>JARYHS010009186.1:210022069-210531992 GCA_031002005.1 Vandiemenella viatica | reverse complement strand
ATTGCGACGTAATGTTTTAAATTGATTGAACAGTGTGTTGAGATACCAGAACAGTGAAGTGTGGCATCGAAAGTAATTTAGTGTGGACTGATTTGGATTAAAAACTTTCCTTTTTTTTCTAAGAATCTTGCAATCGACGGATTACGAAGTTTCAATAGCCTTATCATCTAAATTCTGATAGTGGCCAACTGGTTCGATGTGTACTTTATTCTAATAAATGTGTGGAGAACCGATTTTCATTACTTAAGACTTGAAGATTTCTCTTAATTAGTTATCCTCACACTTTTATCGGACTGGTTTGGACCCATCTGGCGACCGGCGGCGACTACGAACTCATTTATCGGCTTCTGGTGCTGTATGTAGTAATTAAAACTTTAGCAAGCACGAAGTTCGGTCTACAAATAAGTATCATGTCAACCCCAAGAAAGGCAATAGTCTTACACAGTTCTAATGAAAATATAAGTGAACATCATGAGAGGTAGGGACAGAAAATTTCTCTAATCCCAAGCAGACTGCGTGAGTTTTAAGCTTCATTAATCAAATGAAGATGGCGTGATGTGTTGTACATGTCATGGTGAGGTTTGATGTACTATACACGTTTTCATACTTTAGTTTATGTGTTACAAGTTGAAACGTGGAGTAGATTTGATAGTTAATTATGAATTGTCGTACAAGATTGGAATATTGAAAAATAATATCAGTGTACGGTAAGGCAAATGGAAGCAGAAGGGAGTCAGTCATATTATATCGAGCCAGGTGTCAAGTAGTCATACTACTTTTCCAAGACACGTCGAAAAGTTAAGAGAAATAGGGTAATTGGTACAGCGGTAACACAACCAAGTTGGAAGATGAAGTGCAAGGACACCTAACTTGGAAATAGCAATACTTTATAGAGTGGTGGAAGAACCTCAATAAGCAATCGATCAGTTAGTTGCACGTGAAACGTGTGTCGCACACAATACTGTTTGGAAAGTAATACGGGAACAGCAGTAGCACTCAGAAAGGGCATGCTGTGACTCCTGCTTAAATGTACTTGCCGTCATGCTCAGTCAATGCTGTATGATCGAGCATCAATTTCCTGAGTATTCACACATCACCGAAGAAGTCTGCTCGCCAGAGCCCTAATGCTATATGGCTGTAATAGTCATTAATTGACCGATGAGAAACCACGTGTTACTGTTGGGAGGCGCCATCAACCCAGATTCACTGTGAACATTGTTGGAAGGCAAAGACAACATTTATTTAACACGCCAACTTCTTTCTCCCACCCCACCTAGCTGCATCAATGTACCTTCATGTTGCGTTTCTGAGGGAAATATTTCTTGGGTTACTGAATTATATTATACTCATTGTTAGTCAATGTATGTAGAATATTAATGGTGTTGGCAATTAAAAATCTGTAGAGGTAAGTAACATTTTAGCTATACGTTCTCTGAAAATGGTATAAGAAAATCAGGTCCTGTTTCGTGGCCTGCTCTTTCTCCTGATTTGACCTCGCTGGATTTTATTCTTATGAGATCATGATGATAATCTTGCATGTCCCGGAAAGAATTCTAGCTCCCTGTAACATGCTAACAATAACACAGAGGTTGTTAATTTGGTACAATAGAACTTAACTGCATGGAAGCTGGAGGACCCCCTTTTAAACAACTGTTATAAATGCACTCGCAGCTTGTGAAAATAACGCAGATATATGTAATTACTACATTACGAAAAAATTCGTAGCTTCTCTTATTACGCTTTCGTAGATACTACAAAATAATTTATACTTATAAAATTGTGAACAAGTTATTATTATTCATATCACCTTTTTATTTGATTGATAGTGCTGTGAATAGTTGTATTAATATTTGAAAATTGGTTAGTATTTGTGTAGAGTTGCACAAACTGTAGTTTGTGTAATCTTTGGGTAGCGTAAGTTTAATATCATTAGACAGTATTGTAAGACTCTTTGGGCAGTAACAGCTGAACAGACACAGTGCACTGCTGACGTCAGGTCTGCCAATACATAAGGCGCGTGTTTTGGCTCCACAGTGAGGGAGGTATAAATGAATGTGAAGTGTATAAAGAGCTTGTTAAACTACAACACATGTGTTTAAATGTTTATTGCAAGGTACTGCGTTCAATAAATCAAGTTATATTTCTCTCGGAACTGTGGTTATCATTTCTAAATTAACAAGAGTACTTTTCATTTTTGGCCGATTGTTATACGTTATTAACTACATTCAATTAAAACAAAATTGAACTGCAGCTTGCATGTGTTCTAGATAAGATTGGGCCTTTCTCGTCCAAGGCACGCTGTATCCCCAGTTATTGTGGAGATGTACTTGTATCGTCGGGAGCGTCTTTGGTGATCTCAGCAGCTAATAATTCCACACTAACCGAGTAGAAAGCTAACAGGATCTTTATGTCAAATTGATACCTTATGCCCCGGCTACACGCTCCGTGTTGCGTGCGCTCTTACCTGCACATACTAGTTTGCGCATGTAAGGACGGAGCGTGTGGACGGCAACACGGTAGCGCGCGCAAATTCGAAAGAGCAGCTTGTGCAATCGTTGACTTTCTAAAGATTTGACTGCACAGTTTTACCTGCACATGCAAGACGGAGCGTGTAGCCGGGGCATTAGACCTTCTCCATCCTCCCTGAAAGTTTGAATCATCTTTACAGAAGGATCCTGTATAACAGATGTGTTGTCTGGATGATTTAATTTCTGAGCAACCAGATCATAGCTCACTGGTGGTATTAGATCCGTGTCATGAAGAGCGCGTCGGCGCTGATCCCTCGTAATTCCAGGGGCGCTGCGTTACGGGCGGGCCTCCTGAGACGGAATTAAGGGGCAGCGCACGGTGAGGCCGAGCGTGCAAATTGGCGGCGCCACAGTGACGGCAGACTGGTAATGCGAGCCCGGGGGACGCTGCAAAGTGCTTTCCTTGCGTTCGCTACCCTCCATCGCGGCGAGTCCAAGCTACCGCCTATGAAAGAACAGCCAGTCCAGATTCGTTTGAGCGTCATGTCTTGAACTTTCATAATAATTTATCAAAAATTATAGATTGTTGTTAATTACAATGAAAACCCAGAAATTTAATCATTTATGCTGCTGAAAGCACCTCCTTAAAATTCGTGTAACACCGCGTGCCAACAGTGGATATACAGAAATAAAGGATATACGTCATTTGACACCGACTCTGGAGTAGTGCGAATTTGCACTACTACTTGAGATTCGGGAGAGCGGGGGTTATCCGTGGTTTCCCGCAGTCAAATTGGGCGAATGCTGGGATGGTACCCTGCAAGGCCACGGCCGACCTTGCATCCCCCTTCCCTCCCCGTAGATTAGTAGGCTGAAAAGAGTCTTCGTGAATCTCCAGCAACCCAGCAGCCCAGCAAAGGCTGGGAGGAATGTAAAAAAAACAAGATCACTTAACAATCACTGTACAGGTGGTATAAGCCACATCTGGTTCCTTCGGCGAAATCAGATTTACACTAATGTTGCAAATCTCTGCTGTAGCTACACACCTGATAATCTACATTTTTTAAACTCTTTATTCAGAAAGAAGGTGTTACATTTATACTACACGAAATTGAATATTATTAATTACAAATATAACTTCCATAAACTGTCTTAATTAAAAAATACTGGTAGCGCATTGTTAACCTTGATGTATGTGTACAAATATGAAGATTAGATTTTATAATTGAACAACGTGCTACCTGTGAAGTGATGGTATTTTTCAAAAATATCCCTTACATTTCATTGTATTTTGTTGATTTTTTCATGGTACACATGTTGTGAACAAGTAATCTTCGAAAACATTTAATCGACGTCCGCGTATTGCAAATAAGCCGCATTGGAGTTTACCTTTTAGGTCATAACAACTGAAACTTTGATACCAAAACTCTTTGCTGAATGAATAACTGCTCTTTTATGTTTCAGAAGAAACGAACCGTTTGATGTTGAACTTTCAAGCGACGTTTGGTTTTGAGGATCTGGTTTCAATTACACCCATAAAAAAATCAAAACATATATCATCGTCCATAATTATACAGCAAATTTCTCTCCACTTTTATGCTACAAGTGGAATATAAGACGATGTGAAACATTTTACGACTCGATAATCTTAAGCAAATAAAAATTGCCACACAAGATGACTTAATTAATCAAAACGTATATACCGAAACATATTTTTTTATTTAGCTACAGTAGAAGAAAAAAAAATTCTTTCATAGGCAAGGGGCTTAGAAATTAGAATTAGTTACCATGCGAAATGATAAATAATTTACTAAAAATTTTGAAGGAATTTAAATTAACATTCCTACAGGGAAAAGGTAGGCGGGTACAAAGAAGGGGAAAATGAGTGTGTATGGAGAATTCTCGACGGAGCGTGTGCTCCATTCCAATTAAATTAAAACCATGAGAACAGGCAGGTGACGAATATATTTCAAAAATCAACATGTTATTCACAAGTGTTTGTAACCAAGGTTTATCTGCAGATCTACCATAATTTAAATTAATCTAGTTCTCAGCGAATAAAGTGAAAGAAGTCAATGATAAGATTCAAAGTGTCTGAATGTATATATAGCGCCTTACGAAGAGCTATACACGTTCTTGCCTTCCACTTGTGTATTACTTCAAGCATAAGCGGCAGGCGCTGTCTGTTACGCGTTGAGAAAGTTCAGACGCCAAGCGAAGTGCAATACAAAAAGAGGGAAAAAATATATTTCACGCTTTATATAATTTAATGTTGGTTAACAGGATTCTAGATAGCTGCTCCAGAAGTATGAACAAGCTCCAAATTTCTGTAACGCAAACTGATGGAGATACGATAATCTAGCTTCACACTATTGAAAATTGTCGTGATAAAATTATTTCTTCATTTAGATCAAAGAGTCATCTTGTTTAGTTAGTACACACCACGGGAGGAAATTTAATATTGCAATATACATTAAATACTTAAACAGCAACTTGATCATTATTATTTTGGTCATGTGCCATGCCTACAAAATGTGTATATCAATGTTTCTTTCGTCAGTTCATGTAAAAAAGACTACATCCATTCAAAAGTATGAGTTATTTTACAAACATTATATTATAATCAGTAAGGTCTTTGAACAAAATGGGGACATACTGCAAGTAACAACAGGGCGATCTTAAACAACATTGATGAGTATTTGGTGGACATACTTATAATTTCTTTGTAAGAAATCGTTAATTAATAATAAATAAACAATTAATTCCTTTGCTTTTGTCAAAATATAACTTTTCGTCTCTATATTAATGATCCCAAACAAAGAGATTATTTGCGATTTATCTAAATAAAAATTGTTGTTTAATAGCACGGGATTAAGTAAAGGGAATATATTTCAGTGTATACAAAATGCTTTAAAGTTGGCGTCTTTTAATAAATGAAGAGCATTATTGTAGAATCTTATCAGAGTTTATTACAAATCATTCTGTATTCTCAAACAGAAACATAATTAATGTTTCGTCCATCTACCCGCGAACTTCACGGAACTTCGAAACGCAACTTGAAATCTCTACTTTGATTACAAGATCAATGAGAAACAAATAAATTGCTGGGGTGCAACGATGATTTCCATTAACTCAAAGGAAAATAAACAATTAGATTGGACATGTATTGAAAATTGAGTTATAGCACAAAGTGGATTGACCAGAGCGTTTTAAGCAGAATGGCTGAGAATATAAACAAAAGCCACAAAGGAAGGAAACTAAAATAAATAACCGAAGTACGAAATAAAGTAAAAAAATATTATTTTGCATGGAATATTTTTTCTAAATGTCGTTCGACAGTGTTTTTCTAGAGCCGTAAAGGGCAGATGAAAACATAATTTGTCATTGCAGATAATAAGAAAATATTTTGATGCTAAAACTTCTTTTGCGTCATTCGGAATGTGAGCGCCAAAGATAAAACTCTCTCCTGGTATCTACGTGGAGGTATGATCGAAGGGCAGTACACTAAAACAATTCTAGTAAAGAAATTTTAAATGAAATCAAGTAATTCTTTACAACATCTCCAACGTGAAACAGTTTATAAAAGAGAAAAAAGATAATCTCTTTTAAGCCGACCTTGGAAGTCAGGGCGAGCAGTTTACTGGTGAAATTTTTGGTCTTTATTTACTTTGACTTTCTTCTATCAGAAGGTACTCGTGGATTGCAGCGGTAAAGATACTTTACTTGTCCACAATGAGCCGAAAACAAAACTACATTCACGATCACGACATCCTCTCCTAAACGAGGTAGTTGTCATCAGTGAGAGATTCGTTCACTGTAGAATTTGCTTTCTTTCTAGGGGATTAGGATTTATCGTTATGACTGCTCACTTCTACTTAACATGCCAGCAACCATGAGGATTACCTGGCGTGGAGAGTAACGTAAATCCTGTAACCACAAGGGGAGGCAGGTACACAGTAATGAGGGTAATGAGCGGTCGGATGTGGGCCGGCTGCTCTGTCGGTTTCCGCCGGCGCCCTCCCCATTAGCAAGGGCTGAGGAGGTTCTCTTGTCACGGCTCGCTTGTCGCGAACAAGTTGCGCTGGGAAAATTACGCGACCGAGGAGGAACTGCGCCGACAATAGGGCGAATTGTGCGCCATTGTTAAGTTGGCCGAACCGCGGTCGGTCTGCCGGCTCGCCGGGCGCTGTACAGCGGAGCGAAGAAATTGAAGTCTGCAGCGGCAGAAGACAACGTGCGTCCTCAAACTGCGAAACAGAATTAGAAAATTGCTGTCTAACCTGCGTGACGGAACACAACGGCCTGTGGAAGGTTCATTCTAAAGAAACCAATCAAATAATGAACTCCACTCCCAAGGTTATTTATGAATATAAGGTGGGGAAAGAATTGCTTGCTGAAGAAATGTAAATATCTTGGCATTACATTTGATAACAAGGTTAACTGTGCAGGACACATTGGAAAGGTGGTAGGAAAAGGTTTCAAAGTCTGCACTTGTTGGAGAGAGTGATGAGGGGATGTACGAGAGAAGTAAAGGAATTGGGTTACAAAACTTTGGTCAGACCATTGCTCGAATATGGTAGTGTAGTATGGGACCCTCATTTTACGTATCAAATACAGGAGTTGGAGAGGGTGCAAAAAAGGGCTGCTAGATTTGTTTCTGGAAATTATCGCAGAATGCAATCAGTGACGGATATGATAAAGGAGCTGGAATGGGATTCATTGCAAGACAGGAGGAAGATGAGGAGGGTCATGGGAGTGTACAGGGCATATACTGGTGATGAGGCATGGAAAGATATTGCAATATGTATGAAAACTAGTGCATGGAAGGGAAAAGATGACCATGATCACAAGCTGGCACTCGATTTCAGGCACAAGGGTATGGGAAGATTCTCTTTTTTAGGTAAGGGTGTCAGGGATTGGAATGAGTTACCAAGAGAAATGATGAATAATTTACCAAAAACTTTGAAAGAATTTAAAGATAAAATTTGAAGAGGGCAAATCTAGGTAGGTGCAGGATAAGGGGAAGATGGGTGTGTAGGGAAATTGCCACCGGAGCCTGTGCTCCATTGCAATTAAATTAAATTAAATTAAAATTAAATATTGTTTCTTGGCTGCCGTCACTACGAATACGGTGAAAGAAGTGGGGAAAACGGGTACGAACAACGTGTAGATTTATTTACTGCCAACTTCAAAACATATCTTACACGACATACGTGTGGAAAGTACATTTAAATCGGTCTGCATGTGTCGTTTATGCCACTGGTTCCCAACAGGGTAGTACAACCTGCGAGTGGGCGTTCAAGGGATCATAAGGAACGCTTCTGGTTCAAGGCAAATTTAAGGCTGTTGAAGACCAACTACTGTCCCTTGCTTTTCGGGTTTAATAGCTGCATGAAAGAAGTTTTTAACTGCATTCCCGTGATCAAAAGAGTATTTAACTTATTCATCAATTCGTTATCTAAGAAAGAAATAGATGGTCCATAGCGGAAAGCGGCGATTTAGTACTATAGATGGCAAATAAGGCACCAAATATCAGAAAATTAGTGTCATTACACCGATCTCATCACTCTAAATAATATGAATTTGTTATGTAAACTGTGCACGATATATCGATATTGTTAGTATCTTTTAATAAAATAAATTGAAAAATCTATAATTGTTTTTCTACATATAACGTTGTACAGTTCCTGCACCAACGAATCACTGTTTCAAAGAGCGGGTTACAAGCCAAAAAAGTTGGAGCACTATTTACATTATTTATTACAGAAGGAGAGTCGGTGTGGTTTTCTTTCTGAAATGGGAGCGCTGAGTAAATTTTCCAACCGCACATGATGCAAGAAAAAATCAGTAGAATGTTCATTAGAGACATTACTGTTACGAACAACAGGATTCAAAGTTACAATATCAGGATTTGATGGTTAAAATCTTTAAGCAAAGCGTCGTGGTGGTGAATGACTAAAAGATGTTGGCAAACAGTTGCCACATAAGAAGCGACTCAGGCTCTCAGGTGAATGTTTGCCCTTAAATCTACAGATTTAACGGCCTATATTTCGAGTCTCTCACCCAATGAGTGAACACTGTGTCTGATTTTCTCAAAATACCTCCGCGCTGAAATTTCGGCTTCAGCCATATGACAGCGACCACGACTACGACTGATTTCATTTTGTCAAATAAGGATGGAATCTATCGTCAAGCTCCTCTGAAGTGTTTAGACCAGTATCTCTCTATTCCATGACTGGTAAAATAATATCCCTGCTTGAGTATGCAATAATTGTCCTAATATTCTACTACTTACGTTGCCTTTGTGAATATCACGAAATTCTCATTTCAGATTCGTTCGTTGAAAATTTTGTTGGTGAAATGGAATTACATCAACCTGCACCTCCACTGAACCTATCGAGCGCAACTAAATAGTCTTAGTGGGGTCAGTGTAATGCGAAGCAGTTTGAAAACAAAAGCTTAGAAATCTTGCAACTACCGCAAGTCAATGTAATTTTTGGACGAAAGTTGTCAATTCAGACCGTAATTTTTTCACAACTCTCACTTAGTGAGCATTTATCTTCTGCACTGAGCTGCAAGCCACAAGTAACTGAAATCGACTTCTCTAGAGCTACGACAGACTTTATCAAGCAATTCTTACTGACTGAGGACAGACTTTTTCACGCCTGTTTCTTCAAAAAGCAAAGTCCCATCTCTCTCTTATACAGAAGTGGGTAAACATTTGCAGCCATAATTTACTTCTACTATTACACGAAACAGGGCAGATCGATTGCACGTTGTGCAAGAATGCTCTGTAGTATTTCTTTAGACTGCGCAAAATATCAGTTAGATTACGTAAAAGATTATTTCGCTAATATTAGTTAAGTACCAGAACCAACTTACCATTAGTTTCACTTTCGTAAAGACAGTTATGCTTAATATCATTCAGTCCTTCATATATTTAAATACAATGAAATGTAATCAAAGAAAGTGCTCCTAAAACCACTCACTCTTAAATTCTATTTATACTAAATGTTGTAAAGTGATTCATTAATTTTGTTCTCCGAAAACATTAAAAAAAGAAGTAACAGCAGTTCATATGTGATATAAAGGCACTGTAATCTAACCTACAGATTTATATACTGTTATCGTCACAGAGAACACTGGAGGCTCAGCATCCATTGTTCCATCATAAATATGACATTGAGTAGTGACGTCGCCCCGGAAAAGACGTCTAGATTTGACTGGGTTGGCATCCTCGAGTGGTAGTGACAGAGGTCTCCGGAACTGCGAACGACGTGAGCTGACGTCACAGTACTACTGTGCGGGAGAGCAAACAAAGGTCTGCCGGTCAGTAGTCAGTCCATCGAGCCGGGGGGCAGGGTGATGGATGGCGCCACGGTCGGCCCGCATCTTTCGGCGCAATTGAACAATTACACGCGTGGGCGAGCCGCCCCCGCGATCCATCTCGCGCGGACAGCGACACCAACAGTGGACAACAACACTGTGCACAAACAGAGGCACCTGCACGCTCGAACGAGGGGAGAGCATGTGTCACAGTTAAAACCCTCTTGGTATCTGCAGCAATCCACGCTGTTGTTCGTAACTTATCGTGCATTAATGCTGGAAACAATAGTGCCTATATCAGGTTATATTTGATCTGTATCTTGTGGCGGAAGCAGTATGTAGGTGCATTATGATAGCAGAAACATTCAAATACGTTAGACAAAGGCGTCAGTACCACGTGATTAACTGGCAGTTGCGAACTAACATGTGGGCAGCATAACTGCTTGAAACCACTATCAGTAATGTGTTCATACACTATAGATTCTGCTGATAAGAATCTTCAACTTCTTTAAAAAACAACATGAGATGTCTTTCATAATTTCGGGGCAAGTGCTGGATATTTAACATACATTTCTGAAACTTCAGTGGGTCCTAGAGGTAAGACATTTTGACATATAATTTCACCTAGCCCTAATTTGTACTAATTTTATTTGTGTTGTACTGTTGGGAGCTGATTGATCTGCTTCCTCGGAACAGTGAAGAGTGGCCCCTTCCTTTATTCCGTTTAGTATTGTTACATGACATTCTCCAAGTAATGCTAGTTAGCGTATTATGAAGTTCCGGCGAACTATCAGAAATAGCAAATATTTGCTGGACAAACTTTAACAATCCTGTGAACTTTACAATATAATTATAACATATTGATAATTAAAGCCTTCTACGTAGATTTACATAAAACGTTTTGCCAGTATAGCATTTAGAGAGCCACGCCGTTTACAACGGATTTATGCTGACAATTATTGGTCGTTACTTGGCGTTTAGAGCAACTATTGATACTCTACCCAATATCGGGATGATCCATACACATGGTCGGGAAGTGATGGCGAGCATTTTCATGGCAGTGACTCCATTATCTGGTTATAAAATTTAGTTTTTGCAACACGGCTCTAAAATATACGTTTCGTTACTATTGTAGTTTCCTGCATTGTTTTTTCATTCATAAGGAAGTGCAATTGGTCAAACAAGTACTCTCCGGGACTTCTGACACCGATGGCACCGCAAAGCTTTGATCGATCTCTGTGAAACACTGCAGAATTAGGCGATGGCTTAAAGGTGCAATAATTACTGTTAGTGGTTGAAAAATAGCCTTTCCACTAGAAGGATGAAGAGTTTATTTCACAGCCGTCCTTGGCGAGCTCTGGAGACACGATGGAACAGCTGCATGTATCACATTAATTCCTGGAACGTTGAGTATACTTTACTGAGAAATTACTTTATTATGGGGTATCATCCCAATGTTGGAATTATTTAGGTTGGATTTATAGAGAACTATTAGTAAGAATCTTTGTTGGGAGCTAAATGGAATTTTTTACTTTGTAAAAGGTTAAACCCGAAGTTGTAATCCCATTTTAATGTCAGGCTTAAAGAGGCTGAAAGTGACTGCTCTCGGATGGTATTTCTTTTGTATATTATTTTAGTGTTATTCATCTGAACAGAGGCGTGTCGAAGTAGGTCATGATGTGCTGTGTTATTTACATTGTCCTCTCACATTTTGCCAAGAGGTTAGGAACTTAGCCAAATAAACTTTATTCATGTTGTCTCTGAGGAACGTAGATAGTATGAACCATACCAGCAATCAGCTGATTAAGTTCAGCCATCAAAAACTACTGGTTACAAAAGCGGATAAGTAAGGAGTTTGGTTTGAAATCGGATCCACGGTATATTTCGGTGTTCATCACGATAATAAATAAAAGGTACAGAAATGATAAAGTCAATTCGAATTATTTTATGGACCAATAGTTTTTCGTATGATTATTTTTGGATCACATATATTATATTATTATGATACTTACATTGTTACTGTGTTCATATCAACTGCCGTTGCCGAAATTTATATCCTTCAGGAAAAATATCGAAATAAGTACTGAAGGGTGGCAGTTGCACGGCTTTACAAATGTGAAAAAATGATGGAGAACATAAAATCGCCAGTGCCGGTGTGAAAGGCGGGAGATGAGATGTTGAAAACGTTGGTTGTAATCACGAGGAGCTATTGGTACCACGTATATCACATTCTGCTTTTGATTGGCGGTTGCGGCTGGCGCTACTCAATTGTCCGCGCCACTCGCCGTATTTATACGAGGGGTCGGTCTAGTGATCGATGTGTCCAGTCGCCGTACTCGTCCAGTTTTACTGCCACACACACGGCTTACATACGTGTGCGTATGTTTGGATAGCTCGAGTTTCGCTCCAGAAGTTAGCAGCGGCGTCGAAAGATGTGACGAACCGACACGTGGCGGACAGAACAAAATAAAACTCTGACAACGGTCTGCATGACGTAGAATTTTTTTCCTTTCTCGCACCCAGTGACAAAACGCACCACTTCTGTTGCATGAAGATATGGCACAAGTTATATCGAAATTTTCTCTCATGGACAATACTTCTGCAGCAAATATTTCAATACAGAAATCTCTTAAAGCAGATAATTATCTGTTCCTGCGCGAAAACAATATGTAGTCACACGACTGGTGGAAAACATATTCCTCAACAGTCTGAAAACAATTATTTCGAACATATTTCTTTTGTGGAAAAATATTTTACATAAAAAAAATACAATGTACAGAAATATCTGTGAAAAATGTTGGATATTCTTGTAAAAAACTTATAAGAAGCTTGCTTACACAGCAATAGATAAGGGAATTAATTTGTGGGAGGAGTTTGGAGGTGACTGAATAGCCACGAGACCTATAGGAAACACCAAATCATGAAGGAAAAAAAAGGGCCCATTATTACAAGTGCCTCAGAGAATATTGTTACAAGTGAACCGAGATCCGGAATAGACTTTCGTGATATCTCAGACGTTGGAGGAGTTGTAGAAGAAGACGAGAGAGAAACTGCCATCGGAGAGTACGTGCTGGATACGTTTGGAGACAACTGGAGAAAGCCACAAGGAGATTGACGGTAGTTTATGAGACATTTTATGCATTGCTTAGATAGTTTTAAACTTTCAGATTAATTCTTAATACGGCTAATATTCGCAATGTAGCTTATTCCTGGAAAAAAGAAAGAAAACAAAATCGAAGTAATTTAAAAACTGCAGCATTGAAAAAAAAGTGTGAATATCATATCACAACAGTTTAAATCAGGATCAATTGATTATGAGACACTTAATGGAAAACGATATTTTTTGTCGATAAACAAGCGACTTCTGCATAGAATCAAGCAGATGTTGATGAACTACTGAGTTTCAATTTGAGACGAAGGCTCTCTCTTTGGCATCAAACGGAAAATCGTTTAAGGATTAAAGTGCACTGCGTAATGCATGACTGAAGCATTTTGACAGGAGGAGAGACCGTTTATATTCCAAATGATCATGTCATTCCACAATGCTACTGCAATGAACTGTCCCCAAACCCTCCAGCAGTGAGGCAAAGCACAAAGATGCTAAAGTCAACGGCAACCATGTTACTCTTTATGCTGTCATCAGTCTCTCGACTTCTTTGATGCAATCCCATCTTGAGCTAACCTCTTCATTTCAATATATTCTTTACATCCTCCGTACGCATTTGTCTGTTTCTTATATTCTAATCTTTATCTTCGTGTAGAGATTTTTCCCTCATCTGTTCCATCCAGTAACCAATCCTGTAGGCCTTGAAATGTATCGCACCATCCTGTCTTTTCCGTAAAACTCTTACAGAAAATTCTTAGAAACTTCTTGAGTCACCCACCATCTCCAAAGCACCCGCATTTCGTGTTTTATCTGCCTACTTCATTTTCAGCATTCTTCTGTAGCACCACACTTGAAATGCTTCTTTGTAGTATTCGCAAATTCAATACAATGCTCCAGACAAATTGTTTTAATTAATTTTCTGTCTCTTTGATCAATATCTGAAACTAAAAGATTTCCCCTTTTTCATGCACGCTCTTTTCGCTAGATGTATTCTGTTTTTAACATCATTCCTGATTCGGGCATCATTTTTAATTTTATTTCCTACCTTACAAAAATCACTTTCTTCTCCCGCATGATCCTCCTTTTATATTTAACCTACTGTTATTGCTATAATTTCTGTTACATTTCATTTATTTAGTCCTGCACACAAATATCCATCATCTTAACATGACCGCAGAGGAAGTGTTTGCAACGTTGCACTTAAAAAACTTTTTCTGCACCATACCTACGAAAACTTCTATGTAACTAAGTGCCGAGAAGTGGTTTAAAGGGCAAAATGTGTGACAGAAGCATTCTGATAAGAGGGGAGTCATACTTGTGCAGCTAAGTTTCGGATCTAACTACCCCAACTTCATAGTAGCGTTATAACCATTAATTAATCCATCTGGTGGCTCAGTAGTAAATGTGCCTGAATGGTATCAAGAGGTTGCATAAATACATTATTAACTGTAGCTTTCGTCCTGTCGAGAATTCGCCAAAATGCGAGATAAATACTTCCTCTTGTGTGTTTAACATAGCCCGTTAAGAATTCTGAGTTAAAACTAAAAATTACAAACAATAGCCACCTCGCTGCTGTTCAAAATAAACTGTTATCTTGTAAAACTTCATAAATTTCACATTAAATAAATCTTCTCTCGTTTTTTTCCAATACTGAACATTTATTACACGCTTAGCATTAAAACTTTTATAAACTTAAAATATTCAATAAAGTCGACATTTTTCTGTAACAACCAGTACATAATGTCTTAGATACAGTCAGGGAAGATCATTGCATAACCATTTTGTCTTAAAGGCAGCCAACGTAACCATCTAATGTTCTAATGCTGAAACCGTTCCACCGTCTTAATTTAGTATTATTTACACAACTCATTTGATGATTAACTATCTCTATGGTTGTTATCTTAGAAGGTCCTGTTAAACTGGAACTTTATGTATCCTTAAACTGACACTCACCTCTGCTTACTTTTAATAATAACAAGTCCCTTAGGATTCTCTGTATCTCGTACTCCTAGTCATTTCCTCCCCTTAACATACCGGGTTAATTTATGAACTCAAGATGGAGACAGAATGTTCGGAAAATCGAGTGTCTATCGCTTTGTTCTAAACATCACATTATTATTATTATTATTATTATTACTCCGCGATTCACTAAAAGTGTGTGGTGGAGGGTGCATTGCACCTATCCGAAAGGGTAATAGTTTGGAAGGGATACACGGGATATGACAGGAGGCGCCCATGGGCTATTCTGAGCAACCATCCCGGCCTTTGCCTGGAGTGATCTGGGGAAACCATGGAAAACCCAGATCAGGATGGCCGGAGCGGTTTATCGAGAACTACTCCTGTCGGATTTTAAGTTTACTCGCCCGGTAAACTCATTCTATTCCATTCCCTAATCGCTCGTGGAAAAAATGAGTATAGAAACGAATCGGTTCTGGCGCTGATTTCTCTTATCTTATTTTCGCGGTCATTCCTAGATATGAATGTTGTTGGTAGCAATTCCGAAATAGGTCAGTCATAAATTTTTCAATTAGCTTCTGTCGAGAGAAACGCCTTCGGTGTTCCAGGTCTTCCCAACCTAACTCCTTCAACATCACACTTACGCTTTCCCTCCAACTATATATACCTGTCACAAATCGGGTGAATCTTTTTTGGACCTTCTCTAATGCCTCCATTAATCTCTTTTGATGGCGACTTAATACAGAACAATATTCTAAGTGAGGACGCACTAGTGACATGTAAGAAATCGATTTAACTTCCGGAATGCATTGTTTTAAATGACGACCTATAAATCGGAGCATGCGACATGCTTTCCCAATTACATTTTCGATGTACTCATTCCACGACAAATTATTACGAATTGTTACCCATAGGTATTTAGCGGAATCTACTGTTCTAAGGACACTGCCATTAGTTATATATTCAGAGCTAAATTGTGTCACATTTTTACTAACACGCATGACTTGGCACTTTTTAGCTTTTAACTCCAACTGCCAGTCTTTACACCACGCAGTTATTTTCATAATAACATCTTGTAAGAAAGTGCAGTCGCCCTGGATTTTGATTTCACGATAAATAATAGCATCATCGGCAAATAATCTTTTCTTCCCCATTATTATGTTACACAAATCATTAATGTATATGAGAAACAAATGAGGCACTATCACGTTTCCCACATGGTTTTGTCTTAAAAGTACATTCTTCGTTCTGTCGATACAGTTAAACAATGATTTTAACTTGTCGTTTTATTAGAGTACGGATGGCTACAAGAGGTTACCTGCCTATCAGGATTCTACTATGGCGCAAGGCCAGAGGCGAAAGCCATGCCGCGCACTCACGGAAGATCGGAAGAACACTGCCCCGTGCGCGCAGGCACGCGGGAGACTCGCAATATCTTGTTATTGGAGCGCCCCGCCCCGCCAGGCCGGAATCACGAGCCGGCCAATATGGGACCGCTTCAGCCCCTGCATTACGGCCGACAATAAAGCTGTCCCGGGGCAGCGCGAGGCTGCTGGATAGGGGAGGTTCCGCCAGCCGCAGATGAATAGCGGCCGCATTGGCACATACCTGCGTGTCCCGCGGGAACTCCCTATATTGGACAATGCTGCAGCTGTTCTGTTTTCGGCGAGGAATGCCCCCGGCAGTGGCTGCCACCGCTGTCCAGCTTGTTGGATACTAATTAAACGGCTCCTGTCCTTCTGCTAGACAGTTGTCGTGTCTACACCTCTGTCTGAACGCAGTAACATCCATCCCGGTTTAATCCCTGCACACAAGCTAAGGTAAACAACGTCTTTGCTATGCATCGTGTAAGCCAATCATAATTAAATTTGTGTTGAATAAGTGAAATTAATTATGTTTGTTTTTGTTTGTTTCAATACCAGTATTTCAGAAAGTTTTCGGGAACAACGAACTATACAGGAAGCAGTTACTTCGGCAAAAGGAGAGGAAGAATCTTTGGCTCTGAAATAATGAGGAGAGCCGTAGAGAAAAAAGATTATGCGTATAACTAAGGGACGCACATGAAGCTAAAGTTAAGAATTGTAATACCCGAGTGTAACTGACAAAGTCAAAACGATTTCTACAGTTTCATAAAGTATAATTTGTAAGTGAACCAAAGTAAATTAAAAGAAAATTTGAATTTATAATCGAGTAGAAAGAGAGAAGTTATTAAATGAAGCATTGGTTTATCTCAATATGTATAAAATACGGAGTTCGATAAGCTTTAAAGATTTTCGTATTATTGCTGTTACTGAGAATCAAATGGAATTGTAACATTTATGCCGAATTAAAGAAGGAGATGAAGTTGTAAATAAAGATGTGATGACAGATGAATTGTAAATAATAATAACTAGCTAATACCCGCGACTTCGTACGGGTGGATTAAGAATTTTTGCGAGAATTGAATATAGAAAGTTGTTGGTAACGAAGGATTGGTCCCAAACAACACCGAGTAGGCATAATATGACAGGAGTCATCACTATATCATCCTACCGTCGTATCTGTCTCATGAAGAGAATCAATTTCCAACATATTCAAAAACAGAAAAACAAACGAAGGGGAGGGTGGGTGGGGGGGGGAGGTTGTTAACTAAGGGCAGCTTTATTTCAGCTTGGTCTTTTCTTCTTTCTTCAGCATGAGCATCCGATTATTGTGTTCTAATAACTATAGCTGCTCGTGCTCTGCTAGAGCTACACCTTACGCCGGTTTACACCCGCAAGGCATGTCAAAAAAAGAAGACAAAATAAACTGGTGCCAGAAACATTTAAGCAGACACAAAGTAATAGAACAGATAATATCGACATCTATACTAAATAATACGTTTTTTCTCTAAACGAAATTTATTAACAAATTACACACTAACATAATGCGCGAGAAGCACAGCTTGTGCAACCGACGTAACATTACAGACTAACACACACATCTCTGTCACCATTCGATAAGTTCTCAAAATTCCTTCACTACAACTGTTAATCATACCGAAAAAATGTTCTGTGCCCTTACTACAGATACAAAGTATTTCCTTGACCAATTCCATCAATATCGGTATAGCCATTTAGTCGTCAAAACGTAAAAAAAAAGACAGATATTTACGGTACTTCCGCATTTATAGTATTATTAGTGCAGATCACACACACTGACTGCAAGAGTACAACCCCTGAGGGATCAATATAACGCAAAAAAGTGTATACCCACAGCATTGGAAGACTACCTACGATTAACCTCGCATTCCACCCCTAAATTTGTGATATCCATAGTTTAACATTCAATCCGAACAACCAACGGTCCAGGCGTGACTCATACGATCAAAAACAATTTAAAAAATCTTTTTCCTCTATGGAGATTTAAACCGGAGACCACACTGCAACACATCAGTAAGCGGGCACTTTAACCACTAAGATACCAGATCGCTGTATGGAAAGGTAGTACACAGACCTACACATCCTACGCGTTTGTTTATCGCCGTTCTGTAATTTTTCAAAATTATAATACAACATGTAGTCTTTATACAACCAAATTCAGACAGTATTTTTCTCCTTGTTTCAAAAGATAAGTGTGCAAAGTTTCATCGAGATAGGTTTAAAACTGAGGATTTGTATGAAGAACAAACAAACTAACAAAGAAACAAACAAACAAACATACATACATTCATCTTTATATATATAGATTAACACTTCAAACCGACATAATCAGTAATCACACAATAGGCAGTACGAGGTAATTATAAACAGAGCGGAAAAGGAATGGGGCAAGGCCATGGTCTTTTGAAGGAAGTCTGGAGCGATTTAGGGAAACCATTGAAAACTCAAATGGCCGCACGGAGTTTTGAACCCGTCTCCTATGAAATGTGAGGTCAGAGAGCTACCGCTCATTCATCGCGGTGTCGGTCCATACTCTGTCGGCTTATCTTACGAAATTATGAACTTGTTCGACATCAAACTAGTTCAAACACGATTCTTTCTAAGAGACCAATTATAGTCATTTCATTTTCTAAAATGTCAGCACCCTTCTTATTTCAAATTTTTTGTTACACTTTAAAATACAGACATTGCTCAGAATGAATAAATGATTGTTCATAGACTACACTTCGTGAATAGAGTATGCTTTCGACTTTTTTTGGAAAACTGTTTTAAACTATTATTATTGATGAACGCAATCAACAGTTTTATTTTATTTTTTATTTATTTATTTTTGTTTTTTGACGAAAGTGTCAATTTTACGTTAAATTCAACGTTAAAATTTAAAGTGTTTAAAAGCCCGCCGAAACTGTCCTTTTTAACCTGGTGCGGGCCAACGACGTGAATGACGTCACGCGCCAGTAAGTGCTCTCTCTAGATAAGTAACGTCTGCTTTGTTTCTCTGAATCTGTTTATAAATGGTTGGAAATATGGTTTATAAATAGTGTGTAGTACACCAAAGTACAATCACAAGAATAAAAAATCCCCATAAAACTGTAAGTGTTCAGACAGTAACTAAACACGAATAAAAATCGCTGAAGTTGCTCGTAGGTACTCAGACGATATTGTGACTAATTCACATATAATTTTTCGCGAAGATCATTTACACTGTAATTTCGGCGAGTTTAATGTAGTACTAAAAGAAACTAGCTACTAAAAGAAACTAAAAGTACCAAAAGTGCTTCTAACGAGGAGATAGATTTTTAGTACGGAAATCGACATCCCTGAATGAAAAATTTGGATATATAGTATATGACACCTGTTATAATTCATTCTTATATCAATCACCATATAAAAAACAGGAGTTATTTCTATAGTAACCCCAGTAAATACGGCGTCTATTTTCAGTATTTTTCAGATGTAGGCCTGTACAAAATTGTTGTCCATTTTATATTCAAAATAAAAACTGATTAATAACAAGAAACAGCCAGCATCAAAAAATAAAAATAGCTGGAAAACTTGGATATTAGGGATCGCTCTATTCGTAGCCGCAGCATTTACAGGCACTTCACATCACTAAAGTGATCACCAATCGAAGAGCGTTTTCTGTCACGTGACCAAATATAAGAAATAAACAAATTTAATTTTAAATTTTTACTAAAAAAATCAATAATTATTTAAAAAATTATAAATGAATAACTTCCTTAAGCATAAATGAATGAGCATAACAACATTTTGTAGTATATTTTCAATATAGTCAAATAGACTATTAGAACTATAAGTTACACTTATCGGACGTATTCAACTACCAAATCTAGTGTAAGTAGCTTATTTATGTGAAATGAGGATTTATGAGGTGAAATTTGTAAAATTAACGGGGCCCATATAAAAATAAATTCGTCAATTATTCAGTTCAAGCATTTTTACACCATCGTTACGAGTCCCACTGTCAGATTACAGTAGGCTTGCCCCCTTCAGTAATTAACTTATTTTAATTATTATATTTATTCTATGCCGAGTATCGAATGCTATGTGCATCGGTGACTGGCGAGACTGACAATCGATTAGTAGAGCAGAGAGTGTGTGGAGTCGTGCAGAGAACGTCTTGTTGTAGCTCGGTGTAAGTCGTGGCCGAAAATAATTAACAAATGATTTGAATTTTTTTTTTTTGAAGTGTTTAGGTCCCCGTGAGTTACTAATTACGGGCTACCGCGTCGGGAAAACGTTTCACTGACAGAAGGAAACTACGAGATTACGTGGTGGATGTTGGTGAACTGTGTTGGTATGAACAGTTACGTGAAAGTGATTGAATGTATTGCTTTTCACTCTTAAGAACTTGCATCTTCGGATTATATAGTCACTACCAGTAAATTACTTGTGTATGTGCTTTAATTACTTTTTTCCATTGGTGGCCGGGTACATTTGTGCAGAAAAAAACTGTGAATAAATCTTTGGCTTGTGTTCTGCATAAACGTGGATTTATTAGAAGAAACTTTTTGTTACATACGTATTGATTTGTACCCTAGCCAGCCAATTGTGGCGGCCGAGATTAATTAATAAACGAAGTCTGATGGACCTTACCTTAGGTGGTCGAAATAAACTTTAAAAGGGGACTATTTTGTGAGTCGGAAGGAACTGTTCGCAATCCCGTACTATTCAATGTTGTTCTCCGACACCACCTAGAAATTCTTCTAATACATTATGTGACTTGCAATAAAGTCTTGACGGGTGTACCGCCGGATTGTGTTTCGAAAACACGAAATTTCGACGACTAGCTCCGTCGTCTTCATCAGGCGATCAAACCTCATGAAGACGACGGAGCTAGTCGTCGAAATACCATGTTCTCAGACCATGAAGACGACACAGCTAGTCGTCGAAATATCGTTTTTTCAAAAGACAATCCGGTCGTATACCCGTGCAGATTTCATTGCCAGCACACTCCGGGAAAGACTCCGTTCTTACTTTTTTTTAATTGCTTAACGTCTCTTAACAGCGAGGTCTTTAGAGACGGGAAAGGATGGGGGGCAAGGAATGTGAAGAAATTCGGCCATGGCATTTTGAAGGAAGCATCCCGGCATTTGCCTGGAGTGGTTTGGGGAAACCATGGAAAACCTCCGTTCTTACATTACGTGACTTACTTGCTGTAGTATGCACAATATTCCCTCATTAACTTACAGCATTATGAGTACAGTGCATGTTGGGCTACAATTATTTCTTAGGATAAAGCAATTCTAGATGTATAGAAGAATGTTGAGGGTACCATGGGCAGACCCGTCACAAATGCGAAGCTAAAAAAAAAAAGTCCTACAGTCTATTCTATAGGAAAAAGGTACCAGGAAAGAGAAGTGCTGGTAGGAGAAGATAGTCCTGGTTAAAAAATCGGAGATCTCCAAGAAAATTACTGAGCTATTCAGAGGGTCAACAAAAAGCAAGACAGACAAGATTGCTGCCGACATCATAGGGACCAGAAGAATCCAACAGATAATCAAAACATAAGAAACATGGAAAACAGGTGAATTGTTGTTAAATCAATTACTCAAAAAGAGCAAAGCTCCGTTGCAAATACTGATGTAGGACCAAAAATAAAACGTCTAAATCTACGAATGCTGAACAAATGTCGCTGTAAATTTCGAAATTCTCCAAAAATAAAATTAGAATTGCTTAAGGAATAGCAAAAAATAATCACAATTATATATCGATTGTAATATCTACGAAATATAAATCCATATTAAAAAAATTCAAACTTTAAATGTTTTCAAATCTTGGATATTTCTGAAATAATGATCGAGTTTCATCATCTGCATAAATATAATTTCATCTAACATATAGGTCCAAGAGAGTTTAACGCTCCTTAGTTCCAATATCGTCCTAAGGTAATAAAGAATTTTCACATTTCAACGGTAATTCATAACTTGGGCCTTCATTGGCAGGACAGCTGACGTCTAATGCCTCGTGCTGTCGGTTTCCTTCAGCGTGGTCGCTGGGACACCACAGACCTCTGCCATCCACTCTCACGTACGTCTCCCTCCTCCCCCACAGTCCTCTAAAATACGGCCTGCTGAGGAATATTGCCGCCCCACTATGTCCTGCTCTTATTGCGTGTCCGCTCGCTCATTCTACGGCCGAGGACACCCCCGGCACGGCACAGTGCCGTGACGTCATGCGGAGATGGGGCAGACAGCACGCGCGGGCGCGAGCCGTGAAATGAAACACGTGTCGCCGGCTGCCTAGCTGCAGGCGGACGAGGTGAGGCGACAGCGTCGTAACCCGGACAGTGCGAGTCAACGTGAACTTGTCCTCAGTTTATTAAAATGGCTCACACCGCGGATGAGTTGTAGTCACATACAATAAAAGGGAACGTCTCCCAGCTGCGAACCAGAAACGCTGACTCATTATGAAACATGTGTAAAGAATCTTACTGGTGTTTGGTGAGATAAAAGTTTAACTTAAACATCGGATACAATTGTATTTCTTAAAAATATGTTGACTTATGTTGTACACTGCATTTGTCTCAAGACAATTTTTATAAAAATATTTTATTATTACAGTGGTGAACTACCAGTTCTATAAATAGTATTCTTGTGAAAAAAAAGGACTTTATTGACATTTGAGGGGATTTGTCCTTATGGTAGCATGAAGACGTAATAATCTGGTTCACAGTTTAAAAAGTTAGTTGTTGTCAAAGCAATAACTGTTCATTGTATTGGAATCAATCAGTGGATAAACCAAATAAGACAGGTGTTTTCTGAATGAGGCCTGTATTCAACTGTAACTTCATGGAAAATTTAAATCATTTGCTACTAATCTCCTTGACCAGGTCCTACGATAATTTTCTCTTTCCAAATTCCGCATCAGCTATTGAGTAACAAACATCAAATATTAGTCACTGATATTGAAAAAAATTGTGGAGCTTTAAACTGTTCATACCAATTTAATACACTTACCTTCCATCGACTGTTGATTCGATTGACGGATTATGATAGTTGATTAAGATAAAACTTTTTATTTAAGCCCCCTCAATGTATTCGGAAACGATTTCGGATAAAAATCAGCAGCTGCCTAGAATCTATATGAGTTAAAAACGTTATTTTTGGATTGAGTCTTAGATATTATTAAATTTGAAAATTTAAAGATAATCAACCTCTGTCGGTAAACCTCTGTTATAAGTTTTTTTTAAGTTTCTCAGTTTTTAAGTACTTGGTATCAAATACATAAATTATTACTTCAAACCATCTTTGTTATAAGTACAATAATATGCATTACCAATAATTATCGAGTCCTTTGTATCCTCCTAGCAATGACGGTACATTTTGCGCCCTCTGTTATCCACTGAAGGACATCTAATATGGTCTCTCAGGTAATATTTAATATGAGTAGTACTTTGTTTTAATTGAAAGGAAAAATTACGCTGCACCTTACTTTCTCTCGTATAAAACTGCAGATGATCTACGTTTTCAACAAGGATTTTTCTGAAAATTTTTTAAGGTCATAGTGTTAATATCGAAAAATTAATGATAGTGTAATTATAAGAATAATGTAGAAATATGTAGCCAGAAAGGTTTTATTGGAGAGACTGAGTAATAATTTAATTTTACTTTTCAAACAATGGTATAATTGTATACACCTGTTAAACGCAATATGAAGTTGGCTCAAGACGGATACGGGAAATACATCACTGATCAGCGTATAAAAAACTACTGTTCACCATTGGATAGAATTATCTAGGTAAACTGAAAAGGTAATGAAAAGGTAAAAAGCTATCGTATTTGCAGATGATTATATAGAGGGGAACGGAAAGAAAAGTCCTGTAACAGCTAAAATGCTCAGATTTTTATAACAAAGACGATAACTACTTTAGTCAGTTAAAACCACAAAAAACAGAAGCATTGTTTTACGATACATAATTTTTACTGATTCTAACCTCCGGGCTTGATGTTGTGTGGAATTTTCTGGCGGCGGTTGGCGACGATGTCTTGATCATCGATCGACAGTTTATTATGAATGTAGCACTTGTAACCTCCTCACCTTCTTTAAATTATTTTGAAACTTATTTTATTACTTGTGAGTCGGGTGGATCCTTTTCTCGTACGCTAGTTATACGTATTGGCCTTCGCTTTGTATGATTTCCTCAGAATTTCACACACTACAACGAAGAAAGGCGTGTTCTTTGAAACCTAGCCCTGAAAAACAGCCTCGTAACACATAGATGCCTGCAGATATTTCATACAATCAAAAGCACAGCCATTACGTGCTGGCGAGAATATCATCACTGAGTCAATAAGTGCTAATTTCTTATTTTAAAAATTAGTACACGACACGAATATGTGTTATAACGACTTTTAATCGCACATGAAGTTCATTGCAACAGTAATTATTACAACATGCACATTTGCATTTCATATAACAATACTCTCTACTAAAACTCACAGAGAAACTAAAAAAAAGATCCTAATACTAATACTTATACTAAGACATTAATATTACCCCAATGACATACAATATACCGTCTGTGGAAACTCGATACATTCAATTTTACAACAAAATATACAAAATTCATTAGTTGTCTCTGTACAATAATTAATCCACATAGGGAAAACAATGATTTCTTAACTTATAAAAGTGGTGCATCAGGAAGTAACCATATGTCACACACTGAACACTGTATTTCCGCAATCCTAAAGCGCATCCTCACCTAAGGAAACATAAGGAACTTCTGCAGTCTGTTTCTAGAAACAGAAACAAACAGCAAATTTCAAAACATTCCGTTGACACCAGAAAAATTAATTTAGAAACAGTTTGCTAGTGTAACTGTTTACAGTTGTGATCCGTCTACACAAATAGTAACAATCTTCATTTTTCTGTGCGGAACAAAAACATTTTGTCATAATTATAATTTTATTATTCTGCGATGATGTGGTGTGATAATGACGGTTTGTCAGCAACAGCTGCATTTTAAATTATTTTGGGTGAAAAAATAAGCCTTTTCGGAGAGAAATCAACAGGTAGTCGAGCGCTTCATTGGTTATTTAAAAAAACTAACTAGCTAAGTCTGTGACCCGAAGGTTGGATGGATTCTACCGTAGAACGCATACTAAGCCACTGTGTCAAGTAGTAGGACGACCAGTTCCTTTCCTCTGGGGTCTAAAATTTAACATGGAACGTCCTGGGGTAGCTCAAATGATCAAACACAACTCAAAAATTCCTGGCCCAACCGGATCTGAACTCGGGACCGGACCCCGAACTTTTGAATTGAAGCGCCTTAACCACTTAGCTACCAGATCAAACTTCCTTAAAAAAATATGATGTATTATCAGGATGAGGATGGACACATCAAAAACTTCATTCGAATGAGTATCACCCATGTAAAATGGTTAGTTTTCAAAACTGAAGCGTTGTACACACTACAGGGCAGCAATACATCCAATGGAACATATATTGCTGGCATTAATATTTCTAGCTACTGGAGATTCATATACTTTTTTTGATGCATCCATTTCTAATCTCGAAACAATCAATATCCAAAATGGAGCCAGTAGTTTGTGATGTTATTACATCAGCTCTCCAAGATTAAATACGGGTAAATTAAGTTTAAATGATTAATAACTAATTCAAACTCATGAAATATTTTGTAATTTAAATTATATTTTCTTTCTAAAAATTGAATTAAATTTATCAAACCTCCATTAGTTCTAATATTTTTGCAGCAGCTCATAAATAATCGAGATAACAGCAACGAGTAATAAGCTGTCTGCATCATACTAATAACAGTTTCAAACACGACCATATTTACCAATGTTCCTATTTCCTTTCATCTTTACCACTACTTTTGAAAAAAGTTAGCTTCAAAGTACTTTTGTTTCTGTTGACATAAACAATGAGCAACGTTGGGCACATCAGAGAACAACTTGCAGGATCAAGCAAAATCAACAAGATGTTTTTCCGTGCTCCTTTCGGTGTGGAAGTGTCTTACGGTTTGCAGCATTTATGTCACTGGAAGCAGGCTGCCAACAATAGTAATAGAAACTTCGAATCTGAATTGAGATACCACTCACACCGCCAAGCTGTGTTCCAAACAGGAACCCTTGCAAAACTTCGACAGTGATTTAAAATTGTTGCTTCTTCCCTTGGTTGACCAATAGAGGAGGTTGGTCAGTCGCCTCGTCGACATACGATAATCCTGTTAGAAGCAGGTATCTCACAAACAAGAAGATTCCTTGTAGGCCGGGTACCCATCGCGTTCCATTTTCACGCACTCACGGAATCAGAGGCCAGAAAACAAAATTACCCGAGTCACTGGCTTGGTTAGAAAAAGGCCTCAGCCTTACATACAGTGCAATGCTTTTTCTGAAGTGTTACATTCTAACATATTAAAAATATACGTGCATTACGGATAGTCTTAATTTGAATGATTTACCCGTAAAAAACGTTTTGCTCACTTTTTGTGTATTGGTAGTTTTTTTTTTTTTTTTTTTTTTTTTTGCTGTTGTCAAAAGAGAAAATCGTATCACAAGTTTAATTTTTTTTCTACTAACCGACTAACCGAATGGCGTCTTGTCAGTAATTGAGTAATTGAAATTTCTCGTGTATGCATCTAAGAAATACCGTAATGCAACTGTACTAGTCTGAAGTGCTCTCTTCCGGAATGTTTCTCATTGGTAACCACCGTGGTTTCGCGTGCGGCCATTGTTGTTCCGTTGTTTCTCAACGAAAGCTCGGAGCGGAAACGTAAAACATGCAAAGCAGTCCCGCCATAAAATGCTTCAAGAACACGAGTAGCAGCATTCTTGTCGTTGAATGAGGGCTTTAAACTTTATTGTTCTGTGTAAAACGAGAAATGACGCGTTTTACAAGGAACAGGCTTGCCCCTTTTTTGTATGAGTTTGCGTTCTTCTCCAGTGTCAATAAAAGTGAACAACTTGTGGCAATTTTATGCTTTTCTTCTGTCAAGGTGTATAAGGAATGAGAATAGTTTAAGGTCTGTGTGCTCAACATGAGAGTTTTTCATTCGGTGTTCTTCCGGCCTTAGTTTCTGCTATACCTTTCGTCCGAAAAATTCGTACTGATGAATGAATCACAAGGGCCCAGTAGCAGCCTCTACACGTTTCTCTGTTCCGCCGTATGTGATCTGTAACGCTCATTTTGCTTAGTAAAAAGTGTATGCGTGGTTAGCGCGGTAGTCTCATGTTCCGAACGTGCTTGGAGAATGATTGATTTTAATTAAGAGCTGTTCCGTTTGGTATGAATATAATTCGATCAGCAGCAATTGAATTTAAGGAAATAGTATTTAGTACTGAAAACTTAGGGATTTGTAATAATTTGTTTTAAAACACAATTAATTCAGATTTTTTTCCCAATTAGAGAGCGTCCATAAACCACGTAGCTCCATTTTGGTCTCCTTTGAACCACCTCCCCATTCCCCCCACATAGCCCGACGTGGTTTTTGCTTCTACCCCCCCCCCCCCTCCTGGGTGGCACGCAGCTTTTTTCCATATTGATTCCAAAAGACATTTTGTACTGTTTTCTCTTGTCAGACTATCGCAAATTACATACAGAGATAATTAAATGACGGAAATGAATATTCAAATGCTGATGCGTGTTCTCCACCTTATCGTAACTGTCACAAATAATATGAATGAGAATCTCCGTGGCTTGGCTCGGAACCCCTCCCCCCCCCCCCTCCCCACATCGTAGCCCATAGTAGCTTTCAAGCCAAACCCCTCTTCTCTCTACACCGAGCCACGTAGTTTGTGGACGATCCCTTATCGATAGCTAGATCATATGCTTTAAAAATTACGAGCAACGACAAACTCAACTATGATTATTATTGTTACATTTTCTGCGCCATGAAGTTTTTCAATCTGTACTTCAGTTTCCCGTCTAATTAATAAACGAAGTATATTATTTTTTTAAAAAATAATTAAGTTACTTTGCTATCTCACTAATAACATACAGGTGGATAATTTAAGAAAGTACGAGTAGTAGTAAAAAAAGCATGAAGAATTCCTGTTTTCGAGGCTAGTGAAAAGGTACTGATTTTTTTTTTAATGTATGAGTTAAAGAACATATCGCACGAGAATTTATTTTTTTTTTTTATTTTTTTTTATTTTTTTTTTTATTTTTTTTTTTTTTAAGTTACTGCTTGTAACTTCAAGGTCATTAGTGGTTTAGTAAGAACCCGGAAGGAATTCACTAAATGGAAATTTTAAGGAAAGTCTCCAGAGCTTAAATAATTTCAGAAAAACTTAATAAACCGATGCTCGTGACACAAAACATGATACACCTCAAAGAAGGCTCAAACAATATTCTCGACATTTCTCAAAAAAATATTCATACAATAGAGCAATAACACTCACGGGTCTTTAGCTGAAGGAAAATCAAATTATTTGACAAACTTCCTCTGGTCGAATACGTTGAAAGCCTTACATGCTTGGACACCTATTATCTTGAATCACCATAAATCGAGAGTTGGGATTTAGAGATTGATGTACTCGTTTAGTGGAGTTAATATGTAATACAATCTATATTGTATTCTATTATTTTTTTCCGTTGCTATCAACTTTATACAATGCATTTCTGTATCAGACAATTATACTTCAGAAGCGTTTAATTTGGCTATTTGATGATTTATTGGCAACTAAGATTACTGAACACGATTTATACTGACGTGTTTGCGTAATTTGTAATCGGTTTCTAACCTGTAATGCGCTGTTTCCTTCAAGACATGTTTATTTTCGGTTCCTAAATCATATATCATTTTATGATTTGTCTGGACGCCACTACAGGTATTTCTGATACGCAAACAGCAGTATGAATACAATTTCACGCTGTCGACACTCCACGAGATGATTGCGTTAGTCCGCTCAGCCTCATCGTAGTTAAGACGTAGTATCATAATAACACTGATGGTTGCGTGTGGCTCAATGCATAACCTCTGTGGAAACCGCCTTTACATAACTCGATTATCGCGTCCAATGAAGGAGATACACAGCTTTATATGTAATCCGTATAAAGGAAGTGTTCCTACGTATGCTCCATACACACTAACATGTCAATGTTTGCTAACATGGAAGAATGTGTTAATGGCCTGGAAATGTCCCCCCACACCGGCAATATTATCGTTGGTTTTACGAGTCACAGTGATACACAATGGGATGGGGTCGTGAAACTTCTCATATTAGACAACATATTTTGTGTGTATAATTACACGAACCATCCAGTGATGGGACAGCTATAAACTAATTTTTTGAACATTGTATACCAATTGGAAAAACTTCTGATGTGCCCAAATAATCTTTAGTTTGGTAGTTCACAACTGATGGGGAGAACATTCACTTTGAAAAATGAAAAAATAAAACTTCAGGGAAAATGATAGCAATAAAATGAAGGAAGTGGCAGTCGTAGTCAACAGTAATTTAAACCGAGCTAAGAACACTCGTTCAATATATAGAAAATAATTTTCTTCCCTTCATGCTCTATATTAATACATCCAAGTTATCACATTTACTTTAAAATATCTGTTAAAATATGTTTGTGATTACTCAGTTGGATTCCTGCAAAGCTGTTAATTTAGGCAGGCACAAGAAAAACTGAACTTGTTATGAAACATTACGTCACTGATTTTTTATTTATTTATTTGTCCATACAGCCAGATTACAATTGTATTACAATATTATTTTGGCATAATAGTTCTATACAATGTTTGTATTACAAAATTATTTTGACTTAATAGTTCTATACAATATTATTTTGACATAATAGTTCTATACAATATTATTTTGACATAATAGTTCTATGCAATTTTTATTAGTAACAATAGTACAGAATAGTACAGATGTTGATATGACTATTGATGGTTGTGTTACGTTATTAATCGGCATATTGGTTCTATACAATTTTGTAATAATTCTGATAGTGCAGGTGGTATAATCACTCTATTTTGCTACTATATTTGGATATATTGTCTCTGTCCAAGTTTTTCTAATACCAATAGTGCAGATGGTGTGGAGTCAGTTGTTAGTTATGTTAATATATTATTTGGCTTAATATACATTTTAATACCAGTGGAATGGATAGTATACTAACAGCTGGTGCTTTAAGAATATTAATTTAAGATAATAAACCTCATCTATGTGGTGAAATCCGTATTGTATGTTTGGTGGTTGTGGATATTACCATTAAACTTTGTAACCCTAAAGTAGTTCTGTTTATAGGGCGTTTTAGCTATTCTGGGTCTCTTGAATTGCCTGGGCTATATAGTGATATCTGCGTCCCTTAAGAAGTGAACTATCGCTTGATGCACGTCCTGTCGTTCCGTTCTCATAAGGGAGATGATTGATGTAGGCAGTGGGATTTTTAGTTTGGTCAGTCTATTATATAGGTTATTTTGTGGAATTCGGTAAAGGGTGCATGCCAATATTATATGATTTAGGTCTGCTATTTCTTCGTTGTCAACCGGGCAGAATGGGGAGTTTGCTGCACCAATTCTATGGAGGTGTTTGGGATAACATCCGTGTCCAAATCTTATGCGAATGATAGATGTTTTGTATTTTCTTGCGAGTTTTGATTCTTCGAACCATGCTTTGTGTGGAATGTGGGGTTGGATCCATGCATAGTGTTTCCCTTTGTATACTTGTGATGAAGTCCATGCGTTTGCCCATTTTACAAGGGCCTCTCTTTTTATAGTTTTTATGAAATCAGTGTGAGGGAGTTGTGTGTATTGTTGCTGTCCTTCCAGAGTGCTTTCTTTTGCCAGTTTGTCGCCCGTCTCGTTGTATTGGATGGACACATGGCCCTTGATCCATAATAAATGGATTTCTTTTCCTTCTGTGGAGGCTATGTACATCATTTGTAATATATCATACAAAATCTTATTCGTTTCATTTTGTCTTTTAATATTCTTCAACCTTTGTACTACACTTTTCTAATCCATCAATATGAGTATTTTATTATATCGGTTGTGTCCGTATTGAATGGCCTGTCTAATGGCCATAGCCTCTGCCGTGTAAACCGAGGCCTCTGTTGGCAAGCGTATTTTCTGGAGTTCTTGCGTGAGTGGACAGTAGTAGGCGAATCCGACTCCATTTGCTGTTCTTGATCAATCGGTATATATTTGTGTAAAGTCCGGCCAAGTTGAAGATAGAAATCTCTCTGTCATGTTATTTGTCCTGTTGCTTCTTATAATCCATTCTGGGAGATAGTAGACATTTGGTTTAAATCTGATGATATCGTATTGTTTTGTGAAACAGGGAAGAGTCTTTTCTTGGATCACTAATGGTATTTTGTGTTTTATTTGGTTGAAGCTAGTGGCCAATAACGGTGTGGAGCGGCGAGGGATGTTTCCCCTCCTTTCCATTATTGTTGGAAGTCCCTTTGCCTTCTGGGACACTGGATGGTTGGTGATTGAGGCGCGTCTCATTAGGTAGATATTTGATAAGAGTTGTCACCTCGTTTCTAGAGGCATTTCTCTGGCTTCAACTAATAGCGCATTTGATGCTGTAGATTTCATTGCTCCAATACATATTCTAATAGCTCGATGTTGTACTATGTCCAATTTTCGGAGATTATACTTAGGGGCGTTCCCGTAACAGATGCTTCCATAATCGAATGTGGGACGGATTAGTGCTCTGTATATATTAAGCATTATAGCCGGATCTGCACCCCACCAGGTGCGTGTTACGGATCTTAATATGTTCAAGAGGCGTTCCGTTTTGGTTATAATATGGTTGATGGGTCCCGTCCATGTTATTTTACTATCCATTATTAAGCCTAAGTGTCTGGCAGATGTGCACACCGGGAAGGAGTAAGGTCCCAGATGAAGCTCAGTCTCTCGATATATAGTTTGTTTCCTAGAAAATATCACTGCTGAAGATTTCGATGTTGAAATGGTTAGTCCTAGATGTTGTGCCCAATCATATAATCTCCCCGCAGCTTCTTTTTAACCTCCAGAGGATTATTCCTAGGGATGTGGACATCGTGTATATACATACGTCATCTGCAAATTTTAATACTTTTATTGTGGGACTAATATTTTTTCTATTTCCCCTATGTAAATAGTGAATAATAAGGGGTTAAAGATTGCTCTTTGTGGGATTCTTGTTGAGACTATGAAAGGTCCATGTAAAGTATTGTTTTGTTGCCGTATATATATAGTTCTACTATAGAGAAGATTATATATTCCACAGACAAATACCTCAGGAAGGTGTAGTGCCTTGAGCTTTTCTATTAGTATCGGAATTTGAACATTGTCATAGGCTCCTGTAATGTCTAGGAAAACAGCTGTAAGAAAACCTTTGTTGATAAAAGTTCGTTCTATGTCTAATGTGAGCGTACTGAGACAGTCATACGTACTTCTTCCTTTCCTAAATCCATATTGAGTATTAGGCAGTAAATTGTGATATTCTAACCTCCTTTTAACGATTCGTTCAAACGTTTTACCTATGCAGGAGGAAAGGGCTATTGGGCGATAGGAGTTGGCATTTTTACTGTCTTTACCTGGTTTTGGTACTGGAATAATAATCTGAGTTGTCCAATCTCGTGGAAATTCACTTTTTGACCATGCATTAGTAAAGATCTGTACGATAGCTACCTTGGCGCAGTGTGGCAGATGGTGGAGCATGAGGTAATGAATGTTGTCTATTCCTGGTGTTGTATTTGAAGCTGATTTCAGGGCCATTTCCAGTTCGTTGAGTTTAAATTCCTCTGATAGGATATTTTGTCGGTTATTTTCCGTGTGTTGGTTTGTTAATTTTAGAGGCTCTGTAGGCACATATGGCGGGGCTACCTTTTTTCGAATTCTTTCATACAGTTCATTGGCGCTTTTATTTCCACTGGTTTCTTCTTTAACTGATTTATCATGTTCCATATTATAGTTGTTGGCATGGTCCTATTTAAACTATTACAGAATTCTTTCCAACAGGCTTTTTTCTTTGATTTAATGAATCTTTTTTGTTTCCGCATCTATTTTTTTGTAATTTATATAGCTTTCCCAAGTGGGTTCTCGTTTATATACTGTCAGAGCTAGTTTCCTTTTGACTATCTTTCTAGAACATTCCTCGTTCCACCAAGGGGAGGGTAGTCGTTTTGCGTTTGGTGTTGTTTTGTAGGTGGGGATCGAGCATTTTGCCGCATCGTTTATAACATTTAGCAGTAACTGGTACTGACTTTTGGTTGTGTTTGCTGAGTAAACCCATCCTATATTTTCTTCAATGTGTTTCCTGTATTTTATCCAATTTGCTTTTCTTATGTTCCATTTGTTGATCGGTTGGAAGGTCTGTGGGAAATTCAGCTGTTTTGTTGAAATTAGGATAGGGTGGTGGTCTGATCCCCAGGTCTCTCTTAGGTTTTCCCATTGAAATTTGGTGGCGATGGATGCGGAGCAAATGGATAGATCAATTGCCGATTTCCTTTGGCCGGGTTTTGAAATAAGAGTTGGAGATCCGTCATTGAGCACAAATAGGTTGAATTCATCTATGAACTCAATCATCGCTTCCCCACATGCATCGTTTAGCTCGCATCCCCATAGGGTGTGGTGGGCGTTAAAGTCTCCACAGATTAAGTAGGGAATCTCTATTTGATGGAGGAGTGTTCGCCATTCATCTATTCTGATTGTTGTTTTGGGAGGACAGTATATTGAGTCTAAGGTTAAATTCATATTTTGGCTGTGCACTTTGGTTGCTATAGCCTGAAAAGATTTGATGTTTGTATGGTCGATGTATACAGCAATATGGTATAGATGTTTTTATTAATATTGCCACTCCACCTTTTCCATCTTCCCTGTCTTTTCGTAATATATGGAATCCTTTAAATGAGATATTAGTGTCCGGTTTCAGCCAAGTTTCTGCTATAGTAGCTATCGTTATGTTGTTTACGTCTAGTTCTCTTTGTAAAGATTCTCTATTCGCTCTTATTGATATGGCATTCCACTGTAAGCACTTAATTTTGGCCGTCTTGTTGGAGGATATTGGTTACCATTCCTAGTATCGCTGTAGGGTTTAAGAGATCTTCTGATTGAGATTTTGCTTCTTTGATTAGAATCGTGATTAAGTTGACTATTTTTTCTATTAAAATGCTATTTAGGGATTGTGGACTCTTAGTGGGATTGTTGCCATCGTTTGACTATTTTAATTTAGAAGATTGTGCGCGCAGGACTGTTTGTGTGTCCTCCCTGGGCATATTGGGTACTTGTGGGATTTCCGTATAGTTGCCTATTGCTGCAGGATGGATCAAGCTTGTATTGATGGGAGACATTGGCCCATTGTATGTGTATAGTAGTTGTCTTGTATTGAAGGATGGGTTATCTTTAGTATAGTTGGCGTTCTTATAAGTTTTAGGCCCTTTTGTCCAGATGTATCTGTTTGGGGGATTAACTCTGTAATGCTGAGGGGTTGTTTTTGTATCGTACTGATTAGTGTCTGTGTTTTCTGACTGTGGATACCAGGATCTGGGTGGTTCGGCCACGACTTTTGCGTAGCTGTTTGGCATCTGGAAGGTTGTAGTGAAATGGCTGAACTCTACTAGATTTTTCGGATCGTCTCCTAAGATGTTCGGGGCAGTTTTTGTCCGTTGCTAGTTGGTTTCCTCCACAGAATAGACAACATGCGTTTTCCTGGGAGGGACAGTGGGTTAGATCATGTGGGCCCGCGCATTTACTACATCTTTGCTGTCCTCTACATTGTGCTCTGATATGGTTAAATCTTAAACACTGGAAGCATTGAATTAAGGGGGGAATATATTGTTCTACTTTACAACGCATGCCAAACAGATATACTGCTTCTGGGAGGGCCGTGGATCTAAATGATAGTTGGCATACGGGAAGATTTCTCACATTTATCTCTCCATTAGAAGTATGTTTTTTTTATAAATCTTCTAACGCTAGTCACTTTGTATTGAGAGTGTATGTTTTCCAAGATTTCCTCTAAGCTTAATTTTGTGTCGACATTTCTAATAACTCCCTGCTTTGAAGTCAAGTACATGAGGATAGATGCTTTTAGCCCTATTTCTTGGAGGGACCCTAGGGATGCTAGTTGGTTAGCTGATTCGCCAGATCTACATTCTACTTTAACTTTGTTTCTGCCTGCGTGAGAAATGTTGATAATGTTTTGTTTGAGGTGGTGATGTTTACTAAAAAGGAATTTACCTAGGGCCATGGGGTGCCAATTTCCAACGTTTTTGTTAACACTTTCTATTATTACTATAAACGGGCCTCTGTATTACGTTATTGATCGCCGATTCCACTGGCTCTCTCTCCTCCACTTCAATCTCAAACTTCCGCTTACCTTTATTCCAACCTCACCATAACTCCGAAACGCTTGCCAATTTCTTGTTAATTTCTGCCAGTAGCTTATGGAATTTTCTCCTTTTTAAAATAAGACCCACCGAAGATAACAGCACGTATAAAAACTCTATAACAAAATATGTGCTGTATAGGCACTAGCTGTGCACTTTCCCCCATTTCATTCACTGATTTTTTCAGCCTTCATTGTTACTGGGTTATGCCACCTGTTTATGGATTAATTGATCACACGTCAATGTTATTAAGATTTTAGTTAGTAATTTACCAGGCGTGGTGGGTTAACGGTAACGCTCTGCTCACGCGTTCTAGAGGACGAGGATTCGAATCCATACCCGGTCACAACGACGACGAAACATAAAGCCAAAAGAAGAAAAAAAATATTTTATATATTAATTAGGTAAGGTAAAAAATATTATTATTATTGCAGGTATATCAATCCTTATTTCAGGATGTAGCCTCTTTAAGTCTAATGAGCTATATGTTAGAATTTAATTCTACATAGCGTTGTTGTAGTTCTTTCCAGGCTGATCGATCTTGAGCCACTTATAGTTCACGCCTGTAACTCGACGTATATCCTTATCCCAGCGATCCGGGGGTCTTCCTCTAGATCTTTTCAGGTTTCTTGGTATCCAATCCAGTACTGCAGTAGTCCATTTTTCATCTCTTTTGCGAGCAATATGACTAGCCCATTGCCATTTTTGGATCATGACTCTTTTTAAGATGTCTGTCACTTTAGTTATTGAATGAATGTGCACGGCCCTTTTCCTGTCTCTTCTTGTAAACCCTAGCATTGCTCTTTCCATACTTCGCTGGCCAGTTCTCAGTTTTTGCTTCGTGTGACTATTTAGGGTCCAAGTATGGCAGGCATATGTGAGGACCGTTAATACCTGTTGTTTTTTTTTAAAAGATGTACTGGCATGATAGATTTAAAAACTATGGAGTTTCTTCCGTATGCTCTCCAGCCCAACTTTATGCGTCTGTAGATCTCAGGCTTTGAGTCACCATTCATGTTGATCAGTTGGCCAAGATAAAAGTACTGATCTACGGACTCAATACCAGCATCTTTCGTGTCTGCCTTGTCTTTATCTTTTTCTGTCCATTTGTTTTGCATGATTTTGCTTTTTGATATATTTATTTTAAGGCCCACTTCACTGCAAGCTGCCTCCAGTTCATTTATCAGTTCTTTGAGCTCTTCCAGACTGTTTGAGAGTAAAACTATATCATGAGCGAATCTTAAGTTGTTGAGACTTCTTCCATTTATTCTCAAACCTGTGTTTTGCCATTGGAATTTTGACATTGCCAACTCCAGCACTGATGTTAATAGCTTGGGGGATATAGAGGCTCCTTGTTTTACCCCTGTTTCTACTGGGAACTCATTGGTGGCTTCAGCGATGTTGACAAAGGCAGTGGAAGTGGTGTAGATGTTGTACAGTAAGTCGATATAGCCTGGATTCTGATATAGTAAATTAGGAAGGTGTAAAATATGTATGATAGACACCTGGTGCGATGTAACAGAGGGTTTGATAGCCATAATCATGCCAGGATAAATAAATCCTCAAATAAGTAAATAAGAAAACTAAGGAATAACAGTAGGCATAAGTTTTTGTTGCATCAATGGTAACATAATTTCAGTACATATTAAATGACGCAGATCTTGCTGCTGATGAGGGAAGGAACATGATGTGATAGTTCCAAGCAGTTCTGTCGAAAGAAGGAAAATGAAAAGGAACATCTAAAAGGAACTCTCTTTTTTAATATTACTTTGACGAGGTACAATGTTTTCATAAACAAACCGAGTAATCGTGCATCGGAGGATAAGAGAGTAGCTGAAGCAGGCAATGTAGCCAGCCTGCTCGTGGGTGGAGCAGCCCTGCAGCCACCTTGCGCCCGAGGTCGGGCGGATATTAAGTCTGCCCGCCGCCGCCGCAGCAGCAGCAGCGGCCGCAGCTCGGGTAAGCGGTTTGATTACTGGCGAGGGCCGGGGAATTGCCGGCCTGTACTCCCCTAATACCCTCGGGATCAGTCGTGACCCCGGATTAGGCGGCGGACGCAGATGTCTGCCTGCGCGCTGGGAGGAGCTCGGTTGGTTGTCTGGGACATTCGGTTTCGGAGGCCATATCGTCCCAAACTGTGCTGCGCTACCAGACATGACTCGGAATACGGCGCGTTAGTCTCGCCTCGTGGCACTGTGTGCAACCTGACGTTACAGTGACGCGTTTCTTCAGGTCCTTTATTTTGATATGTTATCGCGGATTACTGCGAGATGAGATCTGGAAGGGATATTGTATCAGAGGGAGACAACACAAAATAAAATCGAGGCTACCTAACAGGACAAAATGTGCTGCGTTTAAACACATTTATATACTTCGTTTGAACTAAAATTAGATCTACAGAATTATGTTCAAGAGAAATATTTAATTTACGTTTACTGAAAAATGAATAAAGCACTCTGCTATATGGTTGGTTCGTGAGGGTGAGACAAGTGTTATAGTAACGTGGAAATGATCTTTACATCTCTCCTGAAGAAATCAGCAATCTGTTTATGTAGACGTTTAAATTACGATGGAGCGCACGTTTCCGTAGCAATTTCCCTACAAACCCATTTTTCCCCTTTTTAATTTAAAATTATTTAGTGTTTTTTTGAAAATTATTCAGCAATTCGTTTGGTAATTTATTCCAATTCTTGACTTTCTTACCTATGAAAGAAAACTTTCTTACACCCTTATACCCGAAATCTGGTCATTGTTTCCCTCCCACGCACCACTCTTAAATCAATTTACTATCGACACAAATGAAAGTGAGGTCATATACTTAAATAATAATAATAATAATTATTATTATTATTTTTACGAAGCTGCATAGATAAGATATATGTTACATAAATATCAGTTTACTTACTGTTTACGCTTACCACTGCGACGCCGTCGAGCAAAGCTTCTCCCTGCATATCCAGTATTCACGTGTGATCATATAAAGCCCACGATACCCGGCGCTCCCATTCAAGGCCATGACAAATCTAGCAGCCCTTCTTTCAAATCCCTCTAACTCTTGTATTTAACAACAAACATTTGTTTCCCACAATACGCCACCATTTTCAAACAATAGTCACATGAACTGTTATGTTTGCATTACAATCAGCTTCTCCTAAGTGTAGTAGGTTTAACTTGTGATCGGCCAAGATACATATATGTCACAGTTGTGAACAAAATATTTAATACAGGAGTTCTTTGGAAAGGTTTTTTTTTTTTTTAATAAGAAGAGCAAACTTGGATTTACATTAATATCAAACTATGATTAATTTGAAAATTTTCAAAACGTTTTCCCCCAATCATCCCCAAACCTAAACCTTTAGTAAAGCAATGACTACTTTGCTGGATAAGTATTGCACTCAATCTAAGAATTATTCATTTTATTCTTTTATGCTGCCTTTTCTCTTGTTCATATCTATACCGATGTAATGGGCCGGAAGTTATTGATCATACAAAAATATTGATTAGACAATAACTCAGAACCCCCAAAAACTATCTGAGGACGGCTGATTTATCTTAGAGCTATCGCGCTTCCCCGAGTCTTATACTCAGCCAACAGATATCAGCAGCTTCGAAATTGCGACTGACGAGCAAACGACTACAGTCAGGTGAAGACTAGAAACTATCTTCTTGCTTTCATAAGCAGCCACCATTCTATCTCTCTATTTCTCTTTTTTTATCTCTGAGAGATTACACAACTATTATAACCACTGGTCTGTTTTACATCTAACATTTTTTCGCATTTATCATTCGAGAATTGGGGCTAATAAGCTAAAGGAATATTTTAAAGTGGATCTTATAGGACAGAACTACTTAATCAAATAAAGGTGTCCACACACTACAAAATCAACAAGGAGATTTCGAGGAAGCATTCGAAGTAATAATTTTTCTGCTGCTCATTTTTTTGAATATATGCAATGATAATATTAGTTCTAAGTCAACAATGAAGCAAGTCAATTGTTCAAGATCCCAGTATTTGGTATTAAGTTCAATTATTGAAACATCATGATCTGTCCACAAATCATTTACCACGTTAAGGATTTTAGATTTCATTTTTTAAGAAATAATTACACTGGAAAAATGAAATATATTTTCGCTTACCATTTTTGAGAAGGAGTAACTAATAATTCAGAGATAAATTAAGTTGTGTACTGGCAGCCGAACAGACATATGTTACATCAAGAAATTTGCTTCTCTTGGTGCGATCGATATTTCTTGGTATGTTCTTATTCGGTCAATTGCTCCGACTAGCATCACTTAATTTTTCATCATTTATTGCTGCTCTCTGCTGAGAGTAAAGGAAGACTAGTGCTGCCACCATACAGCCACACCCTCCAACCATAATTCTCGCTCCGGGGGTCCAATTTCCCTTCGGAGCGTCTACACTGCATGATTTATGGATTAACCGTCCCCAGAAAAGGAAGCTACTCTCGATAGTTTTCGAGGCTACATAATTACCTATAAAAGAATAAAAAAATCTCACTTATCCTCTACATTCCTAACTTTAAAAATTGGGGCCCATGTCAATGTTTGATAGCACGCAATGAAAATACCTACATAGTCAGCGTTAATCTGATTACATTGCTTCATTTTCAGCTGGCTATTTGTCTAAGGATTTAACTTTTCTCTTTTGTAATAAAATTATCATTACTCAGCAGACGCTAGTTACTAACTTTTTACTCCTTAATATTCCTTATAAATCTCAAGGAAACTGACCAAATTACTGGTATACCCTAAGGATATATCAATGACTGTCGGTCATCCAATGATAAAATTTAACTTTGTTTCTGTTCCATAAACACTGAGATTACATATAAAGTTTATTAGGTAACTTTGAAATTTTTTAAAAAATGCATTAACAAGTTTGAGACTAAATAATATGAAAATTAACTGACCAACTTAGGTATGGACTATCCAGTTTCATGCTAAGGCATGCAGCGCAGTAGTACGGTTGTTAAAAGTTCCCAGTGATCAACTATTCTCTAGATTTAAAAAATAAAATTTGCTTGACTGCATATATTATACCTACTTGGTGAAAGCAAAAACGTTCACTGATGACGATGGTATGATAGTGCGTAACCAACTTTGATAATATGTTAGTTGATTGTCAGTTGCGATATTACAACTTTCGGAACACATTAAACATACAGGGGAAAACAGAAGCAGATTTTTTCAAATGGAATTTGGCTACTTATCCAAAACAGTCATCTCAAGTGTCGTTATTATAAAGGTTCGTGTGTTTTAGTTGCTATAGTACTCAACACAAACAACACATGACGGAGACGACAGTAACAAACAAAACACTTAAATAGTCACGCCATGCACTCGGCCAGATTCGAAGCGGTACCTGGAGCCAACACCCTAGCCCCCACACTTCCGAGCCCGGCATCGAAAATGTTCTTGTTTTTGCTCGATAGCTTTCTTCTTCTAACTATGCTACATCTCTTATCACATCAATTTGAAAACAATGAAGATTTGGAACCAAGCCTCCTGTGAGAGCGGTATCTGAATTCTGATTCCATCACATTATTATTGCCCATAAACGTTTAGCTTTTCCAAGGTTTTTCACAATAACTTCTGGAAACGGCGGCGACGGCTGATTTCCATTTCGTTCCTATCTCTTTTTTTTTAGCTGCTTAACGTCTCTTAACAGCGAGGGCTTTAGAAACGGGAAAGGATGGGGGGGGGAGCAAGGAATGGGAAGGAATTCGGCCATGGCCTTTTGAAGGAAGCATCCTGGCATTTGCCTGCAGTGATTTGGGGAACCATGGAAAATCCAAATCTGGATGCCCGGACGGGGATTCGAACCGGCGTCCTCCCGAATGTGAGGCCAGAACGCTAACCGTTACACCACCACGCTCGGTATTTCGTTCCTATCTCATAATTTTTTTATATGGCGATACGACACGTTTAATCTCTAATGAAAATTGAAACACGGCCACGGGTCGAACAAGCGGTTGCAAAAACGAAACAGATGTACATTCTTGTTTTATGTTGTTACAGGCTAAATAATAGTTGTAATTATGGGATGAAGTTCGTTCGGAATCAATAAAGCAATAAGTGATGGTGGAAACTTGTCGCATCATGCAAAACGTTAGCGTAATCAGAATATGCTTTTGTCATAAAAAATACTATAAATATCATTTCTGAAAAGATTCTATACGTGCATCTATATACTATGCAATTCACAAATAACTATGATGGCACAGAGCGATTAATGCAGATAATAAATCTCTATTTTTTCGTATTCCTATCTCTAGCAGCACGACGATTCATATATATAGCACCTTGTTTTAATGATCATTTATGTACTGTTAAATCAAGTACATTGGTGGGTGAAGTGTTTACCTGCGTTCGTAAATGACAGATGTTGTTGACATTGGTACTAAAAAAATCAATTCGGAAACTGGGTTGCCATCAAACAGAGAATCCCAGCCTAATCTTTGCATTATTTATGCGACACTTTCGTAAGAGCTGTGGCAAGGTGTCACAAATCGTGCAATTTATTTTTCTGTACACTCTAGATACTGTTATTTAATCCCATACACAACAAAAGAACTACAGATAAGGAACCAAAAGTGTTTTATACACATAAATATTATTATTCTTCAAAATTCAACCTACGATTCACAGCCTACACTTAGTCAGGATTATTGCTTTGAACTGAAGTGAACTAAAAACAAACAAATGCAGATTGGTGATAAGGGGGTTGCGGTACTAAAGAAAAATTAACGTTAAGTGGCTACATTATAACTGAAGAGTCACTGTGTTCATGCAACGATAAAAGGTTTCTATGGTGAAATTTAGTAGAATACATCTTGCACCATTAGTATCCTTTTAATTTAGTATCAGAGGAAAGAATTTAGGAGATAAAAGTTATCGAAGTAAAGAATACCATTTCTTGATACCTTGCTTAGTTCTCGAGATATCGTATCTCAAAAATGAGTTGGTTAGGTTGAGATGCTGCCTGTACCAGAAAAAAAAAATGCCGAAGCCAATAGACATTTTACAGCAAACATGCTCAATACGTGGGTTTTATTTCCCCCTATCTTTTGTGGTTAGGTTGAAATACGCCCTGGACAAGAAGAAAAACGTCACCAAAAGCACACGAAAGTTTACAATACCTATAACTGATTTGCAACAATCGGTATTTCGAGAACTAAGCAATATATCAAAAAAGTTTATTAGTTTATTCTTTACTTTCTATTTGTATCCGTCGATATATGTAAGAATCAACTTCATCAAACATCAATGGTTCGGTGATCGTAGTGTTGCCATCATAATTAATAGAATGAAACCCAGTAATTTGCTGATTCCAGTTTGTTAATTCCAACTGACAGAAATGAAAATATAATCATATAGTTACTTAATTTTAATTGTGACGAAGCTGCATAAATAAGTCATATGTTACATAAATAACAGTTTACTTACCGTTTACGCTTATCACTGTGACGTCGTCCAGCATAGCTTCTCCCTGCATGTCCAGTATCCACGTGTGATCACATAAAGCCCACGACGCCAGGCGCTCCCATTCAAGGCCGTGACAAATGTGCCAGGGATATTGAAATCCGCTAAATAAATCTACGGCGGACTCCAATAAAAACTCAAACTGTCCACGTTTCCGTGAACCCCACCCTTGCCCGCGCATAATTTACTATTTGCCAACTCTGGGCGGCAGCGTGTGTGTGTGTGAAACGCACACGCGTAGATCGTTCCGTTTCCACGGTGACGGATGAAACCCGAGCGGCAACGAAACAATTACCGCGGTGCAGTGTGCCGCGGGAGAGCATAGCTTTACGCCTGAGGCCTCCACTGCAAGGCTTTCTCTAATGGCCGCCTAGTTTCATTGTTTTTGCATAGTCTTGATGGGAAAATGACAGCCCTGGGCATTTGTCTCTGTCAATGGAGATATCCCTCAAGCAAGCAGATAGTTGTTAGCGAGTTTTGACGTCATCATCACTGCAGATAATATCCAGTTTCCAAGGTATGGATTATGAGCCGTATCCGGGCAGTTGTATGTCTTCCGTGATCAAATAAACAGCGTCATGAGAATGTGTTGTCACTTATCATCTGAGAACACAGACTTATTTGTATCATTTTTTGGAGTCAAAAATGTTTAACGAATACCTGTAAACAACATTCCAGCATACGCCTATCAGATCATAAAAATTAAGCAGAACACAATAACTACACCAATGGCATTCAAGACAAATTTTTTTGTTTCAGCACTCATTTAAGATTCAGAAAGAAGTATTTTGAATGTAAAGTATCTAAAAATAATGGTTTCCTTGGTACTAAAACTAATTCAAACCTTAAATATCAGTGATTTAACTTTTCATCTCTCCCCAGAGAGCGTTCAAACTAATGAAGTATGATGCTTTCCTTCAGCCCTTGGATTCCTCCTGACTCATACAGCAATATTAGAAATGAAAGGAGGAAAAATTTCACGCAAAAAAAAAAAAATCACCTAAATACCAATTTCAATACGTCTGTACGAATGACCAGAGAAAAGAGAGAGGATTTAAAGGAAATATTTTCAAATGAAGACGGATGGTAAATATAATCGAAGAAAAACGCGTATTTGCTTCAATGAATATTTAACTTTTTCCAAAATGCATCAAAATGTTTTTCTTCTTATGAGCGATTAGATTATCTTAACACAAGGGCAAAACACTAATTTATGAATGAAATATTCTAGTTAACATTAAGCTCTACACAATTTTTAATAGAATTTAATTGTTTCCTTAAGCAGTGGTACGTAATATTTTCAAATCGTTTTAGATAGTCTTTTATCTACGTGTATTGATGGTTGAACGAATCTGTATCAACACTTGTATTTCACCAATAATGTGTGTTTAGATGTATATTTAAATATTGCCTGAATTTTATTTTTGACTTTGTTTTCCTGATACTGTACCAGTATAACCATATGATGATACACAAAATACTATTAAAAATGACACACTAAAATAAAATTGTAATAGCAAATTTTTTACTTGGTTTAAAATTTTATTTTTAAATAACTGAACATTAATTAAGTAGTTTAGAAAGATACCTTTTTTAACTGTAAAAGCTTACTCTGAATTATATCTCATAATAACTTCTTTCACTTATTTGGAATTTCATCTAATCATTTTATTAAGAACTCTGTAAATTCATAAGATATAAACAACGTGCAGCCATTTATAGAGAGGGCAACTGTTAGTATTTAACTTAATTAACGTAAATCCCCATGCTTTGCTTTATCTATCTACTTAACACATAAAAGAATAAATAAGGTTTCATTAGGGGTTCTTATCTCTCGGAAGTTTGCAGCCTTATCTTTGCCAGCAAATAAGTGGTCCAAAGAGGAATCCCGACATAATCTTCCTAATTAGCGCCGATGTAAAAGTGGATGTAGGTTCCTCAGGAGTGGCATTACCGTCGAGCCGTGCAGAGGTAAATGTCGAGCCAAGAACTCGCCAACTTCCTCATAACGTTTGTACTCACAAAAAGAAAAGGGCACGCGAGTATGTGCAGCAAATTATGCAGCAATGGTTTGGTGAACTGTAAATTGTATAAACATAATACGCTGTGCAATTTTAGTGAAATTTAGATTTTTATGTAAGTAATTTGATGGAAACAATTGCAAAGTTCTTTTAATGAAAAGATTGTACTTAAATACAGTCAGTAAATTACAATATAAAAAATTTATATACAAAAAAAAACAACAGATAAATCCCTTTTCAAATGTTACTGCCAAATATAAGAAGCAACAGCTGTGACAATCTATTAATAAACGAGAATAAATCAGCCATTTTTGTCAAACTGTTATAGACCCGTCATAGTGGATATGGGGAGAATATGTCTAGGTTCAAATCTAGGTCATGCACCCTCCACCTCTCACTTTTAGTGAATTTCCCAGTAATAATAATAGTAAAAATCTCGATTGCGGTGTACTTTTGTCATACGTCGATTTTTTTAATTTTTTTTAGGATTTCAGTAATCAACCAATCGAATGGCAGTTATTCCCTACCGAGCGGGGTGGTGTAACGGTTAGCGTTCTCGCCTCGCATTCGGGAGGACGGCGGTTCGAATCCCCGTCCGGGCATCCAGATTTGAGTTTTCCATGGTTTCCCCAAATCACTCCAGGCAAATGCCGGGATGCTTCCTTCAAAAGGCCATGGCCGAATTCCTTCCCATTCCTTGTCCCCATCCTTGCCCCCCATCCTTTCCCGTCTCTAAAGACCTCGATGTTAAAAAGAGACGTAAAGCAGTTACAAAAAAAAAAAAAGAAGTTATTCCCTCGCTTACAGCTCATATGATTCACAAACAGAAGACAGTTACATTGCCCATTTAATTATGTCAGGTACAAAACAAATCAAATAGAAACATTAGCCAGCAATAAAGGGATTAAAAAGGGAACCCCCACCCCACTATTTTTTCAGTTGCAGCATGTTTTACAGGAAGAGATCACAAATCATTAAATCATTTTGTAAAAAATTTAGGAAGAAACCTAGTACGGAATTTGGACTTCAGCAATCTTTGCTCAGCTATCTCCAACACACGCATCTCAAACAGCGCCTGACCAAATGCATCAAAGTCTTGCAGTATATCGAATGTGATGTCCTTAGTCTTCCCACGCCTAAAGCAATTCGTCTTGTAGTGTAGACTAAAAATCAGAACACGTATGCTTTTTGGTAATTTTCCGAGGTACGGCGCACTTATATCTCCACCCCTGACCAGAAAATGAAACTTGTTGCTTCATAGTGTTGTAAAGTGGAGATACTGTTGTTTTGGTGTACTCACTCAATCCGTAAATGAAATGTATTCGATATAACTTTCTTCATGATGCTCGAAAAATACATCGAATCGTACACCATATCAACCGTGTTGCAGGGTTTTGATTTTGTTAAAATGAGAGAGGCCTTATCAAGCACAAGGGGCAACCGGATAGCCGAATTTAGAGATTTATTATACGAAATACATGTATCAAGTTTAGTAACTAAAATGGATTGCTGGAACTGTTGTTTCAAGGTTTACATCTTCCTGCATTGCATCTCATGCCACATCAAGGCGAACGATCAAACTGCGGCTTATTATATAATTAATACTACGAAGTAACCCAAGGCAATTGAATATGAGGGGCAATGATAAGAAAATAAATAACATAAAGGTGCGGTGATCAATATTCCCAACACTGCATAAAATTAGATGATGTTTAAATTAATAATTTATACGTAAACTTTCGTTGAACATTAAAAACGTTCCTCCAGCTATTATATTTTGTATATAGTTTGAGTTTACCATAAAAGTAGAAACATACAAGGATATATATATTTTTTAATTTCTTTTTAGGAAGTAACTCATATGGCACATGAAAACAAACAGAAAAAAAATGTGATTAAAGATGATCGGATGGCAGGATTTAAAGTTACTGCGAATTTTGCTGTTATTGTAGCTGATTCTACAGTTTAACATGTAATAGAAACCACTAAATACTACACAGCGTATATTACACAATATGTTTACTGCAAATAAATTTAAAGTGAAGTGCATATGAGAATTTTAGTTTCAACGAAGGTTCTAGTAGTAGATAATTCCAAGGGTGCTAACAGGTCTATGAACCAGTTTTACGAACAATATAAAGCATTTGATCTTTGCAAAGCACAACAAATGTTTAGTGATCTGCAACTCCTTGTATTCGTTTACCTATTATTTTCAATTCAACGTTTTATGTTATTTAGAGCCCTCTGGTTTGAAGATTATGATATTCTCCTCGGAAGCTACATTACTTTTGTATCAAAGTACTGACCGTTTACCATCGTTGACCGTGTCTCGAACAATTATATATTAAGTTAATTTTACCTTTTTGTTTATTCTATAGCTGCTTCCGTGTAATATTTTAGGCTTAGATAACTTTTAATGTTAGCTCTCTGGTTATAATTACAAATATCGTAGATTATGCCTCTCTATCATTTGAAATAAAACCTATACTCAACCTTGTTTTACTTCTTGCCCTCTTTCCTCAAGAGAACCGTCAATTATTTGATCACTGGTAAACTCTAAAAGTTTCACTTAAACACAATTTCATTTCTTGGCTTCTAATATATTTCAATAAACTCAATACAAGTTTTACATGTGCATAATTTCTTTGGCCGCAACCGTAATTTACTTCTGCACGAATCTGACTTTCTCATTTAAGGTCCATCTAATTATATAATAATTTCTCCAGCTTCCCATTAGCTGCTACTATACCATCTCTAATGTGCCTAACATCATACCTCATTTTACCCTTGTCTTCGGGTCTCTTGTGGCTGATTTATTTTTACTGCCACTAATGCTCTCAAAATTCAGTTAATATCTGATACGCACAACCATTTTAACAACTAATTAGATACATTTCTATATTTACAGATATTAATAGAATGGCGTGTCTCCTCTATAAGATTCTTTAAACTAACAAATGTTTCGTCATTCGTTTTTGGTATTATGATCCTTCTACTGTGCTTCAGTTTTCAATGTATTGATTTGAAGCTCTACAAAATCTTTCTTTTTTTGTGTATTTTCTTTAAGCCCCGTTTTTTAATACATAGTATAACCTGCGCTTCCCAGCTAAACTCATTATTTTTATCCACAACATATCTTAAGTCTTTGCGTAATGTGCTGCTAAATCAAACAATAATAGATATTCTTCACTTAATATACATATCATCTATTATTACGAATGTTCGTCGTGTGTAAAACAGAAGTTAGGTAAGTTTCCCCTTCTTGCCACTACTTTCGTCCACAGCAAAGTTAGTTGTGTCTCGTGAAGAGCGGTGACCGGTGGTCCTTTCTTACTCGGATGAGGGCCGTTTCGTATGCCGTGGCGAACAGTTCAGTAATGGCGAGCATCGTCGAATTTCCCAGCAACAAAATTGCTGCCCCTCTGTCGGAGGACCGTTCTTGGGAGGGCGATCTGGCCCACGTGCCGAGAAATTCAATTTCTTCCCTGGCGTGTGGGAGGGGGTGGTGGGGGAATATTGGCCCTTCTGCAACAACACAGGCCTAGTACGCGCCGCGCCTGTTTCTCCTCGACCGGGCGCTTAAGTCCCTCTGATCGAAGTGAAAGAGGTCCGCTAAACGGGTTAGCGGGAGCAGTTGGCAGACTTGCATCCGGGACGCAAGCTCAATGGACGGCGGTCCTCATTACAGTGGAATTAGCCGACGAGGCAGAGGGGTAAATACGTCTAGGTGCTACGCCGTCCCTTCAGGAAGGGTGGCGTTATCGGCAAATTTTAAATTTACTGTTTCCTCTAACTTCACCTATGTAGGACGTTATCAAGAAGTAAAGAACAGGAGTGAACAATGAAACCTCCCTGAGAATCAAATGATTGCAGGAGAACATTTAGTGTTCCAGGCACAGTGATTAAAACAACAGTAGTTCCTAAACAGTAGGATGAATCGTTGCTACCCGCGGTTATCCTGTTGTTCTATGTGGCACTGTATATATAAAGACAATTCAAAGCCAGATTATTAAGTACCCTTCGCAAGATTCAAAGTGAAACCTTCGTACCATATTTGGTCCCTCAGGCAAAGGTATTTACCATTCGTGATTTTACCCTCCACGCCAGCCTTCTGGGGGAATTTTACTGACGGCTAACCGGTGTCGTCCCTAGGTCAGTTAGTATTATTAAAGTGATGGGTGACCGTTAATCGTAGCATGAAGCTGAAAAATTCGTAAAAATTAATCAAACATGTTGGGTGAGTGGCTAACGTTTGATCCTGCAATTCGATAACCGGTACGGTCATCCAGATTTCAACTATCGATCGTTTTACAGAGCAAACTCAGGCTGAATTCAAAGTTGGTCCCTACAAACGGCCATGACTGAATTCCTTCTCTGTTCCTCTCACGCATCTAGGACGTCGACGTAGGCTAGGCGGAAAGTCCTTTCAAATAAGTAAGCAAGGAACTACTAAGCGCAAAGTCTACGTCGAAGCTACCGGATGATTACAACTAGAATAAGCTAAAGCCATATTGAGTGCCGGCCATAAAATAATAATAATAATAATAATTATTATTATTATTGAAAATAAGGTAGAAAGCATGAAACTATATTTAATTTTCTCTTCCAATTCAAATCTGACGAGCATCTGTAAATGATAAACATAACTTTAGCGTGATTTAAATTATTATTTTTTTTAAAAATTAAAGAACGGTGGTTTAATTCAGGTAATCATCATCTTCCTCAACAGCTTTCAGCCACCGGTCGTGTCTGCCTTGTATACAAGCCTCCTCATTTTCTTCTTTCTTCCCATCGCCTCTCTGTTACAGCCTTAGGTCCCGTCCTCTCCTCTCTTCCATACACCCTTCTCCACCCCTCTCAGCCGTCCATCCCTTGGTCTCTCTCTTAGTCGTTTGCCATGCTTCTTCATTTCACGATGTTTCTTAGGATTCTCTGCTTTTCCATTCACTTTACATGTCCACTACCTTCTTAGTCTGTCCTTCTTTATCATTTCTGTAGGGGTTTCCCTTTTATGGTGAGTCTAATCATTTCATTCTTTATACTCTCCACTCTATTGATACCCATTCTACCCTCTAAAAAATTATTTCACTTGCTTGTATCCTAATGATGTCCTGCTTCTTCATTGTCCAGGTTTCAGAACCATATGTCAGGATAGGCACACTAGTATGTGCAACAAATTAATCTCTTGCTTCTGTGGAGCATATCCCTATTCCATTATCAGGCTGCTGGTGCTCCTTAAAAATACCTCTGCTTGTCTTCCTCTTTCGTTTATCTCGCCATCATTCCTTCCTCTTTCTTCTAAATACTTAAATTGTTTACCCTCTTTCAGCTCTACACCTACATCATAATTCCCCTGGTTATACTGTTCTTCTTTCTGGTTGTCACCATATACTTACATTACTTCACATTAAATTTAAGGCCATATTCCTCCACACACAGCCTGCCCATACATTCAACTGCCGCTGAACATCCTCTTCACCACTTCTACAGAACACCAGGTCGTCCGCAAAAGCCGTCACCATCATTTTTTCCTCTCTCATCTTCGCTGCCACCTTCTCCATTATTGAGGTATTAATATTTCCTTATACGTAAGAAACAAAAAGTTTTTCGTACCCATGGTTTACTGAAATAGACAATTTGTTTGAGAATAATTTTAGTAAGCTGTCGTTGGAACCATTACTTCAGAAAAATATATCAATAATGCTTGGTTTAGCAGGGGACTATTACATATAGGTACACAGTTATTTATTTGGCGGTGAATGTATTGTTTGTTTTGCACAATGTTAGAAACACGATTTGTAATATACAGAGAGAAGTGTAAAAATTCTAGAGATTGGTAAAATGCAGTGAGGAATCCGCTATCCAGCACTACAGCTTAGAAGTCGAATGTCAGTTCAGCAATACTTTTTAGTAGTTGATAAAAATGTGAGTCACGATATATTATCCGGTGATTTCATTGTAGCTATACTCCGGGAAAGTCTCCGTCCATCTGATTAGTCATCGAGCAAGGTTAAATAACAGTCACTCTACGTATGTACTACCAAACACGACTTACTTACAAGTAATACTGTATTGTATTGTATTGTAGTCGCAGTTGATCACAAAATCTTACACACTATCAACATAGCAGTGTCGTCATAGATTAGGTGTTCTGTCCTGTATAAAGAGATAAATTAATGACGCAGCCAAATTATCTAAATCTAAATCAGTATTCTGTAAAAACTAACTGAGTCGCCAAAACTATCTACAGAATTATTTTTCGTCATAGACCCCGAATATAAGGGTGTTTTATGCCAAATAACTTTGATCTGATGGCACAGATTTTCAGTATAAATGAAGCTTACTAAGCATAAATTTTATTTCGGTCCTCTTCTTTCTTTGAAAGTTAGTGATATATAAATTATTTAACTCATTACGACACTCACTCGCCACTGATCAAAATTGTAGAGTACTGCCCACAAATGATAATTAAATCCAATAATGCTCATTATACCTTCATTTTTACAAGTACTTCAATTTAATTCCACCAGTATATTACTAAAGTTTTGAGGAATTGGTACAGTAATAATCTGCCACTAATCGATTTTATTTTGTAAACATAAAGCGTAAACTAAAAAACTCATAAATTTATTATTATTTATTTTGGATTTGTTAGCACCAGTTTTTACGGCTTGTCGACGTCGTGATAATTAGAGCCAGGGTAGTATATGCGGCAAGGAAAGAAAGGAATTAGGGTGCGATGTTTTGAAAGAACCACTACGGTGTTCGCCTGGAGAGATTTCGGGAAAGTAAACAATGGGAAAACGAAATTTTCTTGGATATGAACCCACGTCCTCCCGAAAGCCAGGACCGAACTGCGTCACATATTTCATAGCGCAAAATACTTCAGCAGTTCGTGAGTAGTTCTCCGCAGTCTATCACGGTTAGTTTGCATCAGATACCAGTCGGGAACAATTAAGTCCACATTCCTCAATTTGCATCTATATAGAGCCCATAAATCTTGTTATTAGGGATAAGGATAATCTTAAATTCATAGCAGCGTGTTCCCCCTTCCCCTCTCCCCACGGCACAAAACGATCCTGCATCAAGAGGAGTCACCCTCACTATCTCTATAATTAATTTCAGGCTGTCAGGTATTTGTGAGAAATTCATAGGGTTAGAAGGAATTAATCGCGGACTTAACTGATCTAGTTAACTTGAAGTGTTTTTCCCAAATTATGTGAGCACCACTAATACGAATTTATAACAGATACGTACTTTACATTGGTGACTCAAATATTCTCGTGTGGTTAATCGTATAGCGGAAGCGAACATTCCTGGTACGTTATGATAAATGAAACAATCCTACGGGATATAAGGTCATCCTTAGTGGAAACATGAGAGACCGATGAGGCATTTGCAATGACACCCGAGGGAGAGAAAGTGATGAGAGTAACTTCAAATCTGTTTAAGATCACCAAGAACAGATTTCTGGTAATGCGCTTGCTTCATAATTATGTTGATATATACCGAATTACATCAATTCATTTCTGGTTATAGTAAATATTTACGACAGTGTGTTGTTTAACAGTATCACTTGACAGAAACAGTATTGTAAAATAATTAATATATTTGCTTTAGAAACGCAAGACGAGCGATAAATCTTGCATGTCGTAGTTCCATTCAGCTAGTTTGAGAGCATCACCCCATTACACTGAGAGTGGGCAAAAAGTAATTTAAACCCCAGTTCGGCAGTCCTAATTTTTTTTTCTTTTCTATAAGATCCTATGCCTGTTAATACTGGGAATAGTTCACGCATGACTACATGACTAATATTGTTTATTCTCTTCAATTAGATTTCTTATAATATAATAAAGTTTCACCCGCCAGTGTGTCACCACACTGGACCGGGGGAGGGGGGGGGGGAGTACAACGGTACTAAGCTAGATTCCTTGTCTCCGCGTACCAGCTGCTCAGATTTTGCTGTTTTTGGACGGTACTCCCTAGTCACCTAGGCAAATACTGCCGCAGTCTCTAATCTCCAACTGTTAAACTACACATTTCAGGAACAGAAATATATATCATAAAAAAACATAAGTTGCACCAATCGCAAACAGATAGAACACTTCAGCTTGTAGAAATATTTGCTTATATTCTGAATTAATCAGTCCTGGTCACGGTATAAGCAATGTAGAAATATTTACTGTCTACACACATTGCCCAACCAAACTCGTAGTAATAAATACTCTGCCTTTTTGAAACATTACTATATCACAGTCTTTGGCGTGGCAATCGGAACTTCTATTTTTACTGGTTCTTATAAAACACGGTCGCCCCAGTCAGATGGTTATTGGAATAAAAAAACTTTTATTATTTTATCCACACACTTTAATGAACGGATAGGCACAGAACTGTCCAACCATCAGACTGATATTTTACAATAAGTTCAATTACAACACCAGCAATTATGATTATCCGAAGATTCTAAGTTCTTTGGCCAAAAATGAGACGTGTTTATATCAACTAGCCACATTAATTTCAATTCAGCATGTAAAAGAAACAGTTTTCTTGGCAACGATAGTCCACTATATTTGATGATACACTCGTTTCTTTCCCAACCACAGTTTATGTTTCGCCGACAGGGCACTGTGAATTAGTTTGACTTGTCACAATATATTATAAATTAACATACTTTAAATATAAAAAACTTTATCGCCCCACAATTCCGTCCGGATAAGTTCTCATTACACCAGCGAACATCAGCGAACATCAGCGAACTTAATAGAATACATTAGCAAAGATTCTATTTTTACAATCAATCCAGCGATACCGATCTGTAGCAATAAATATTATCCTTGAATGTTCCAGAGCAATATGAAATAATAATTAACCAAAAAAATAATAATAACAAAATTAGGTGGTCGTTTAATTAGTAATATGACAAGCTCTCCACATTGCTCAGGAACTGACAATCGCTGGTTCTAACTACTCACTGGAAACATTGGACATAGTCATAATTACAAGCCATGATGAGAATCAAGGCTGTGCATAATCCAATAGAGTCCATCCGCAAATAATAATACAGGTAATACAGTTTCACTGAATCTCTTCGCGTATGGCTTGGTGAGTAAGACTCAGAGCCCACAGTCACTTTAACAAGCAATCTCCATGGGAATATGTTTCAAGACGGAACTAACTATGAGAGAGAAAATAATTCAGACACATTGTTTCACTTACATTTAAATAACTGCATTCGTTTAATGCGGTTGCTTCAAATTGCTTGACATCAGTACTGAGTACCTTTTGTTATGTAAAATGAGTTAGCAGCATTTTCTACGTATGTGTTATATACAGGTAGCACAACTCAGGAACGATTTCTGTCACGTTAAAATTGACATGGAGTAGAAGTATAAATGACAAACAATTATTTTTACTCAAAATATCAAATAGTGCAGAACAAACTCACAGTACAGTTATCTGTAAGTTTCTGTTATAAATTTTGCAACAGAGTTTTCTATTGTATATCATACAAATATTATTCCATACCACTTATTGAATGAAACAGGAGCAGTTTCTAATAAGAGTTAGTTTCCTATCTATAAATATTTCGTATTAGTACTAAAATTATTAGGCGTTTGCTTTAGAATAACTAACTCAAATTAGCTGTTTATAATAATGGTAATGGTGTTACAATTATTTATTGTTTTGAAATAGTACTCCTGGTAATTTGGTTTAAACGAGTGAAAATTTTAAAACATACACCCCAGATTTCGGAGATAACTCTTATCTATCTGAAGAGTTATCTGCAAAAATCCTTTGGTTTTACCATTCCTAAAAATCTTGGCTGCGCTGTGAAGACTGTTTTCTGTGTGGAAAATTCTCAAAGAAATCAATGTGGAAATAATACTGATACAACTTCTACTGTATTTCCTCATACAACCTGAACTATCACAATTTGAGGTATGAAAAGTATTAGTAGGGAAAAAGGAGAAAAAGATAATGGAAACTTTTATTTAATTACTTGTAACTGCAAGATACGACGCACAGCTTTTTGTAGTGTCTATAAATAGTAATAAAAGTTAAATGATAATAATAGAAATTGGAATATGTTAAGACTGACAAATTCAGATATGTAATTTGAGAGTGAACGTCCTGGAATGAAGAAATAAGCCAAAAAAGTTGAAGTATTAATTTCTGATACTTTCACTGTAAAATATGGTAAATGTCATAGATTACATGAAGAAAATATATCTGTAACAAGGGAGGTATCTAATAATTTAGAAAAATTAGTGGTTCCTTCACTACTGAATTAGATAGTGTAACTAACAAAGTTCCATGCAGCTGAATAATTGGTTAGCTAGTTGCTGTGTCAGAGGAGCCCTTACAACTGAGAAATTGGATAAGATTTTAATAGCATGCCTGCACATAGTGAGAAAATAAATTTACATTAATCATCATCGCCATATGTTGTTCTATAATGCAAAACTGTTTAATGTAACGCCTTATATCTGTTGGATATTTCAAATGAATATGAATAATTCTCGTGCATCTGGTTTGGTCAACGAATAACGGTAATGATCGCTGGATGTCAAGTTAAAGATGGTATAAAATTGTTGAACTAATTTAACTGAAATAGACTGCGTGTTGTATAGAAACTAATAAAACCAGTATTATTCATAATAAATGTTAAGAAGGACATTAATATGTACTGTTAATTTATGTAGTGAAAGTATACATTATTGAAACTGCAGAGAGTGTGGATTGTGATAAATAAATATTGTAATACAAGAAGCTAAATCATTTGAGTATTGATAGAAAGGCAAGTTCCAATTTAAATATTATTAAATTCTATTTGTTTAGACGGCTATAGAAGAAATAAATTTTCAAGATTTTATTTTAGCTTTTAAAATAATATAATATTATATGGTTTGATTCGGTAAGTAGAACATATTACATCCATTACAAGAACACAATAGGTAATTGTAATAAAGGAATAGTAACATCATAATTGTTGTAATTAAATCATAGTAACTTAAAATTGTCGGGAAGTCACATCTGGCGTTTATGTTGAGTAGAACTTTTTGTGGGCTGCGAACGTTAGTTTCTGGTTGTCGCGTAACGACCCAGCGGTCTAGGTGTTGTTTTCAATTAGCTCCACTAGCAGCGCGACATCACCCAAAAAAACAAAAACGACGCTGCACGCGATACCATCTGGTTTACAAATGCGGACACCGCGACGGGCGTGGCGCTGGCGGCGCCACGGCCAACACCTGTACTATCGTAATTAAAATCTCGCACTTTTATCGCACGCACCGGGCTCACCTTATTTAGTCGCGTTCCAGAATCGTATCTGCGCCATTGTTTGTATTTCGCGCCATGAATAACAGCCGGCGGTTTGAGTAGTCGAGAAAACGGCGCGGTCAGGAAATTGCGAACCTCAGCGCGAGATTCTCTGAAAAGAAAATCATTACTCGCAATGGCCCGCGGGCTTTTCGGCGGCTTTAGCACAGGGCTGGAAGCCGTACCAGGGAACCTCAATACCCAGGACGAACAAACACGGGTTCCTTATTTTATCGGAGCCAAACCTTCCACGTCGTTAAAAGGTGGTGAGCAAAGCAGAGAGACCATTGACGTGCAATGGAAAGGGCCTCACATATTTTCTTAAAATGTTCATAAAGCGTCATTAAATGTTATATCTGTTTTAATAGTTTCTTTTTTAAAATTATCAATATAAAAAATTACCTTAAAAATTTGAGTACATCAATGTGTTTTCGATTCCACTTACGATATATTTTACTGTATTCGTTTATGTCTGCGAAATTGACCTGATTTTTTGCACTGATCTTGGTGAATATAATAACAAGAGAAGTAATGACCGAGAAAATAAGATAAGAGAAATCAGGGCCAGAATCGATTCATTTCTATGCTCATTTTTCGACGAGCGATTAGGAAATGGAATAGGAAGGATTTATCGATCGAGAAAACGTAGAATGCGATAGGAATAGGTCTCGATAAACCACTCCGACCATCCTGATTTGGGTTTTCAGTGGTTTTCCCAGATCGCTCCAGGCGAATGCCGGGATGGATCCTAAAATTAGCCCATGGGCGCCTCCTGTCATATCCCGTATATCCCTTCCTATGCAAACGGTTCCAATTAGGATGGATGGAATGCACCCTCTGCCACCCACTATTACTGAATCGCGGAGTAATAATAATAGTAATAGTAAATGTATAAGGAATTTCGTTGTTTTGTTGACTAGTTAATGGATATCGACTTGGCGAATTGTCTACTTTTTCGATATTTTTGGTGGAACTGTTTTACTACGGATCATTACGTTAGTAAGAGTGTTAAAATGTTATAAACTTAGATTAAATTTCACTTGGCAGAACCGAATTTCCTTTTTCCTTAAGGCTTGATGGTTTATGAACATCGAAGGCTTTAGACCGGGAAGTAAACGAAAAACTGTAGAAATTCGTACATTGTCTTTTGATGGAGCCATCCCGAATTTACCTGGAGTAATTACAGGAAACCATAGAAAAAACTAATACTGTACTGGATCTGCGTCCTTCAGGCCCGAGATTTAACCCCTTACCCAAACGCTTCGATCAAAGTGAATATCGTTTGTAACTTTCGCAGAAGCAAGGTTCACGGAAACCATGGCTTTCAATACCTTTTTAAGTGAGTTACTGCTTTTAGCAACTGTATGTGACAGTGTAGTAGTCTTACTGGCATCAAATTAAATTAAACACGTGTTTCTTTGAGACGCTTCCTTCGGTAAACGAAATTAATATATTTTGAAATCGTTACTTCCGATATGGTTAAGATACAATTCACTTTCCAGAACCGTCGGCAACCAGCCAGAACATAATTGTTCCTCAGTACTATTAATTATTATCAAAACTGGAAATTAAACTCTATTAAAACATCAAACATGTTATCCATTAACTCAGAAAGTATCTCATATATATTTTTAAGGCACGTACTTTTAGTCAGAGAAAATGTGCCCGGCCATCTATAATGTGAATAAAAATCTTACAGTATAGCTGACAGAGTTTCAGTTCATGGATATGACCTCCGTGAGTTCTGGGGCAGAGTAGGAAAAAGTGTTGTTATAACGCGGCTTCTTTAGAGAGTGTTTATAAACTGCATGGATCCATTTCGGTTTCATTTGAACCCCCTTACCCGCCCCCGTTGCCTGCCGTGTCTTTTACCTAGGTATCCCCTTCCAGTGTGTGCCACGTAGGTTTTTCCCCATTAATTTCAGTAGACAGTTTTGTACTTGTTTCTCTGACAGACAGTCGTTAAAATTATTGCGTATGTAATGAACGCAACTGATATATGCTTTATGTACTTTTGTATAAATATATACAGGGTGTTACAAAAAGGTACGGCCAAACTTCAGGAAACATTCCTCAAACACAAAAAAAAAAAATATGTTAGGTGGACATGTGTCCGGAAACGCTTACTTTTCCATGTTAGAGCTCATTTTATTACTTCTCTTCAAATCACATTAAACATGGAATGGAAACACACAGCAACAGAAACGTACCAGCGTGACTTCAAACACTTTGTTACAGGAAATGTTCAAAATGTCCTCTGTTAGCGAGGATACATGCATCCACCCTCCGTCGCATGGAATCCCTGATGCCCTTGAGAATGGCGTATTGTATCACAGCCGTCACAATACGAGCACGAAGAGTCTCTACATTTGGTACCGGGGTTGCGTAGACAAGGGCTGTTCAAATGCCCCCATAAATGGAAGTCAAGAGGGTTGAGGTCAGGAGAGCGTACTAAACATACTAACGAAACTAAATGAGCTCTAACATGGAAAGTAAGCGTTTCCGGACACATGTCTACATAACATATTTTCTTTGTTTGTGTGTGAGGAATGTTTTCCTGAAATTTTGGCAGTACCTTTTGTAACACCATGTATATTCTGAATGAAGCGTTGACCGAGACCAGATTAGCAATTAGCCTCTCAGGTCTAGTCAGGGATCCTTTTCTACTTGGGATGTTACTCAAACCATCCTCCTTATTTCGTTCATCGTTGTTCTTTAATTGTTAAAACAGAACAAACCGAACCCGCCGCGTAAAAAAAAAGAGCTGCATTTTTTCCTGTTGCTGCAGTACACATTACCAGGGAATGATTCTTTGATCTTCTTCGTAAAGTTTATCGTACAGCACCACTTTACACCACACTTTGAACTTGGAATAACACTTCAGCGAGCACTATAGTTGTATTGAAATTCATTTAACAGAACAGAATAAGAATTATTTTATCAACGAGTGGTCACACGTGGGTTATCATAATCAAAACAGCTTTATTTCAAACCATTAAAACAATAAGGACTGTCACTGCCTTGGAAAATCTCGGGTGATGTCTGTAAGTGAACTTAAGCCTGGGTATGGCATGACTAATGTTTTTCATATCGTAATGCGCCGTCACTTATCGGTTAGTTCAAATGTACCAGCCGCGTGCAACTCAACACTTTGACTTCTAGTCACACGCAAGCGCAGCACTGTTAGTATACAGGATATCTAAATTACATACGGAGGTAATTAAATGACGGAAATTAATACCCACATGCTGTCGTGTTTTCTATACCTTATTTTAACTGTGACAAATCATATGACTGAAAAGCTACGTGTCTTGGATTGGGAACCCCCACTCAGCCCAGCGTAGCTTTCCACCCTCCCCCTCCCCCCCTCCCTTTTTTCAGATCGAGTCACGTAGTTTATGGTCCCTCCCTTATTGCCAGGATTTTTCTCTGTTTTCCTGATTTTTCTCGCAGCGACTATTGTTGTTTCAGTTTTTGCGGCTGCTGCGGCGATTTCTACCGCGCTGTAAAACTGAAATTGAATTTCTGCTGCTCGGGCGCCGGCGGACTCCATTAAAAGCGCTAATGTAATTACCCGCGAGTCCTCCGTCGGGCGTCTCCTACCACACCGCGCTCTGTCCTTTTAATTACGTCTATAAACAAAGGGAAGCCCTGTGGGGAGGCCGAACGTTCCGTTCCAACCACAGCAGTCGCCGCACCGGGACCACATACTTTCTTATACCCAGACTGGTTAGAGGGGTTTCACAGCTTGTACAACCCAGCCCTACAGAAAAAAAAAAGTTGTTCCAACCTGTTTGCCTTTCTTCGTCGCAGATCTGATCCGAAGTACTTAGTCTCACACAAATATACTGATCGAACTGCATTTCGTTCGTTTGTATGCCCTACTTCTCAAAAAACAACAAAACTAAAACAAAAAATTTAACTGCGATGAAGTGCAAGCCCCTGGCCATTTCCCTACACTTTTCCCGTTTCTTGTACCCGACTAATTTTACCCTCTGTGATTATTAATTTTAAATTTATTCAGCATTTCCTCTGGTAATTTATGCCAATCCCTTACCTCCTTACCTACGAAAGAATACCTTCCCCCACCAGTATGGCTCAAATCGAGTGCCAGCTTATGCTCATGGTCATCTTTTCTCTTCCGTGCGCATCTCTTAATTCCTCCATCAATATCTTTCACGCTGCATCACCAACATACGCTTCCTCCTCTCTTCCAATGAATCCCATTCAAATTCCTATATCATATCAGTTACTGTTGTGTACTGGGATAATTTTCAAAAACATATCTAGTAGCCCTTCTTTGAAACCCCTCCAACTCCTGTTTTTGAATCTCAAATTTTGGGTCCCATATTACACCACCCTTTTCAAGCAATCGTCAGATCAATGTTTTGTAACCCAGTTTCCTCACTTCCTATTATCTGCCCAATTGAGTATATTATCAAATGTTATGCCAAATATTTACAATTCCTACCCCACCTTACAATTTCAGTTTTTTATATGTGTACCTAATAATATGACACTTATGTCCATTTATCCTCATCCCATGTTGTCCCACCGAGCTAGACATCGTGTCAAAATCATCCTGCAGCTGTACACAGTCTTCTACCGTTTTGATCCTATTGAAAAACATTTATTTGTCTTCAAACAACTTAATTTTTACAGCTGAGCATCAACACAATCATTCAATAGAATAGCGAAAAGCAATATATTGGGACACAAGTTGTTAGTTTTACCTATAGGTGGATGCCAATGATGGATCTACGAATTTTCCAAGCCGGATCAAAATCTTCAGATTGCCACCTCTTCAAAAATGAATTTTCCGCCGGTGGCAGTACAAATCAGGCACTGCTGAACATATTTAAATTGTTATTAATTAGTCTGCGAAACATAAGTTCGATATCAGTTACCAAGTCATCCACTCTAACACTTCGTGCACTGCGTAATGCATTTTCTGGCATTACCCTCACAATTCCATATTAAATCAATCTGGACTTGCGTCATACCACAATATTACTGGATTTCAGATGGTTTAAATGTCCATATGATGCGGAATATTCAACTGGTATGATACAGAAACGTTCCATGTGGGTTTTCTCTTGTCCCCAAACTACAAAGACATTTGGCGGTCAGATTAATTTTGGAATTTATTTTTTATCGGCCGAAATAGAAAATTCTATTTAGGATGTATTAATTAATAACAGTTAGGTGGAATGGATAACATGATGTGATACCTGCACTACGAGTCTTTTAGGATTGATGGCGATACCGTATAAAAGCATTGAAGTAGCAACTATATAATGGCAGCGTTCACTATTTTCTACTGTATGCGCCTTCCCCCAGTGTTCATTGTATGCCAGGTGTGGGCGGCTGGAGGACCGGTCTGCTATATGGACCGTCCACCTCTGTGTGTACTCTGCTCTCCAGACACTTGCTCTCCCCGTCGACTATCGATATCACTCGTCGAAGCGTTGTTCCCACAGCGAGTAGTGGACGTAACAACCGCATGACATCCCTCATATTCCGCCACTGTCATTCTTTATCATTCCTGTCTATAAATTTAAATGATTTGTATCATTTTTTATTTTTGTTTTTTGAAGACGCAAACCAGCTTAAATACAGATTCCATTGTATCACCACGTTGAAATAATAGCGTCCCAAGAACAAATCATTTACTTTTTATGTCAAATACCTGAAAAATAGCTTATGTTTTTAAAACTGTTGGAACACATGAGATGATATTATTTAATACTGTTTTTACATTGATACCTCCTTACTTTAAGTTTTAGTCTAACCAGATAGATTAAACTGCATTGTTCGAACAGTTATCCCTACAGATTGTTTGTTTTCAATTTCCTCATTTTGATCACGGAATATGCGTCATTTTCAGAGTTGAAGAATACATCTGATTGGCTGTGATATCCAATAGTATTTAAACACGATTCATGGAATATTTTTCTCCTCTTCGATATGATGATGAGATTAAGTTGAGGAATTAGTTCTAAACGAATACAATTTTATTAAAGCTTCGTTATGTTTTAAAGTGTTTAAATGAGTTAAAAGCACAAGGTAGCAATCACAAAAAAAGATGATATAGATTTTTGACAATGTGAATTGGCAATCGTTGTTGGTAGATGAACTGGAGGTAATTTATATATTTTGTTGTTGTTGTTGTTATTCTTTGCATTAGTCTAAGCAGCAAGACTTTACGCAGCTAGCATCAAGGTAAATTATCGAGATATAAAAACGTCGTATGGTTTTCTGAAGTAAATGAAAAACTAAAGATTGAAAAGGAGATGGAAGGAGATCTCAGGGGGGGGAATGCTACAAAAGAAATATGTCACAAACTTTGGCAAAGACTTGGAGAAGTGATGTAGATCTTAGATCATCGTTTGAAACCAGATTTATAAGGAAATCAAATATGATACAAAATTAATACTAGGTAATAGTAACTCAGAGATTAAATAATGGTACCGTTGGTGCAGGAAATTAAGGATACATTTTAGCCAATGTAGCAATCACAGCGTTGTGATGTATTTATTTTCATATGGACATCATTTGTTTTTAATTCAGACATTGTTAACATCTTGACTTGGATGGTCGGGAATTCGAACCCGTATCCTCCCGAATGCGTTTCCGCTCAGCCACCACGCTTGGTATACTCGTAGCGCTCTTAGATAAAGATGTGCGCACTTGTTTACTACATATACGCGCTGCCATTTTAACGCTCAGTTAATAATTTGCTTTTCCAAACTTGTATGCGTCTAGCTGAAAGTTTAGAGAATTGCACAGCAAGCGAACTGAAAAGTACTTGCGCGAGGGACTGACATTCGCTTATTTATGATAAGCGTTACGTTCTCAATTCATATACATCTTATTTTCTCTTCATGTTTCGAACGTAATTTTTACAGAATTCTATTACCTTTACAAATATGTGGTAAAATGAGATGATGTGCTGCAACATTTCCTTGGCTGACAACCAGTAATGGCCTCAGCACGCAACTTTGATATCCCCTTTCAGAAAGAAACTCCGCGTTAGACTGAGTACAAACTGTTTCATACATTCAACTAGTAAATCATTCGAAATAAGGAGAAAATTTAATTCAATTACTAAGAAATAACCTATATGTCCTTCGTGGAGATAAGATATGTGCACTAATAAAAAACAGACAGTATATAAAATACAAAAGAGATATTTCACTGTAACGTTTTCCAGGAATTTGCAAACTACAAATTTTGCAAAATGTTACTAATTTCAGATGGCTGCAAATACGAAAGTGCAAAATGAAATTCTGTTTTATGGGTGTGTTATTCTATTTTGGAACAAGAGCATTAACGTTGTGTCATAAAAAAAATACGTGTGTATACGAAAACAGTAGAGCTGCAAGTTCTTTTCTGTACTGGAAATGTCTTCTCCACAGCTCATATTATAAATAGGGTTAATTCTAAGGGAGGGAAGTGATGTTGCCATTGGTCTCCTGATCATGTAAGCTTCTTGGTAATATTACATTGTTTTCCAGCCAAGTATTTAAAACAAATCAATGTTGACGCTAATAGAATGCAACATGCTGATGCTTGTAGGAGTAATGATGTTATTTATTTCGTATGGCATAAGGATACAAAGATAATAATGTACTGAATTACAATACATGGAATCAGACATATACGATGTCGAAATATTGGAGCTATCCAGTTGCTGTATGGTTGCTTCATAAAGCGTTCCACTCCTAAGAGGGCATTCCATGGTGATGTGAGTTTGCTTGTGCTTTCAACAGTCACAAGAACAATTCTCTATTACTTCACGCTTGTGCATTCAGTAGCTGCATCTCCAGTGGTCTTTTCTCACACTATTCAGCGTCGTCCAGGTTTTCCTAGGTAGGCTCAATCGAGTTGGCTGTCTTGTATGGTCTGGGATTAGTGTTAGTTTCTCAAGACTGAAATTGGTACACCATGCTTCGTTTATGTTGAAGTGATTTTGGACCAGCATCTCCTGAAACTTCCCCAATTTTAATCCGTTTTGAGTATGACGTGTGCAGTCCTGGTATATTGGATGCTTTGTGTTTCTTTATTAAGCCACTTGTCTTTGCAGATTTGAAGTACAGGTAACCATTCAGTAGGTGTAGCTTTTTCAGTTCCAGATATTTTTCTCATTGTCTCGTTTAAGTGAGGGTCAATCTTTTTATGTGACTGCTATTTAGTCATACTGGACTGCAGTATACCAGGGTAAGATCCGATCTTCTGAGAGCTCCTGAATGTGCTCCCCAACCCGTTTCTGAAAGTTTTTGAACGATATCTTTTCTTTTTTTTTGTGGGTTTTTGACATTTGCTGCTGCTTTATGGTAAAGATGTGCTGCATAGCCTCATTTGATGGAGTAGCCTAGACAAAGGAAATCTTACGTATCCACTTCTCTTGCGTTGAGTTAGGCTGATAAAAGAAAGGAGTGATATTTGTCTTTCCGCCGCTACCCTGCGCTTACGACCAACGGGTTGTAAATGCCAAGCGCCCTGCCGCACTTCCAGCTAGCGTACTCCTTCCTGATTTACGACCGGTAAGGCTTCGTCGGTGGCCCGCTGCCAGGCCTTGCCAGCCTGCTTATCCTGATTGAAATCTCCTCGCGGCTAATCCTTTCCCCTGTAGATACGGCGTTTGCTCTGCTTACCCTTACTGCCTCCAATTAGCGGAACTGCTGCCAAAGTACAACTCCTATTATCCTACCCCTGAGAACGAATGCTTGGCCTATCCGTTACGCTTCTATCGGTTTTCGGAACGTTAATGATATGAGCGTTACGTAGTTTTCTTGATCTGTTGTTGATAATCCTTCGGTACTGAAACAATTAAGCAAGCCACAAGAAAAGATGCTTAAAATATTTTATCACCTTATTTATAAATGTAAGATCGCCCCCGTTGGTTGCAGTTCCGTGATGGTGCTCGGTACCTGACACATGGTTAGCTGGTTCGAGTCCTATCACCAAGCGCGGTGGTGTAATGGTTAGCGTTCTTGCCTAGCATTCGGGAGGACGCCGGTTCGAATCTCCGTCCGGGCATCCAGATTTGGGTTTTACATGGTTTCCCAAATCACTCCAGGCAAATGCCGGGATCCTTCCTTCAAAAGGCCATGGCCGAATTCCTTCCCATTCCTTGCCCCCCATCCTCTACTGTCTCTAAAGATCTCGCTGTTAAGAGACGTGAAAAAAAAACGATTCCTGTTGATTGAAGAAATATTCTTCAACAGGACCTGGCTGGTAGGGTAGGGTAGTACAGATGGTAGTGCAGAATTCGTTATAAGCGGATTATGCACCGAAGTCTTGAGGTAAATCCCAAACCTCTCCTCGAGCTAGTAGGGAGATGGTGATTCGTCCATTGTATGGGACGTTATGTCTGGCGGTCCGCACAGTGTTCTTCGCAAGAGTATGCCTGAATGGACCAGTGCCGTGTTGCACTCTCTCCCTCTTCATGTTTCATTCACACACAACAGAAAACAACACGCTGCACTCAGCATAAACGCATAACAGCGACTCACACCAAACAATAAACATGTACAGTACATTCACTTCCACCACTGGGAAGTCAACGGGAAACCACCCCGGCGTCAATGGGGTACTTGACTAATTTTGGGAAAGTAGTCAGTATTGTAGCTGGTCATCTACTATAAACGAAAAAAATATTATTTCTTGAAATAACGACCGGAAAATAGCAAAATTTTGCATTTTTATGCGATTATTTGAATATTGGCGCCAAAACGCTCCCAGCTGTCAGTTGGTCTCTTGTGACGTCAGTTGTTGGCTCGTGCCATTGTAAACATATAGGCGGTATGCTTATTTTATTAATAAAATGAATTCTAGAGTTTACAAATGGTGTGTGGTGCCTCTGTGTGTAAACACGACCTTTAATGCACCAAATAAAATTGTTTGTTTCCGTTCCACGCAACGAAGTAGTTGGAAAAAGTGGTTAATGCTTGCACGACGCGATCCGGCTTATGTGTCTACAACACCCTCAATATATTTTTGTGAAGAACATTTTGACGAAAGTTTGTGCTTAATATTTTATTATGTTTAATAAGCTATGTAGGTCAATATTTTTTGCTATGATAAACTTAAATTATTACCGGTAAATAAATTACGACCCTGGAGGTTAAAATACTGTTCGTTGTAAATGCATCAATTTTTTTTTTATTGGTATAGTTGCCGAACGATTTTGAAAACTATATGGGGTATCATATAATGGGATCAGTATCAAAAGTACTAATGAATCCAAAAAAAAAAAATATTCTTTACTTTTGATTTCTGTCTTCGAGTTACTGAAGAATCCATCATCGAATTTAGATTTGGAGAAATTTTTCTTCTGGTCGAGGCCGCATTGCGACCTAACCACTTTTGAGATAGTATATCTCGAGAACTAAGCGAGATATCAAAAAATGTTATTCCTTACATTCAATTTCTCACGTTACTTAAGAATCTATCACCAAATTGCGGCGCTACGATTATCGTAGAATCCCCGCTTCAACGAATATCGAAAAATATTTCGACCTGAATAGGACGATAGTTTACGACTTTCTTAGAAAACATGATCAAAATATTTTTCTAGCTATACAAAAACTTGTATAACCTCTAATAGAGAAAGAAAATGCTTTATATTCACAACATTACTGCCCAAAAAATAGCGTTGAACGAATGTGAACAGACTTAACTTTAACTAACACAGCGTGGCAAAAAAATAGTTTTAAAAATCACTCAAGGATTTTTTTAAATAGTAATTATACTAACAATTAAATACTGCACATGATTCTGCGAAACAACAGTCATATTAAACACATTTTAAAAGATACTACAGTGAAATACTCGAAATGTAGACCTGTAGATTAAAATCGCAAATTACCAATATGTATTAAGTAAAACGCACCACTAACACACACGCTTCTAAAATACCTTATATTCTAACGTTTTATCGTAATAGTGTATTATGTATAACATATAACAAGTAAGTATTTACTTGTACGTTTTGACATTCCGGAATTCGGGTGAGCAGAAATCGGTGTTTGATGCAAAAACACTCCCAGCATCATCACGTCAATTCTGGGCAAATTAGAGCTATTTGCCTTGATAAAACCAACTTCCATTGCGAGTATAAGAAGAACAAATGTTTTACAGCCAGCACTGAAACCTTAACAAACTTAAATAAGCGACGGAAAGATGTTCTCCGCATGAGAATACACGGCAGCTAAACTGGCGCGACCCAACAACTGACGTCATGCGCTCCGATTGGTGTTTCGTGTCACGTGACTAACAGCTGTCTTTTAACATTTTTATTTTATTAAAAATAGTATGTTTTTAACTCCTATCCAAAAAATGAAGTTGATTTTCGGTATCCTAACAACTTACTCTATCAGTGTAAATTAAGGTTTCATGGTTTCTTAGTTAGTGTCAAGTACCCCATTACGTAAGAAAAAGTACCCTCCAACCTGAAATGTCTTGGTTCTTTATGACTTTATATTTCCCCAAATTACCAAAAACATTCAGGTTCTTCTCTGCGTGAGATGCAAGATTTGATTGTTTAAATGAATTATGGATATTTTAGATGACATGGAAGGTACAAATTGTGCATACACACTCTAATTAGAAAATAAACTTCTCGAATACAAAAAAAAAAACAATTTATTCAAATGTATATATGAGAAAAATTACACGTTTAAGTGGTACAACAATTTTAAACATTACACCAAAATGGGCTCAGCCAATAAACGAACGGAAGCAAACTTTAGCCAATGCACAATATAAGGAAACATAGTCCCTTACATTTTTTGTTTGGATTATTTCAGTTTCATTGTTTTATGTGTGTATATTTAAAGGTAAGAATTTTTTTGCGTGTTTAATTTTTTTTTTTTATTGTAAAATGAAATGATACGTAAGTAGTTACTATGCTTGAGCAAAGAGCAGTACGTTAAAAGAACATCTTTGGCGGAGACAGAAGAGAAGAGCAAGTCCGTAGGAAAAACGATGATGAATATAGCGGACGAATTGAGTTTGGAAATGTTCTGTTAGTATGTGGAATGAATGCTGAAAGTAAATTTTATTTAATTTTATTTGTGTTTAAATACATGAGTAACGATAAAGATAATAATCTTACAACAAGACATTCCCGACTAGGGAGAGCAAGAGACTCGATTTGTCCTTCAGTTTGGGCGTATACTGAACAAAAAGGTTTATATAAGATTGTCACTTATCCGTAATTGCAGGCGGCTGTCAGCGTTGCCAACCTTGAGGTTTTCTTCACGACACAGAAAATACTTATAACATCATTCATCAACTGACGTGTGTTCACTCGTGGAGGCACATAAAGAAACCACCTTGCCAGAAAGATGCTGTGACAAAACGCGGCCTCCCGCATTTTTGGAGTCTACACATACACAAACACACGTGCGTACTTTTTGGGGTTCCACCCAGCGATGTCCTCGATACAGCTTGTGTCCACTCGCACCCCTTCTTCCACCCGGGGTGCCGTCTCTACCTGCATCAAACACAGCCACTAGCCGGTAACTGGTCACCAGAGAACAATTTCCCACCTTCCACTGTCACAAAATGGCTGAGCGTGCCCTGAAATGTGCTTAAATACACATCAAAAAGTAACGAGTCAGAGGCTGGACGTTACAAACCTGACGGTTGAGGGGAAAAAGAAGTTATAAATGTGAACATGGAGGTAAAAGCTTTTATATTCCAATCAACATTTGCAACTTACTTGTGTAGGTCATAGTTTTTGTCAATAAATAACATGGAAGCAGAAATCTAGTTTCCTGATACTAGCACTCTCCAAATGATAACATGTTCAGCAAGGAATAAGTAAAGTGGTAGTAGTAAGCTTTAAATTAATAAAAGTGTGAAATGAAAAACTTAGCTGGCAAATACATCTAGCTTAGAATAATACATTACGTCGAGAAAAACTAGTAGGTGTACTCGTTTTAACATAGTTCGGCCTATCGTAAACAATAAATGGACTCGACTACACAGTTTCTGCTAGTAAAGGTACTGTTCGCGATTTGTGGACAATTTGCACAGTCACTTTTTTTTTGTATTTTTGTAATTATTGTCAAATGTGAAAAAAACATGGAGTATAAATGAGGGACGGCTAGTCATTATTCTGGTGATTTAATGGCACCCAAATTAAATCTTTTATTTCTTCTTTTTAATACGTGATATCTGAGTAACAGTAACAATATAAAAAATCTTTGCGTCATAAAAAGCAATTACTTTAATTTCATGCGTAGTCTAACCGCCTTACTTAGCTTTTATATAACAACGGGGCTCCTTGTACTCTCAAATAACCGTTTGATCGTTATTTATTTTTTAACTACTCAAAGTTTTATTGCCATCGAACGTGCATCACTAATTATACAAATATGTCACATTACCTTTAAGCAAATAACATCCGTCTCTTCCTTCACAACATACAACATTTCATTTTAAACAATTTAAAAACACTTAGTTATTTCATGTTACAACACATATTACCAAGTTAAATTATTTGTACATATTTCATTACTTCACAGCTCCAATGCCGTATCAATTCTGCTCATCCTTTTCTCCGCCATGTTTTTCTCTGTTATTCTCATACCGTATCTTTTTTATAGCACCTTTTGCCCGCTTCTCTTTGCTGCCAATTAATTGAGAATAACAACGTTATTACAAATATTTATAAAAACATGCATATCCTTAAAATACATTAATAACTGTCTATTTATCTCATTTGTTTTTAACCAATGTTAAAAGGAAATTCATTCGGGAGGACGGCGGTTCGAATCCCCGTCCGGGCATCCAGATTTGGGTTTTCCATGGTTTCCCCAAATCACTCCAGGTGAATGCCGGGATGCTTCCTTCAAAAGGCCATGGCAGAATTCCTTCCCATTCCTTGCCCCCATCCTTTCCCGTCTCTAAAGACCATGTTGTTAAAAAGGGACGTTAAACTGTTAAAAAAAAAAAAAAAAAAAAAAAAAAAAAAAAAAAAAGGAAATTGTTGGTACCAAATAACATAATGCTATACTAAATTACAACTATTGGTAAATTCATGAAGAAAAATTATTTGTCACGTATTTTCTTATACTGGTTGATCACGTCTCCACTCGTAAAACCCAACCAAATTGACTACAGAATTTCTCCTGCAGAAAGATTAATTATTTTACGTTCTGCATCTGCGTTGGATTGCCACTGCACTTTCCGTTTCGTATAACCCGTATAAATAAGCGCCAACAGTAAGCAACTTCAATAGGTCTCGATAATATAAAGCCTTACATATAATTCACGTTTGCATAGATAAGAAAAATATTCCGGGAGGAATTAATTTCTTACCTTATCATGTAGTTTAGTGAAGCAGATAATTATGTAGAAGTTGAGTTCGAAGAAAGGGACGGCGCCAAGCAGTAAGCGCTGAGTTCTGCGTAATGGAGCCGAGCACGTAGAAAGCCGACCCCGAGTACTTCACACGAATCGTGCCGCGGGGGCTGGGAGTGAGGAGGGGCAAAACGGTGGCACGGAGGAGAGGAAATCGATGATTATTTCTCAGAATTTTAAGTGCCCTCGCTTCGTGAGTAGACTTCCTAATCTCTTTAGTCTGAGAGGCAGGCAGCCTGCATGAAGAGGGAATGCGAGTGCCCTTCGCAGGGAACGCCACTGCTCCAAACTTTCAGATGCTAAATGACTCTTAATTAGAGCCCGCGCGTGCGTGCGACTGCACGGTGGCAGTGCCTGCCGCGGTTGGCAGAACTGCTGCAAAGTAGATTGCCATCTGACTGGTTTATCCTTGGTGGAAAAACGCAATAGTTTTCCACTTACGTCAAATTCTGTAGATCATTTCACATGTTAAGGTGCCAAAATGCTACAGCAAAAGTCTCATTTTCAAGAAGCAAGAGAAAATTTATGTGGATTACGGTTCTTTTATGGAGAGAGAGACCTTCAAGACAATAACGTCTCCCCGTTACATCACCTTATATGGCAAAATAGGTAAAGGCTAGACATAGGGATTCCATGATGATACCTGTGAAAAATCATTTTTCTTTTTCTTTTTTTTTTTTCTTGCCAATAAAAGAACGATTCAAGAGTACGAGAAAGGTGTGTGAGTGAATGGGACTGAAGACAACTGAAGATCACCGAGCAAGGGGTATTTACCGTTTTCATGCACGATAACTATTTTGTTATAACCTTGTATACTGGGTAATAATAATAATAAAAAAGCCCAAGTTTTAGAAACTTTTTATTTATTATATATTTACAACAAAGTGTCATTATTCATATTTATCACACCAATGATTAGTTAATAGCGTGAACATTTTCTAAGATGGCCCAAAGACATCCAACTTCTTCGAGTTTACATGTTATTAAATACTCAACTGCTATGCATATCGCGAAGGCACATTGATATAACGGACGTTGTAGCTTCCAATACATTGCTGTTGTATTCTGTGAAATAATTTTTTTATGGCTGTTTTTAAGGTGTGGGAGGGCAAGGTGACAAAGTTATTCGTAATAGAATATAAGTTTTTTTTATGTTGATGCTGGCTACAAATGCAAGAATTCATTCAACATCTAGAAACAAGATAGTTGACTAATTTCGGGAAAGTAGTCAGTACCGTAAGAGGGGGTTACTTTGTGACTGAGGTTTAACTTTGTGACACACGGTCTAGTTTTCGTATTTCAAATCTCCCGCCATGTCAGCGATACCAGGAAAGCAAAAAACAGCTTCATCGCTTTGTAGGACTTACAGTGCCTCTTATCAGCCGCTGCCCGAAGCTCCCCCGTCTCAATTGTTCTCTCAAGTAATCGTATTGTTGAAAGGTCTTTCTGGGTACCTTGGGCCAACATCCGAAAACTTTGTCTGCTGAAGCGTTACACATCTGAGAACCAGCTAACACAGGTAAGTTTTCTTTGTTGTTATTATGTTAGCTTCGCTGTGGAGTAATATAATGTTCGTGATCTGATATTTACTTGAGATATAACAACGAAACCAAAATATCGACACTTTAAGGGGCTACTTTGTGACACAACTATACTGTTACAAAGTAACCCCACAAGTTTTCCATTTAACTATTCAAGCTATATATTGTATTTTCAGTGTCAAGAAAGGCATAAAACAGTATGAGAATATATTTTCTCTTTTATTTCTAAGTAAAAACATATCTGGCACGAAATAACCCCACTCGATGGGGTAACTTTGTGTCAATTTTTAACCTAAATTTCTGTTTGCTATCAAAGACCTAGATTAAACTGCCAAATTTTGTAATATTGTTTTATCAAAAGTTTAATAAATGTATCATTGGGTAACTTTGTGAAAATCTCTTGCATTTCTAGGCAAAAACGCATTTGGCACAAAGTTACCCCGCCCGATGGGGGTAACTTTGTGAAAATTTTTAATCTAAATATCTCAGTTGATATTAAAGAGTTAGATTTGCGCAATATTTCGTTATATAGGAGAAAGATACATCAGTGTTTTGTAATACTCAGTTTTGGGAAACTTATAAAACAGTTGAGCTGGTGTAGGAAAAACGCTAAAATTTGTCACAAAGTAACCCCCTCTTACGGTACTGTAACTGTGTGTCCAAATGGAAAATCACACATTTTTACATTTTACATGTTATATGTTGATTTTAATATTGTCACCAATACACTAGTAGCTGTCATTTCATAATTGTGACGTCATGTCTTATTTCGTGCTAATGTAAACAAACACTCCTTCTCCTCTATACTGGACACAGGGAGGAACACCTTGCCAGGAATCAAATCTGGTGCCTGATGTGCTGGCCTTCTAATACAGGTTTTAAATTGGTTTCGGCTTCGTGTGTACTCACATACTGGGCTGAGAAACTTCTAGTTCCGGACACGAAAAACTAAAAGTAAATGAGTTTCAAATATCATCTGTATAACTAGTGAGATGCTGACCACAGATCGCTAGTGCGTGATCGGTTAACGCTAGGGGAGGCGCTGGTTCAATCTCCGGTGCAGCCATTCTGATTTCGGTTTTCCGTGAATTCCCGAAATCACTCTACGCAAATGCCGGAAGGTCACTTCTAAAGGCTACAACCAAATTACTCCCCGTTCCTTGTCCACAAGTCCCCTCCCGGTTCTAATGATATCTACGTTGACAAACTGTTAATTCAAATAACTTTGCGGACTGATCAACACCTAACAAAAGAATACAGTTTATTTGATTCAGAAACAGATGTCACCAATTAGATCCTGCATTGAATAATAATTTACGTTCCCCAGAAATAAAGGTTTGCATTGAGTGGATGGTAGGAGTTCGGACAGGGAGAGGTCTCACTGTAGATGGGCCAACAATGATTTTTACTGGAAAGCGATTAGGATCTTCCAGTAAAAATGAAATATACCATTTCTCTCAAATGGTATTGTAGAAGTGAATTCAAAACCACAGAATCTGACAACATATGTGTTACACAGGAAAAAATAGCAGTAGATATAATTACACGAATCCAGAAAGTGTTCCAGTTAATATGTTAAATAAGTTCGTAGCCTGTATACGCCACTAAGCAACTACAAACACATATCCAAAAATCACCGAACCTGACAACGAAAGGCATCCCATAACAAATAAAGCCAACATTGTAATGAGAAATAAATACATACGTATATATTAAAAAAGGTGCACATCTTGGAGACGACGGCCTCTTTGAAGTGGCAATGGTCTGGCCATATTGCTCGGAGGAAAGATTAAAGATGGATAAAAACAGTATTGGATTGGAGCCCAAAAGATCATCTTAAACCAAAATGAGACAAATACATTCGAGTGGTTCCTGAAGTTAGCTGGCATATAATTGTCCAAGATCGTTTTACCTGGAGAAGACTGTTTAACTTCTATATGGATTTATAGGCCACATCATTTAATGATTGAATTGGCTGATGATTATTAAAAATATTTTTTAAAAAAATCAAATAAACTGCAGCACACAGTTAACTCACACATGGCAGTATCAATATTGATGTCTAGTTTAACTGTACTGACACTCAGCAAAATTATTCTTAATAAGCGAGTTTATGGTTGCCTATTATTATTTAATACTAGCAAAACATTATTTTACTTTGACAAATCATTGTTATTAGTTATTATCAAAGTAGTATTCGATCTCATTTGAATGTTGTTTCTAAACTGCCGGTAATTTTGTGATCTATGTGCACTTGAACCGAATATTTCCTATCGGCAAACAAAATAAAAAGGGGTAATTTCAGCAAGGAGCTGTTCAAAGATTATTTAATTACAACAAATACCTTGATTCAAAAGAAGGAGGGAGGTGCTTGGTAACAGGTACTAACTGTTCCTGTCACTTCTTTTAAACTAGCTTTGTGCAGTCCTCCTTATAAATTAAAATTTCATGAACGGTAGTTAACAAGAAATTCTCGAAAATGATCAGCAACATTTTTACGTATACACGAAAAAAAAAAGGAAACGATGGTAATAATGCACCTTTTGTATTAACATGCAAAGGTAACTTCCTATTGTAAATTGGCTGCGTCATCAGTTCTCTAAACATCATTACCAAACCACTCACAGCATAAATTCAAAACAAGTAGCGTCCGACTTCTCCCTTCGGATCCCTCTTCTCTTGACTGTTGATAGACTCTAGTGGAGTATCTTCCCACCAGAGAGTTAGAGCTGGAGTTCGCAAGAAAAAGAAAACTCACAACTTACTGTTAGCGCGACCCTGAAAATACGAACGCCTTTCTGCAGAACATAAAAATGAATGGCTCGTAAAACTCAGACGAGAGGCTGGGGTAGCCAGACCGAAAGGGCGGCGATGAACAGGCGATAACAACAGAAATATTATATTCGGGTCGGTGTTTATTTCATTTTCCCCGGAGCGGTGCACGGGTTGCCTTGCGCCGCCATGAAAATGTATTGCGGCAGCTTACGGAAACCTTTATCCGAGAACGATACACACACAAAAGATAGTGGACCACACGAGACAGACTGAGAGACACTCTATAAGACGAAGGGCACCATTAAGCCGGGTTCAAATAGCGCGTGTGAAAACAAAGAACCCACCCTTCCCCTTACCTGTAGTTAGTGTCATATTCCACAATGCTTAACTGCAGGTAAGGAAAAAGTGAGATGAGTGATTTCTGCTTCAGTCTCCAAAATGTATCGGTAGACAAAATCAACATACAATATCAATTAATGGCACGATGATTTCATGAGCAAGTGATAGTTTATCTCCATACCAAAATGAGGGATAATTTCAGCTTACCTGCCTAAACCAATTACGCAACGGCTTTTACACTAGGAGTCAATCGCAGATTAAAGACAACCGCCGAACAAGATAGGCCATTTCAGTTTATGAAACATTTCGTTTCAAATCTTCATTGGTTTGCTCTGAAATCCTGGCGAGGCTGCAGTGTAATTTTTCAAGAATTAGTTCTCACTTCACTTATTACAGATCATCAACAATTAATAACCGAGTTTTTATACCTAAAGCAGTTGACTATTAAAGACTTGCGAATATGTCGAATGTAAAATCCAATCAGAGCCGGATTAACACAGCGCGGGGCCTGTATCAAATGCGAACAAGAGGCTCTTGTTTTTGTTTTTTTAAAGGTGTTAAATGAAACAGCACTTTTACAAAACTACCTTTAGTGATTTAATGTGAGTATATTTAAAGGTAATAATAATTTTACGCAAATCGTTTTCTACGTTCATTAAAGCCAGATCGTTAGGAAACAGGCGCGAGGCTCTCCAAAGTAGCGGGCCCATTGTATCTGCTAACTCTTGCTATATAGCTTATACGGTACTGAATCCATGTTAATCGATGTTTATCTACCTCCATCCCGTGTGTAACTCCCTTGTACAATCAACTAACAGTTTACTGCAGAGACTCAATTAGCATCCATAGACTATCATGATTTAAGCTGCATAGTTTGTTGTGTTCTTTTCCAAACGTTGCTGCAATTTGCGACCGCCTGAATGCAGTTCAGTATTGCAAAGGACAGCGAGATAAAACCTTATTATCTGTAATGAATTTGTCGTCTTATCGGCCAGATTCATATCATCCTGTGCTAGTTATTAGTTATCTTCCTAATTCTACATTTTGGGAATTATCTGTATAAGCGCAACCGTCTCGAAACGAAGTTGTTGAAGAAAGCTCTGAAGAGTATTATTCATGAAATACGAGCATGCAATGAAAGTGGTAAGATAATTGTAGCAGCATTAGTTTTGTTCTACGTGAATACCGACTGTGTAGATTCGCAAGTCTTCAGTTTGCAAACCAAAGCAGGTGTTAAAACATGGTAACTTAATATTTGGGACCGTGGAAAGAAAAGACTTTAGAACTAATACCTGAAACGATAAAACTGTAGCTTAATACGTACTTCGGTGCTAACGAGTGAAGGTCTTCATGTCATCATTAGAAATGCTATACTACTTTTAGTACGGCTAGCAATTGAATTGATTCAATCTGGATATTGAAATGCACTGAAGTTTTGGTCAAAAGGACCAATCTTCGTAAAATAGCCAAAACATATTACGTAAATAATTGATTATATATGTAATCTCCCTCGTCTGCTATTCAGAAGTACCTCAGAATCACTCAAATCACCTCAGAAGTACCTCAATGCATCTCAGACACTGCAGAAGCAGTCCAGATACACCCGAAAAATTCAGAAACACCGCTAGTATTTTTCCCGTAGCATCGAATACATGGCGTAGACATTTCTTGTTGAATAGGTAATTTAATCTAATGCGACTTGGACATAAGGTGAAACTTCAACGAGTTTTCGTTTTTGTCTGGCATATTTCTGCGGCAATTGAGAACATTGGGCTATCAATTTATGAGAATTTATTCAGGTTTTAGCTAAGAATCTTGCAGTTTCAGGTGACATTTTGTAATACCAATGGATTTTCAGGACACCATCTCCTATAATAGTGACAGTCCATGTGAAGCTGCTCGCTTACATCGTTTGTCTCTAAATGTAACATTTTTATTCTTGTTCAGTACTCTCCAAAATGTGAGAACAGAGCGTATTCAGAACGGAAACATATTTCTTATGAAAACTGAGAGGCATAATTGAACCGTAGAATAAGAGACACAACCAGACATCCGCTACAGCCAAGCTAATAACATCAAGCTAATTGGTGTAATATTTTCAGGAACGATCACAAAAGAGCAAGCCAGAATAATTGTTAAAGCAATATGTCCAGGAAAATGTCTGCCGACGAGGGTTAGAAATTAATAGAAAATGTGGAAAGAAAACTATACCAAATTATTTTGTACTACAGTTACCAGATAAATCCAGAGTACAAAGTGATAAGAAAAGGACGCAATACTAAATGCAGTGACGCTTTAAATAACTGATCGGGATACAAAAAATGAATATAAAATTATGAAATTCAACGTTCACAAACGGAACAATATTTTTCTGCAATTACACTGCCTTAATATTTGAACAAATTGTTACCCGCGACCTCGTAAGCGAAGACTTACAATTTTATTGCTAGAATTGGACGTAGAAAGCTCTTCAACTAAAGTCCGGTGAGCTGAGGACAGCTACAACTTTTGTTTGGTCTTCTATCTTCAGCATGAGCATCAGATTCTTGGGATCCAATAAGTTTAGCTGCTCGTGCTCTGCTAGTGTTTAGCCCTAGGTCTGACTTAAGCCTACAATAAGAGTCTGGTGCAGCGCAAATACACGTCTGTACTAAATAATAAATTTCCAACAGATCACGCAAATTGAGTGCGAGAGAAACAAAGACTTAGTAACCTATATAACATTACAGAGACACACGTTATCCGTAAGTCAATGTTTGGTTAGTTTTCAAAATTTCATTATAAAATATGTTATTTATACCTAAAAAAATATTCTATGTCCTTTCTAATGATACATAGTACCTGTATTTTCTTGTCAAATTTCATCAAGATCGTTTTAGGAGCTTAGTCGTGAGACAGAGTTACTTTCGCATTGATAACATTTGTGTAGATAGAACAAAATAAAGACCAATATTGGTAAAACACGTTAACCGCGAGGGTATGGCCACTGCCTTTCCTCAAGCTGTACAGCTGTATTCGTCCTCTTTCGTCAAAGAAATATTATTTGTACTCTACTAACCTTAACCTTTCTTGCATAGGTACTACATACGAGAGCTTAAGAATCTATCTCAATAACGTTTTCTGCCAAATGAGTAAATGCTTTAGGCTGCTACTCATTTTTTTTTTTTGTCCAACTAATGCTGGGTATTATCAGGCTAATTCTAACTGTAGATATAAGTAAAGACGTCGTACTTATACAAGCTTCTTTGGATGTGCTCTTCTAAGACAATTTTTCAGATTTCTAGCTTAATAATAGCTCGTTAACTAAAAATATCAAGATAATGCCAGCCAGCTGAAAATATGCGCAAAAAAACGAAAATTTGCCAAATCTCTTTATTAACGGCCGAAAACAAGTGCCCGCATATTGGAACAACAAATATATCTGTGTATGAAGAGAATGAGAAAAATATCTTAGCTTTAGCGATAGATCATCTATCGTTATATTCAGGGAATCAAGAATTCCACAAAGCCGAGGTTACATTAGTAAAGTAATCATGAGACTAGCATACTCCAAGCATAAAAAGCTAGTAGCTTGATGCAGGTCAGTAGTGTTACTGCAGAAACGTAGAGTAAGCTTGTAACCACGCAGAATTTAGATTTGTGTTAGCAACATTGCAGCTTTTTTTCCCTCTTAGGTGCAGACAGGAAGCAATTCAGGCCTGAGCGTTGGGTGCGGAATCGGAAGGAGTCTGGGGGACGCCTTCCGTGTCGTTGCTGTTATTTCAATTAGCTGAACTCCCCTCTTCCCCCCCCCCCTATCTCACAGGAGGGGATCGCACACATTTCCTGCCAGGTCTCCATTTGCCGGGATTCCGAGCACGTTTATTCGTGAATTAGTGATGAATCGGAAATGGATCAGAGAGAGTCAGGTCATTAGGGGCTCTCTTATTGCCGAATACTGCCTCAGCTCATGCCAGCTTTTAGTGGAACCCCAGCAATGCAGAAACAAGTTTCCCCTAATGAATCGAAAGTTACAAAACTGTGCTGTAGAGCCGTTAATTCCAAAAATCCTATCGCTCATCACTTCCTGTAGTAAATTCATTTGATTGATTTCTTTCTCCCCAACAGCACACACAATCGCCTGTTGGTGGTGGTGACTTTTTGCGATTAAACATTACATTAAACTGTAGCCCTCTATATTCGGTGAAACCGCGGCAGAAGCGAAGTGCGAGATTTCATGAAAACCTTAGGACACCAGCAAATTATCGGCTCAAAATTCAGTAGTTTTTTTCCCGCAAATAGTTTGCTTCAAGTGCAATGACAGTACTCACAACCAAGGGAAAAGAAGCCTGAACACAGCAGTTACCAAATCTTCCATGGCTTGGAAGAGTCACATTATCCCATTCAACTTACTGTTCCTTCTCAATGCAGTGTCATACAAAAACAAAACAAAAAAAAAAAATCTCTTTTGGAAAAGTGTTTTTATACACACATATTATTAAAAATAGAACTACTTAAATTGTATTGGCTCAAATATTGTTATATTCATGTTTCACATTCAAGATGAATCTGTTAAACTATTCAGAAAAGATTGAGCTCTGTTGGATCAACGTTCATTTATAATGTAATTAAAACTCCAGACTATCGTGGAAGAAGTAAGTGATTTTTAATATCTAGGATCAAGACCTGTAAAGTTAAACAAGGATAATAAATCCAAATTCTACGTAATTTTTTTTTAATTGCAGCCTTATAAAATAACGAATAAAGTTGCTGCGATTGATGATTGTCCTGAGGATGCTATAAATATTTAAAGCATAACACTTTACCAAGAAGACTTAAAACCGCTCATTCAATGAGCGTGGTGAATAGGCGGTAACGCACCGACCTCGCATTCTACAGGACGTGCGTTCGAATCCTCGTCGGGCCATCCATATTTCGGTTTCTTAAAATCACTCCAGGTGAATGCGGAGACAGTTTCTTCGAATTCTTTCCTCTTTCTTCGCCCAGTCCTTTCTTTCTTTTAATGACTATGACGTCGACGAGGTAAGATCTTAAAAAAAACAACAAAAAAAAGAATAAAAAAAAAACATTTAGACATATAACACGAGTTTTTGATATCTAACACGGTGAATTTTTGATAATTACCTTGAATAACCTCAAGATATTATTGCGCAGATCTTTTAGCGTACTTTTTGTAATGGAACTGAACCAGGATGGAAAATGAAACAATGAGGTATTCATCATCTCAGCTTATTTCAATTATCGTTATGACGAATCCTATCAAGCTAGCATATCAAGCTAGCATACGTTGTGCACACTGTTTCCCACGTTGAGAGCACGGCAGCCGACGTTTTCAGGTCAGACTGTAGCACGCTAGCGACACAGCCAATATGAATGCCGATGTACGTTTGTGTGGCGGACACGGCTGGTTTTATGAGCGCTACAGCCCAGGCCTGCGGGGCAATCCCGATATTGCCCCCACGTGTGGAGCCACGTGTTCCAGAGATGTACACGGCCTGGGGGAGGGGTGGACAGGATGGTGTATAGTGGGGCTGTTGGCACAAGGCCCGGCCTCGCCTTACGACAGCGACGACGCTCTGATAACTAACTGGTCGCACGCTCAACTGCGCAAGGAAAGGTTCGTCACGCAGCACAGTACCCTACCTCCCTGTGTCAAGTAGAGGCGGCATTACTGAGGACAATGTATGGTAACTACACTTTGCTTGACCCGCACATGTACCCAAATAAAATAAGGCACATTAAAAAAAAAACTTCAAACATTCATCTTTGTAATCACTGCAAGATTTTCCCTCTATTACAAAACCCACATGCATAATGACTCGATTAAATTTTTAAAATTAAAGGTATAGCTATATTTTGTAGAATTGATAGCCTCTTTAACCTGCTAATGTGACTCACAAGGGGAGAGCACGACCTTAGGATTTTATTTTGTGATGCGTAATAATTGTACCCCTTTAGGATGTTTACCTCCTGCAATCGTAAGACGTAACGCTCAATAGATTCGGAGAAAACGGCCTTTAAAAATTCAAGCCCAGGTTATATACTAGTGAGATTCCGGTCAGGTCAGCATTGGAATAGCCCAGTCAGTAACGAGCCTGCGTCACGTTTGGGTGTTCTGGGTTCGAATCTCAATTTCGTCTAATTTTTTTTCATTTTTGTTTTTTTTTTGTTTTTACAAGTAAGTAAGTTTTTATTCATTGTAATTGATTATTTAATTAAAATTTTAAATCATGATATAAGTATATTGACTACCCTATAACTTACTTAAAATACTTTAAAACTATAATAGTTACAATATTCTTTAAATATAATTAAATTTTAAGTTATTTTATTAACAATGTTGTAAGTTTTATTTCGTATATTACCGTTGTTCTTGTAAAAAAAATCCGCTTTCAATATTCATGCTTGATGCCAAAAATTATTGTTTTAAATGTTTTTATGACGATTATCATACCAGCTCACGTTTGTAATAAAAAGTGTATGATAAATAAAATCAATAATCAAAAAACACGATGAAAGTTTTTTACTTATGAATAAATATTATTATTATAACCTTTCGTAATAGTGTATTTTAAACAATAAAATACTGTAACTATTATAGTTGTATAGTATTTTAAGTTAAAGGGTAGTTGATATAAAAATTAAAAAAAAAAATTAAAAAATAGACGAAATTGAGATTCGAACCCCGTACGCAGTTCTTGAAATTACCCCTGTTGACTGTTTTGATATTATCTTCAGACATTCTAGAGTAGTGAAGTTTCCTATCCCCTATCACGCTAGTAAAATGACGATCTCCAATCGCACATGCTTTCTTTCTTTTCCAAAATTCGGCGTTCCCTTGTAAGAGGACGCTGAGCAACTGAAAAACTTGTTTACTCCCACAAATGATAACAGGACAGTATCGGAGTTGGTTTATGGAACAGAAATTTATATTCGTTCTGCATGGCTTTCCAAAATTAATTTGACCGAATGCTGTGAATACAAATAATTAAAATATATTAAAAAAAGTACTACTTCTTAGAATTACACCGCTATCACTATATTCTATATGGAAATTCTGTATTTTTTGAGTCAGGTATGTACCCACCGAAGAGCCTTTAAACTTCATATCTTACACTTTCGTCAATTATTTTCTTATAGTTTTTTATGCTTGACTACAAAAACGAATTTTATTTTTTTAAATATGTGTAATGAACATATTTCAAGAAGCTTATTGTAATAAATGCATCTTAAAGAGTGTGAAATTAGATCGTGAAAATGGATCAACAACAAGCTAGTAGAATTTATTAAAAATAAAATATTTGTAACGGTATTTATTGAACGCATTTCAATTTTTTGGTAACAAGCGAAATTCCTCCGAATGATCAAATGCATGGTATAACTAAAATGTAGTTACGTAGCTTATAACTTTAATGTCAGGGGAACGCACAGATGAAGTTAACAGGTGTTGCGGGATAATTTATTGTACTGTTGGGAGCGATTATGAACAATAGGAAAGATTAAACAAGCAACGAATGCGATTAACGTAATTACCACAATGATCACGTAACTGCATCTGCGATTTTCACATAAACGTTGGGGAACGTTGTTTTGATCCCAGTAAAGCAAGAATCATTTAAGCGATTAAAGAAATATGAAATCATTGGACGGTTATAAGAAAAAATCTAAATCTTTTTTTTTTCTTTTTCTAAAGTGAAACAAACCAAAAATGAACTCTAATTCGAAGTAAAACTGGAGCATTAAAAAAAAAGAAGCAGGAGCGTTCATAAATTACGTGGCTTGGTCTAGGGCCTAGACTCTAGGCGGAGGGGAGGGGTTGGGTAGAGAGCCACGCCGGGCTCCGTGGGGTAAAAGGGGGGGGTGTTTTTTCCAAGTCAAAACAAGTAGCTTTTCATTCATATTATTTGACACAGTTAAAATAAGATAAAGGACACAAAACAGCATATGAATATTTATATCCGTAATTTAATTATCTCCTTCAGTGATTCTGATAAGAAAAAATAGTACAAACTTTCTTCTGGGATCAATAAGAAAACAAGCTAAGTGTCACGTGGGGGGTGGGAGGGGCTACGTGGGGAGGAGGCAGGGGGGGGGGTGTTCACAGGAGGCCAAATTGAGCTACGTAGATTATGTACCCTTCCTTATATAGAGTAATTTCATGAATACCCGTACCCAAAATACTTAACATAAATAATTAACTTGTATTCTAGATCTGGTATAACTTAAACGTCAAGATTTCTCGTTCTTTTAAAAATCTAAACAAATCCGTGAGTAGCAACAGTACTACTTTTAATCCAACGCCATTAATTTCGGCGCATTTACGGTACCAATGGTCCTTAGTTCACCATTTTCTTACGCGTATTTGTAAAGCAGTTGTAGTGTTTTGCATTCTAAAATTCCTACTCTCCAATCTACATCCTTCGGTATATCACCTCATGTAACTTAAGGATCTTATACTGGTGATTTATATTCCGCAATAACGTCGGTATGCAAAATTTTAGATAGCATCCTATGCTGCTTTCTTTTCAGTTCAGCGCAACGAGATGAATTTATCAGCTTTCTCTTTTATCCGCTAGCTTATCGTAAATTGCGATGTTAAATAAAAATTTATAAAATTATCAGTTTTTTAAAACACAGATGCCTCAAAGAAATTTGAGTTATAGCATTCGCAAGATTATTGGATTCTGGTATTTTTACATACATGTTCACAATCTTACTATCTTCTTTTCAATAAGACACTCCTTTTTCTTGGTTCTTAAAGGGTGCACTGTTGGTACTTTCATGCTTCACCTAAAATGTTTTAATCACTATCATTTTCCAGATTCGTTTCTGTAACATTGCGTGGTAAAGTATCTCAGTATTTAGGTTTATATTGTGAGGGGTATGTTTCTTTTTTTAAACAAGTTTAATACATTTTTTAACTTCAAAAGTCAAGTGATATTTTGTGGTAGGGAAGAAAGAAATATGCTAAAGTTTGACCGCAGAAGAATAAGCAGTAATTCTGAGGCAAAGAAATAAATTAAACAAGTGTGTAACTATACGTAATAATGGATATTAACTTATAGTCACTGATTTCTTATTTTAATTAAATGAGCACAAAAATATTCCAAATTTAAACATTGAAATGAAAATTGCCTCAAAGAAATTAATAAATTTTTCTTTTCCACATTCCAGCTCCATACTCTATAAAGTTCTTATTAAGACCCTGAAAAGTCGTACGTTTTGAGCAAGACAATGATGCTGCTCCACATTCGACTTCTACGTCATGGTTATTCGTTACACCCAAATAAGTCGACAAGACAATAAATCAGATAATCCAAAAATTGTTTCTATGACGAATTGTAACATAGTGTGAAGTTTTCCAAGGTCAGAAAACGTATTAAGATAGGTGTAAGATACATGTCTATACTGCTATGCTTCTCATTTTTGTATATATATTTATTTTTTTTTTTACTTTATGAGTTAACACACAGAAATACTTTTCAAAAAAAAAAAAAAAAAAAAACTCGCAAAAACCAATTTTCTATTGACATGAAAACATACGATCTAAATTAGTACTTTTTAACTTCCAACATTATCATAAATGAACGTAGTTAAAGTAGATAACAGTGAAGACACTAATGACTGGATATTGTGGGCCATTTCCTCAATTGCAGGTTAATCAATTTTTTATAAAGGTGAATAACACGCCAATGCAATTGAATTTTGTTTGGTGTCGTACGCGTTTCGCTCTATATCAAGAGCATCATCAGCGACATCTGTTTGGTATTTATTCATTTATTTAGTTACATTTGGTTTACAACACAATATATAAAGTTGAGGTGAAATTGAATTTACTTACATGTTACTTTTTACTTTTTTCTCATGATCAGGGTTTGCTTCTCTGTATATGTTTTCAATAATTTGCTGAAGGTTTGAAGCACTACACTGAACTGATCACATTTCATATTAACACTATTATTTACAATTCTCAAAACATGAAACAGTAAACACCACGCCATGTTTTTCACAGGTCCATAGAGTGTGTGTTTGTTTATATTTCTGGTTTCATTGTGGTTAGAGGTCCTTGGTTTTATTGACTGCTTTGTGTTATCTTTGATGGTAGGCGGGGATTTGAAATGGTTGTCTGGTTGTCTTTTTGTGAATATTTATTTCTTTTTTAATATGGCATATAATGTTTGGTTAGTCAAGTTTGTATAATCATTTATGAGCTGCTTTACTTCAACTAGTGCTTTTTTGATGTAATAATTTTCCTGAAATGTTACAAACTTCAAGAAATGCCTGAAAAACATATCACACATATTCACTGACAAGCAAAAACAACAAATGTATCAAACCAATCCTGAAGCCCCCACTTTAAGAAGTCAACCCAAAATCCATAAAGATGGTTTACCAATGAGACCTATAGTAAACTTTAGGAAAGCTCCCACCTACCACCTTGCCAAGCAAATGCAAAAGTTTTTAACTGAGAACTACACATTTCAGAATGACAAAACCATCAGAAATACCACACACCTCATAGAAAAGATCAAAGACCTACAGATACCAAATTCAGCAAAACTAATTTCATTTGATATTCAAAACATGTACACCAATATACCAATTAAAGAAACCCTTGTCATAATAGCCAAACACCTCAAAGCACAACAATACCTGATTCACACACAAATGAAACCATACAAATTCTAGAATTACTAACATCACAAAACTACTTTCAGTTCAATAACAACTACTACTCTCAACATGATGGTTTACCAATGGGTTCTCCTATCTCAGGAATACTAGCAAATATATTTATGAACCACATAGAAAATGAAATATTCAAAAACATAATCCAGAAGAAAGGATACAACATTATCTATTGGTTTAGATATGTTGATGATGTTATCTGTCTAATTAATGAACCTGAACCTAGAATCAGCCAACTACACACAGATATCAACACTACACACAGCAATATAAAATTCACACTGGAAATGGAAACACAAAGAAAACTCAACTTCCTCGACCTCACCATAACTACTCACAAAACACAACATCAATTCCAAATATACAGAAAACCCACCACAACAGACATGATCATAAACTCAACATCAAACCATCCCCAAACACATAAGGAAGCAGCAATAAGGCACATGCTCAACCGACTAAATAGGACACCCCTAAACAAAGAAAATTACAAATCAGAATTCAACACAATCATACAAATAGCTACCAGAAATGGATATAAAGAAAACAGAATACACCAAATAAACAACAACATCAAAAAACAAATACTAAAGACAACACAAAACACCATTCCAACACTGCTACAAGCAAATACAAACTCAGCATCAAAAAACAAACCACCCACACAAGTGAAAAAAGAAAAATGGCATGTTATGACATATATTAATAAAAATACACATAAAATAGCAAACATTCTCAAAAAACAAGGACTAAACATCGCCTTCAGAACCAATAACTCCATAGATAAAAACATTAAAAACATCACAAACAAAAACAAATACCATAATTCAGGCATATACAGACTCACATGTCAAAACTGTGAAGCTCAATACATTGGCCAGACATGCAGACAATTCGAAACAAGATACAAAGAACACCTAAGAGCACTGAAATACACTAACCACTCCACATTTGCAGAACACCTTCTAGAACACAATCACCAACCGACAGATATCCACAGAGACATGCAAATACTCACTATAAACAATAACAAACCACAGGCATTAACATTTCAGGAAAATTATTACATCAAAAAAGCACTAGTTGAAGGAAAGCAGCTCATAAATGATTATACAAACTTGACTAACCAAACATTATATGCCATATTAAAAAAGAAATAAATATTCACAAAAAGACAACCAGACAACCATTTCAAATCCCCGCCTACCATCAAAGATAACACAAAGCAGTCAATAAAACCAAGGACCTCTAACCACAATGAAACCAGAAATATAAACAAACACACACTCTATGGACCTGTGAAAAACATGGCGTGGTGTTTACTGTTTCATGTTTTGAGAATTGTAAATAATAGTGTTAATATGAAATGTGATCAGTTCAGTGTAGTGCTTCAAACCTTCAGCAAATTATTGAAAACATATACAGAGAAGCAAACCCTGATCATGAGAAAAAAGTAAAAAGTAACATGTAAGTAAATTCAATTTCACCTCAACTTTATATATTGTGTTGTAAACCAAATGTAACTAAATAAATGAATAAATACCAAACAGATGTCGCTGATGATGCTCTTGATATAGAGCGAAACGCGTACGACACCAAACAAAATTCAATTGCATTGGCGTGTTATTCACCTTTATAAAAAATTGGTGAAGACACTATATTAAGCAATAATTACAAAAACCTGTCTTTCTTCACCCTTGGAAAATTGTTAACAGAATACATTAAATACAATCCTGTATCAATTTCGGAGATCTATAAGAGATGGAAGTATCCGTTTCAAGCGTTCTGATGATCCCAGAAAGTTAGCAACAAGTAATGAGTCAGTGAACACATTAACCGCGGACATTCCTCGCAATGTCAGAGTGAATAAATAGTGGTCGTTATTTAGGTCTACTACGGAACTATAAACTCTTGGTACTTGTTTCTCAGACTTGTCTGCAATTAATAGAACAAACTACATTATTATTGCTGGCAAATGCGACTGTGTGGATCAAAATAGACAGATTATTAGAAATTAAAGAAACTGGTCGCATGTTCCACAAGAGTGAAAGCGGACCCAACGGAGGAGGGAGGATTCGCAAACTTTCATGTGTAATACTTAACTAAAAGTTCTGAGTCAAGATCATAAGTACAGAGCCATACGTCTGAATGATTGCAGAATGAATGATCATTATTGATTTTTTTTCTGCGGAACTGTTGGCAAACAATGTCAATAAATATGATTGAAATGAATAATAATGTTTTGGTTAGAGGTTGACTATGCTAGTATGTTCATACCTGTTATCTTTTATTTATGTTTTCTCCTAGGAAGCGTCATACAGTAGATCTATTTATTCTTCTTAAGACATACTTATCATACAAATTTATAAGAGACAATATTTAGTCACAAATCACTAACAACGATTTAATCTCACTTTTAACAATGATGTCCTTCTACAGCACCACGGAAGCGCATATTTAAACCTATACTGTGATTGCAGGAATAAATACAAAGGGAAAAAGTTTACTTATGTTAAACACTAACAAAAAATTGTCGTTAAATAGGGTACTTTGAAGTGTATGATTTCTCTTATATTCAGAGAAAAGTGGACATTACTGCCTTATTACTCTCATTATGTTTGGTATACAACATAATTTAACAGTTCACATTAGGTGGGAAAGCCGCTCAGTAAGTAATTAGTCTAATGTGTCTTAGCTAACTTAGACAACGTTCAACCATTCAAAGAAACCTGATACTATTCAGCCAGTGATGAGAAGCCAATAATTCGTCCTGTTACCTTTGAAATTGTTAATACACTATTATATTTACTTTGTTTGATTTAATGACGCAGCAAAGTAATAAAATAATATAAAAAAGACCAAATGTACAGTTAGATGTTAAAGAAGGTAACGGAGTGCCAGTTAAGGTGTTTGATAATTTGTTGATGAAGTTTTAGGGTATATTTAAGGGAAAATCTCCTGCACTCACCAGGCGATTAAAGAAAACCACAGGTAAACAATTGGCATCGAAAATAAAGAGTAACCCCAAACGATGTAAACGGTACAAACAAGGAAAAACATGAAAAAAACTCCTTGAAGGTAAAGAGAAACCTAAATCTGGATGTACAGTACAAACTAGTCTAAGGATACTATAAGAAAATAATATCTCTGGAAGATAAGGGAAAACCTCAATTAGACGTGAATTCCAGCCGATTGTTTCTGTGGAGGTCCAGCGTTGTAATATGTACAACCAAACTGATAAGTAATATTAACTGCACCATTTTAAAGATGTTCGGTATCATGTTTTGATCATTAGGAACCAATTACAGCAGACAGTAATGACGCAGATCTAAAATATTTGTCTAAATTAATTGTTCACATATTTCCTCAGTAGTTTTCATTATCTTATAATGGGAAACAGCGAAAATAATGAAGTTAGAGAAGTTGGTAGAAACTCGGAGGAGTTTCCTGCATTACAATTTCTTCATCCCAGATTGTACGACAAATGAACTTGTTTGTTTTTGACGACAATTACGTTGAAGTTGGAACCAGGGGCTGTAATCTCTGCGGTACTCTTGTTAAGAGCCCCTCATTCGCGGGGGCAGAGTTGAAGACACTTGGGTCTACAACTTCTCGCACGTGGCAGCAAGTAGTCGCTTCCCTCAGAGGGTGGGGTGAGGTGCGTCGCTCAAGAGTTGCTCACGAGTCGCTCACTGGTCGCTCAGACGCCGCCGCTGCAGGCGGGCGGGCGCAGGGACGCCAGGGCGTCGTCACGGGAGACGGAGGGCGCCGCCGATAAGATAGCGGCAGACACCTTTCTGCTGCGGGCGTTATTTAAACGGGCCCCGCCGACTCGGGGTGGGTTGGGGCTGCCGTTTAGGGCGACCTGCTTGCGGGCGCGTGAACAGAGATACTCTTGTAGTGGCGGTCGTTAACATTCAACCCTCAGCCGGCGGAGGAGCTGATACGCTTTACATGGGGTTACTGAAGCCTTCCTACTCTCCAGGCGAGGGCGCTCCGTGACATTTGTAGTGGTTTTGATAGCACCGGCTAAGGAATGCTCTGCGGCGGGATAGACTTTTAGAAAGGCGTTCTGCAATTCGCGGTAAGGATTCGCACTGAAATCTCTATAAAGCAGTTCTCTGACTCCATTGTAAGGTTACGAAAATTGTGATAAAACGGCACAGAGCATAGATCTTTGTTGTGTGGTTCTCACTGAACAACTTTTCTTTTAATGCGACGGAAAAATTAAAGTATAAAATTCAATTTAGTATTCAATTAAGTACTTGATTTCTCTGAAGTCGTTGTGGCTGTTCCCGGCCAAACTACTGCTCCGGCTATTTATATTTCGGTTTTGAAACACATTAAGGCGAATGCTAGGAAGGTTCTTTCAGAAAGACATAGTCGAATTCCTTTTATTCCGTTACACTCCATCGACTCGTTCTCTAATAACCTTGACGTAAAGAATAAGAGGAGGTGCTATTTCTACAAACTGACTATCTTTACGTTTGGAGCACGGCCTAACAACAAAAACGGCTCACAGTGTCAGATTTAGATTACAGGTTTCGACAGGATTTGATTCGCCGATGTTACTCTATTTTATTACAATTTACTGAAATTTCTTACCCACTTAATTATACTATCCGTATTAAATTAAGGGAAGCACTATGAAATTCAAGCAGTATCCAACACCTATTTGAAGTGAATCGCAATTACTGCTTTAACTACTGACTGAAGGGTGAAAGTAGCAATAGTGACATTTCATGGACCATGTAAAATGCTTAATATTCATTATTATTTCATGAAATATTATTCCTACGAATCTTATGTCGATTTCCCTCTTTAATTATTTATTTTTGTTGATATACTTCTTTCCAATCTTACTACATATGTTAACGAAGATTCATCTAAAGCCTCAGTTTCAAAATAATATATCTGTAGATAGTTTATGTATTTTTGTTTACTTTTAAGACATAAAAGAGTATTTGAATAAATGTTGTATTAATAGTAGCTAACATCAAAAAATTAGATACTGTTTGTTCGATATTGAACAGCAAAATGACAGAAAGAAAAAAGGGTATTAAAATATTTTACTACAAATTTCTAAAATGGTCTTACATCAGTTTGGTGGGACTTCATATATATTAAAACTATCAGGATGTCATGATGTGTACAATCGATGATTACGTGTTGATTCAAATCTTATTTGTCTTTTTTTTTATTTTGTGCTGTCATCAGTCTTTCGACTAGTTTGATGCAATCCTCTATCTCTTCCTATTTGCTTAACCTCTTCATTTCTGAACATCCCTTACAACCCACGTCCTAAATGACTGCTTCTCATATTCTAATCTCTGTCTTCCTCTACAGTTCTTACCTTCGACTGTTCCCTCCACTAACAAGTTAACCAATCCAGAATGCCTCAAAATATGACCTACCAGCCTGTTTCTTCTTTCTGTAAGCTTCTTCCACAAACTTCTTATCTCACCCATCATTTCCAAAACTCGTTCATTTCGTAACTCTTTAAGAACGTAATAGATTTTTAACTACCCTAATTATGTTCTGAATTTACGTATAGAAAAGACTGAAGATTAAGAAATTCAGCCTAGCTGTTAGTTACCCATAATGACTCGATGAGAGCTACTCGCGAAATGAGAACGAGAAATATGTTTTTAGATCGGAGGTAGACCCCTTTGACGTCATTATGCAGTTCGAATAGGTGTTGCCTATTGACTCAGTGCATCAGCAGGTTTATGTTAACAACAAGTCTGTGCAGAGGCAGCGCTTCTAAATCCATCGAAAATTATATTTAAGAAAATCCGTAATTATTATACAAAATATCCCTATGGTTCAACTACGGCACTGACAATCCTCTTGAATGGCAAGGCATGAACTTTTCTGCTAGGCCACTAAGTTAATGGACAGATGCAGAGCTGGACGGTGTGAATGGAGGTAATGATTACTGCAAACAATTGACATATGTTATTGTAACATGTAGGAACTTAGGTAAAAGAATTGCATCGTACAAACGTCTTACAAATTTTAGAAATTCCAAGAATAAAGGTCACAGAGTAGCCTAAGTTTTTAGTAATGTTGCCAAATTTGTTTGTTAAAGTAAATCCATTTAACTACTCTACAAGTCATCACTCACACCTATAATTTTCAGATACTGTAAGAAATATGAAAAAAAATCACTTTTGTGGATAAAAACGAAATTTATGCAAGTTATGTTTGTAATACCAGACCAGTCAACTTAGATTTCATGTACTGTGCAACAGTGATTACAGTTCTTGCTTTTGACCGTTCTCTCCACTAACAAATTAACCAATCCTGCATGTCTTACAACGTGATCAACCATCCAGTCACGTATTTCCGTAAGCTTCTTCCACAAAACATCTTACCTCACTATCATTTCCAAAACGTGTTCATTTCGTACATCTCTACACTTAATCCTTCTATAGCGCCACATTTTTTCAAATGCTTCAATTTTCCTTATTTCTGATAAATTCCATGCTTGCATTCAATCAAGTGCTAACGTCTACAAACACAGTTTTAAAAATTTCTGTCTGAGGCCTAGATCTGGTTTGAAATAAAAAGATTTCTCTTTTTTAAGAAGTCTCTTTTCACTTGAGCTATTCTGCTTTTGACATCAGTTGTAACTTCATTTTTCAAAATGATAGAATTCATTTACTTCTCTATTTCTTCTGATATCTCAAAAACCTTATTTTGTTCTGGTAACATCACTATGTCTTTAAGACTATGTCTTCTTGAACAATTATGCCACATTAAAATTTTTATTTTACTTAATTTATTACTTCCTCCACTGTAAAGTTCAATATTAGTAGATATAGACTACAACCTCGTCTGACTCCCTTTTTAACTGATGCACATCTCTTACGATGTTCTATGTTTATTATAGCCACTTTTATATTCATTATAAAGTATTTTTTTATCTCTATAGTTTATGCCTGATGATAACGAACGTATTACAGACAAAATGGCAGTATTGGAGCATATCAGAAACTTCTATCAGACCTTATACAGCAAGCAAGATGAAAATTCTTTAATGACATCAATCACAGATTCACCGATCCCTGAAGTCCTCCCATCTGAAGTTAGAAGGGCAATTCATGAAATGAAAAAATGATCAGCTAGTGGTTATGACGGCCTATGCATTGACGTACTCCAATTGACTGGAGAAGAAACCTACAGGCACTTATCTAAGGTATTTTCACAATGCCTCGAAGAGAAAAATAACCCATCCAGCTGGAACAAAGCAATGATTGTGTTGCTACACAAAAAAGGCAGTCGTTACAATATTAAAGACTACCGCCCCATCAGCCTCCCGCTATTTACAAAGTGTTTACGAAGGTCATCAATAACCTCATCAGTACAACCAATCGAACAGGCTGGCTTTAGGTCAGGATTCAGCACGGTAAATCACATCCAAGAAGTAAGAAGTCGAAAAATTAATGAATACCAGATGTCACTCTGTTTGGCTTTAACGATTTTGAAAAGCTTTTGATTCAGTCCATCACTCAGCAATCATGTAAGTCCTTCTAGAACAAGGAGTGAATCCAGGTTATAACAACATACTGTACAATATCTACAGCACTTCCACTGCCTTTGTCAACGTCGCTGAAGCCACCAAAGAATTCCCAGTAGAAAGAGGGGTAAAACAAGGAGACTCTATATCCCCCAAGTTATTCACATCAGTCCTGGAGTTGGCAATGTCAAAAATCCAATGGCAAAACAGAGGGTTGAGAATAAATGGAAGAAGTCCCAACAACTTAAGATTCGCTGATGATATAGTTTTACTCTCAAACAGTCTGGAAGAGCGAAAAGAACTGATAAATGAAATAGAGGCAGCTTGCAGCGAAGTGGGCCTTAAAATAAATGTGTCAAAAAGCAAAAGCATGTAAAACAAATGGGCAGACAAATACAAGGCGAAAGATGATGGTATTGAGTAGAACAGTACATCTACCTTGGCCAACTGATCAAATTGAATGGCGACTCAAAGCCTGAGATCTACAGACGCATAAAGCTGGGCTGGAGAGAATACGGAATAAATTCCATAGTTTTTAAATCTAACATCCCAGTACATCTTAAAAAAAAACAGGTATTTGAACAATGTGTATTACCAGTCCTCACATACGCCTGCCAGACTTGGACCCTAAATATTTACACGAAGCGAAAACTGAGAACTGCCCAGCGAAGTATGGAAAGAGCAATGCTAGGCTAGGAAAGGGGTCATGCAAATACGTTCAATAACCAAAGTGACAGACATCTTAAAAAGAGCCATGACCCAAAAATGGCAATGGGCTGGTCATATCGCTCGCAAAAGAGATGGCAGATGGACTACGGTAGTACTGGATTGGATACCAAGGAATCTGAAAAGAGCAAGAGGAAGACCCCCGGATTGCTGGGATAAAGACATACGTCGAGTTTCAGGCGTGAACTGGAAGAGGGTGGCTCAAGATCGAACAGCCTGGAAAGAACTGCAACAAAACTACTTAGAATTAAATTGTATTATGTAGCTCATTGGCATAAAGAGGCTGCATCCCGAAATAGGGATTGTTAAAGCTGTAATAATATTTTATACCTGAATACTTCAAAATTTTGAATATCTTGTCCCACCTAACATATCAAATCTTTTTCTAAATTAACAAACGAAATAAAACTATATTTGTTTTTCTTGGTCTTCCTTACAAGTAATCTAAAGCAAATTGTTCTTCACGTGCTATCTCTTCTATTATCCTTTCTGATCTTCTGTATATTAACCTTTTCAGTAATTTTGAAGCATCTGATTATAGATTTATTTATTAATTAATTATAATGCTTTTATCCAACCGGTCATACAATCAGGCTTTAAAAAAGTTTCCACTGGTATGTACAGTAGCGTTATCTTCTTATTATTATCTTGGAAATATTCATTATAATGGTACAAGTAACGCACTTGAATTGGACTGACTTACAACCAGTCATACGTTAAAATTATTCATTATACAGTTGAAATGGATACACATACAAGTAAACACAATAGTACGTTAAAAAAAAGCGTATATAATCCAAAAGAATATTCTTGCTTTAAAAGAGAGAACTTTTGCTGCTGTTGTAATTATGCTATTGTTGTAATTAACAACAATACACGTTACATTCACTGTGCTGATGACACTCTTTATGTGGGCTGTTATTCTGATCACACTTGAAATTATCTTCACAATGTGATTATTGTTATTTTCCATGTGTTTTCTTCGTTTGCAACTACCATTCTTACTTTATTCAGTCGACAGTTTAAATGTCACTATACCATGTTCTGCTATCGGGATCGACTTTTTTTTTTTTTTTTACTTATGGCTTTACGTCTCGTTGACGGCGATGTAATCAGAGGCGGGAAAGGACTGTGGACAAGGAACGGGAAGGAATTTGGCCATGGCTTTTTGAAGGAAGCATCCCAGCATTCGCTTAGAGTATTGTGGGTAAACCATGGAAAACCCAAATCTGGATGCCCGGACCCATACCTAAAAATAAAAAGAACCTATAGGTTGCGTTGGGATAATACTAGATGCATTTCTTTAAAAATATTTTAAGAGATTCCAATTTTTTGCTCTTTTCGTAGGTAAGCTGGCCTAGTGATACTAGCTTAAGATTTTAAAACTATGAAAACTACGCGAATATCTAGACAGTAGTTTCTGAGTCGTGCTGGAACAAATAGACAAAACAAGCAAAAATCCTAAAAACAATTATTTGTGGTTTCAGAAACTTCCAAATAGTCGATTACTATCATTGCCTAAAAACTTTTCAGCGTATAGACACAACACTATTAAAAACTTATAAAAGTGTAGATAGATTTACAAACAAAAAACAAATAAGATGAATCACAAAGTCTTACATTGCATCCAAGGATTTTCCTCCCTTTAGCCAAAAGTAATATAAAGGAGAGTGGCAAAAACGTTGTAGCTCTTTAAATAACATGCATCGTTTATTCATAATTAGTATTTTATGGGTGAACTTTCTCGTAACCTAAAGCTTCCTTTCACAGAGTTCGACATTGCTACGGACAATGTCAAGTTGGACATTTAGTATGAAAAGTCATTCGTCTAAACTAAAGGCACAAATGCATCAGAAAATTCAACGATACTACGTGGCCCGTGTAAAAATTTGGCGAATGTTAAACAATGAATAGTGAGGTTGGTGATTTGCAGCAGGGTGGAAGAAGAATTAATTGCAGCAATTGTTTGTATGTCAACTGAAAAAGGTATGTAGTGAAACACATACATAATCTTATGAAACAATTAGTAAACACTTTTGAGACGTTAAACATACGTATGGCACAAATTGGTGGTAATTTAACCCACAAAACAAAATGAAATTTTCATTAGAATTTACATGTAAGTGGTATTACAAAATGTTTGGACACAATTTTTGAAACTAAATATTCGAAAGGCTCCTTCCTCTAAAAAAACACACACACAGTTTATCTGTATCTCTGTGGTATGTAGTGCTTCTATCTAGCTGTAAAACAATCATTCCTTTCCGACTTCAGCGTAGCTCAGCAGTTTGAATCTGAACTATCGCATATCAATCCCTTTGATTGTTCATAATTTTTGTCATTTACAAGTTGAATTTTTCCTTTCTTAATTAATGACGATACCAAAGCGGAGAAATTAATCTTTAAAATGATACCTCATTTATCGATTTTAGTTAAGTATGAACGGAGAAAGGGGGCTCTTAAAAAATAAATCTCATTTTAGAAATAATATATACGGTGATGAGTTAAATCCTGACATTGCATGTCATTCACGGCCGGCTGATGGTGGTTTTAATAAGCCTCAGGGCCAGCAGCGTGGAGCGAGCGCGGTGCGCGCTGGTCCCCCGATAGGGCTGCGGTGACGGCGCCCTTCATTTCCCCCGCGCCACACAGGGCGTCGTTTTATCTGGGCGCCGGGCGCAGCGTCACAGTGGCCGCGGTATCTGCAGCCAGTTGTCAACACCTGCTGCTGACGTCAGCACAGTGCGATGGCCTCCACTCAGCTGCCGGTGGCGATAAAGCTGGCACACAAGGTTACTGACACCGACTTCTGGGGACAATACTGCGGCAAAGAGGTTATTAAAGGGTGCCGCTGTGGTTCTGAGAAACACCTTCCACAAATAAATTTTTTTTCTCTTTTCAGTTTATCAATACTAGCTTTATGTGAAAGCTTTACAGAAAAAAACTGGCTGTCTCTTCTTTTTCATGGAGTAATTATTCGTTTCAGGTATATTATCCAGCTATATAAAACGCTATTCATGTTCACGATGTAGCGATGTCTGTCACACTGACCTCACGCTTCCCGCCTCCGCTGCACAACCAACAACGACCGAAGATATTCCTGGTTATGCGCGTTATTTGGTAATAGTTCTGTTTTGCTGAACATTACGAATAAATTAGCTGCCAGCACACTAAAAGAAAAGTATGTATTTCGTAAACATCGACATATTAATGATTAGTTGCTTTTTCTTAGATAAAATTCATTCTATGTAGATTTTTCTTATACTGTCTGTACAGCGATATTGTTGTTACAGTAAGCAAATAAATATCTACATTACAACAGTTTAAAGATTATGAGCGATATTTGACGAAAATTATACTTATTTAGCGATGAAACAAATTACTAACATACTGCGTTCAACGCGTCATTTTTTACGTGCTTACAAGATACTTATATTCGATGTACAAATTTTAAATCACTGTTTTAACATACTTGGAGAAATTATTTGCCGGAACACTGAAATAAATGTATATACTGCGTTTAAATTAATAAATTAATATATTAGTTCCGTTTATTACTAATATCACTATATCAGACACATGTAAATATTTCCAACGGGTCTAATTTTGATCGCAATAGAGTTAATGTTTTCGTACACGGATAATAGAAGCTATGAATTATGAACTGCAATATTAGTAGAAGTTGTTATTCCGAAATGCAGATAGAACTGACACAATTTTTTACAGAATAATTCACAATGAATTTAGTTTCATAAATAGTTTAAGCTTCTTTCATAATCGCCGAGATACTGAAGTTATTATTTCATACAGATGGAAGTAGTACCGTATTTATCGAGCTGGACCAGGAATAAAACCAATATCACTTGTTATAGCATAAGGTTTTGGGATTCCTAACTCAGTTTTAACTTCATTGGTCCCTTATTTCTGACCTCATTAATTCAGCAGAAGTTCCATCTATATCGCTGTGTAAACTGCAACCGAAATATGTACAAATTACAAAATAATGTCATTACATAACAACAATTCTATTCATTTAGCAAATCGCAATCAATTGCCAGAAGATTCCTTTTACCCGTCATTTTTTATGGGCTTAGAGGATAGTAAATTACTACAACCCCTCCAAAACAACAAATTTTCACTATTTGATGTATTTAAACATGCCTCAAGTTCACACTTACAGCAAATACGACCAAATTTCGTAGCTGTCTTCACAGTTAAATTAACCCACATTATTCGATTAAATTACACTAATAGTGGAATTAAACTAAAAAAAAAAAAGAAATGGTGTGTGCATAAATGTGTACACGCACAAGACAAGAAGTAAACTTCTGTGGGTTATACACACTTTTTTCTGTGTATTTTTCGTATGTATACTTTGTTATGTATTTTTCATGTTTCTTTCGCACTCAAGTGCACGAACGATACTATGTTTATTGTATCTGTGTAGTACACAGGAACCATGTCCCAGTTATTCTTGTAAACAAATGAAAATTACAAAAAATTCGAAGCACACTTCGGTAGATTATAGAGTACTGCATGGAACCTTAGTCTATATTTTGTGTGTAGAGCTTTCATACTGGAAAACTACTTGGACAAAATGATCTGATAACCGTTCTTACACTCAACAGAATGCGAGAGACTTCAGCAAAATAAAATTTTTGTTTCTAAAACCTATGTATTATAAATATATTTACAAATAGTGTATTATTAATGGTTATTATTATTAAGTTTTGTTATTGTTATTATTATTCTGCTTCCGTTTCATTTGGTGAATTTGTATCATACACTTTTGTAATAAAAGATTTATTGTATCGGAAATAGAAAATACATATTTGACATTTAATATTATCCACTGTTTAACATGAGCAGCGGCTTGCATCAAAGTATCGTATAGTGCGCATGCGTAGAAAATTGCGGCGCATGGGCACTTACGGAGTTACGCGTAAAGCTGCCGTGACTAAAGAAGTCCAAAAATTAAGAAGTGTTAGTAAACGTAATATCACATTGGAATTCATTTTTCTGAGAATGACGAGAGAAGTTGTTTGAACTTGATGTGTAAATGAATGTTACTTCAATTACTGTTCGGATCATGCAGAGTTTAATTTTCCAGGCAGAAAGATTCCATCACAAAAAAAAAAAAAAAAACATTCTGGATTTTCTTCCAGTTACTTATTAATAAATTTATTTCGAATCTGACGACCCTAGAGCCGAAGTTCCGTTAATATTCTCTCCCCGGAAAGGACAGCATTTTATGTTGATTAATGTTATTTGAAAGAGAATTAGCGTAAGCTATTTGCAAAACACATGGGTTGAACAGTACATGATAGAAATAATCTTCCGAATAAGTTTAAGAAATTTACTTTTTTTAAAGCGAGTTTTACACCTCGTTAACGTCGAGGTCATTAGAGATGGGAAAGGAGTGGGGGCTAGGAACGGGGAGGTATTCGGCAATGGCCTTTCAAAGGAACCATCCTGGCATTTGCCTGATGTGGTTTGGGAAGACGGTGGAAAACCAAGATCTAGATGGTCAGAAGGGGAATCGAACCCGCGTCCTACCGAATGCGAGGCTAGAGCGTTGCTGTTCATCTACCACACTTGGTATGAAAATTTACTGTTGCTTTCATAAAGTTGTAATCATTTTAATAGAAGAACTGAGTGTTCTATGGATGTTTCTTTCACCGTTTCATAGGCTACATACCTTTGATAGTGATGTCATTTCATTGGCTTTTTGGGAGCGTTCGATCACAGCGATTCGTTTCAGCAGTTTCTTTTAGACCGCGTGACCAAAGGAAAGTGATAAAATATGATGATTTCTCCGAGTTCCTCTAGTTATTTTTACAAACGCTTGTTCTGCCTTCCTCGTTGCACTTCACTTATAACATTATTTATATAACCTTCTATAAGAATATATAACAGTTTATTAAAGTGTTATATTAAGTAGTGCATAGTCTATTATTTATTAATTTTTAGACAACATTTGCAGACGCATATGCGCAGCAGTCTTGGCAAAGATTACCGCTGTGATAGTCATAATCTGGAATGCTAGCAATAAGACCACCCCAATCAGTAAATCCATGTGTCAGTGCTTGTGCTGCTGAAAGTCTTCAGAGTTGTAAGGACGTCGCCACTGTCCTTACTTACTGATAGTTTTGCATGATTATATTAGTTCAGCAACTCCACTACACATGCGGCGGCACCCGCTTGAATGCTTCGTTAGTACCGTACCAAATTATTAAATCCAATAATTTCGATAATCCATAAGGAAAACTTAAATATTAGAAATTCTGGCTATCCAAAAATCTCTCTGATAACACGAAAGCTAAATTTTCTGGTAATACTACTATTTCTTTGAATATCGAATACAACGAAAGTAAAATTCTATTTCGGTTCCGAGTACTCATTTTTTCTCCAACAGTATATCCGCTAAGAACACTTTAGGTCGACGAGGTGTAAAGCCATCAGCAAAAAAATACACGATATTCAGCAAGTTTATACTTAATTTGTTGTTTCATAAATTCTATTTAAGAGAATATTTAAACTTTCGTCTGACGTGTTGAATATATGGTCTGTATTTAGTCTATGACTGTTTTATCTCTTCCACGGTTGTTCCACATCATTCACTAGAATATTTACTATTTATGTTCCTTTTTTTGGTAATATATACAGAGTCAGTCAAAATGGACTCAACTTTGGAATGATATAGAAATTTGTTGAGATAACTTACAGAATCGTTAGATGTGTAATTTTTCAGCAAATAACGTCAAGTTCCAGCAGTCCGCCACCAGAGACGCCAGCTTAGTTCACAGTTAAAATGGCTACTTTCGCTGTGTGTTTTAGTTTTTTGAAACGAACTCTGCAACACAGTTCGATGAAGATGACCGAGATGGGATGGATTACTACCAGCGAGATGGTGCACCACCTCATTTCCTCACGGATGTTCGAGGTTTTTTAGATAATCGCTTCTCAGGTCGGTGGATTGGCCATGAAGGGCCAATCACATGGCCACTTTGCTCCCCAGACTTGACACCACTCGATTTCTTTCTCTGGGGTTTCATTAAATATCGTGTGTATGTTCCTCCCCTACCAAACAATATGGCCGACCTGAAAAATCGAATCTACACTGTCGTTGGACAAGTTACGCCAGATTTTCTGCAACGAGTGTGAGAAGAAATTAATTACCGATGCGATGTTTGCAGCATGACAAATGGTAGTCCCATCGAACCAAAATGATACTGGACACTTTTAAGTGAAACTTCTTTTTTTTTATTTTTTTTTTTAATTTTTTTTTTAATGGCATTCGGCTACTGGGCCATACAGCCAGCTCAATGTGATTTGTTGCTATCAAGTATTGACACAAGGACACTATAACATGGACAACACATTCACAGACACAACACTAAACACCTATGCCCTCGGCCGGACTCGAACCGGCGACCTTCGGTACGCGGACCTAGCACTCTAGCCCCTAAGCTACCGAGGCCGGCCAATATGTGAAACTTGAGGTTGTTTGCTACAAAATGACACATCTACAGATCCTGTAAGTTATCTCAATGAATTTTTATATTATTCCAAAGTTGTAAAGTCTTTTTTGAGTCACTTTGTACACAGGGCGATTAGCACTTAGCTTTGCCAAGGAAAATCCATCTTCTCGCCAGTGAAATGTGTGAAATTTGTTTCTGTTCTTGTGACGCTTGGTGATTTGGATTCAACAGACGGCTGCCGCTGGACACTGTAGCCAGGTGTATGAAGGCGGGCTGCGCCGACTTTAATTCTCGTTTCGTAACTGGCTGCCCTCTCCAGCTTGGCACTCGCTATGCACGGCGTTGGGCGACCCCAGTGGCCGGCGCGGCGCGGTGCATTTTTCACGGTCGAGCGGCAATAACAGTCAGCGAGTGACACCGCGCGGGGCACAAATTGCGGACGTGGGCGACATATCCGGCGCCCCGTCACGCGCATTCCCTCTCGTCGCTTCGTTCACGTCACCCGCTGAGAAATCGCCCACTGAATCGTGATGCCGAAGAAAAAAACGCGTTTTCACTCACTTATTTCGTTTATTTAGAAATAACAAATGAAAACGAGTTACAAAACTAACGACATAAATAAATACTTCTTACTGAAAACAAATTGTTAATACCGGATACTGTGGACAAGCCAACAAAGCAACATATTAGTTAAATCTTCATTATTAGGTAACAATGATAACGATAAATTCAAAGAAGAGTTACCTTATTAGATACACAAATAAAAACAAAAGGTTAATTATGAATATTAGGTGGGGAAAGAATTGCTTGCTGAAGACTTGAAATGTAAATATCTTGGCATTACATTTGATAACAAGCTTAACTGGGCAGGACACATTGGACAGGTGGTAGGAAAAGGTTTCAAAATTCTGCACTTGTTGGAGAGATTGATGAGGGGATGTACGAGAGAAGTAAAGGAATTGGGTTACAAAACGTTGATCAGACCATTGCTCGAATATGGTAGTGTAGTATGGGACCCTCATTTTACGTATTAAATACAGGAGTTGGAGAGGGTGCAAAGAAGGGCTGCTAGATTTGTTTCTGGAAATTATCGCAGAATGCAATCAGTGACAGATATTATAAAGGAGCTGGAATCAGATTCATTGCAAGACAGGAGGAGGATGAGGAGGGTCATGGGAGTGTACAGGGCATATACTGGCGATGAGGCATGGGAAGATATTGTAGTAGGTATGAAAAGTAGTGTATGGAACGGAAAAGATGACCATGACCACAAGCTGGCACTCGATTTCAGGCACAATGGAGTGGGAAGATTCTCTTTTTTAGGTAAGGGTGTCAGGGATTGGAATGAGTTACCAAGAGAAATGATGAATAATTTACCGAAAACGTTGAAAGAATTTAAAGATAAAATTTGTAGAGGGCAAATGTAGCTGGATGCAGGATAGGGAGAAGATGGGTGTGTAGGGAAATTGCCTCTGGAGCCTGTGGTCCATTGCAATTAAATTAAATTAATGACAACTAAGAATTTCTAATTCTCAGAAGTTGTTATTAACATCTTTTTCTGTGTGTCTGTACAATGGCTTTGAAATATATACTGTATTTTCATTGATATTCGCATATGAACAAGCAAAAAAAGAAATAATGAAATTTTTAAAAAATACTCCTATTTATGTACCTTATTTTATGTTACTGTAAATAATTTAATAAAATTTGTCATGTTAATGAGACAACTTGCGAAGAAAGCTTATTGTTGATAAGAAACTGATTTAGATTTTGTAAATCTTAGATTATGTAACTATTTTTTATCAAATATTTCAGATTCTCACTATATTATAGCTATTAACTATTGCTTTGTTTATTTTCATTTTGCCTTACAGAACGTGATTCATAAGCTTCCGTAGTTTTGCAAAATTTCAAGTTCATCGAACATTCCGTGCTTGAGAAAAAGATGCATAGAAATATTCAATTTTTGAGAAAAATATAGTTAAAGTTTCACTAATCATTTATTAATACATGTAAATTGGGCATGGCGTCTGAGTGTAGGGTTAATGAAAACCATCAATAACACCCCTAAGTAATATGCTATACCGAATAAATTATATATCACTGTAATCAGGAAAGTTTTAGATAATTTTTCATTCAAAAAATAAAAATGCCAATTTTTTTTAAGTTTTACACTTCCCGGTGCCCTTAACTTCAGACATCTCTAATCATACTGAACATACATACACTAATGTTTTTAAAAATTGCAACACTCAGAACGAACGGTCTGAATTACTCCAAAATCGGAAGATGTGTAGAAACCCAACATCAGAACTTTCAAGTCCAGCCTTCCGAGCAGCGCAGGGCTGATCACCTAGTTAATACGGCAGCATTTCAGAACAGAAGAGTAACAAAATTGGTTACATTAAAAAAACAAACTGAGTTGTACATTTACGCTTAAGCTGCCAGTTCATTTGAAGCACGACTGCATAATATGGAGAAAAAACAACAGGCTGATTGCAATATGGACAATGTATGAATTTTGAAAAGCAAATCATTTTTAAGCACAAAACTGAGTTAATTGTTATCAGTTATAGCTGTGGTTTATACAGTGACCCCCATAACCTGCTGCCGCAACATCGGACATGAAATTATGAGCGAAAGCATAATATCTCCAGCATCTTTTATGCAGTGGAAATATTATTTTTCAACGCAAAAGAAGAACACGTTGAGTTCCTAGTTATTTTTCTTTTTATTACTACTTTTCTTTTTAGTTCGTTGCTACAAGCTGCGTTAGTATATAATGTGTTTTAAAACTCCTGACTGGCACTATTAATGAACGAAACTTTGCATGCTACCCCAAATAACTCCCATAAAGAAGGAAAAAGACGAACTTTGTAATAACCACCTGGCAGCGTCAATCGTAATTACTGTAAGACAACTTTTATTCTGAAAAAAAAAAAACACGTGCCAAAACATTATTAAAAATACGAGGTATAACAGCTCAGCATGTGGCATGCTGGCTGCAACTAAACAAAAGAGAAGTATAGCTACTCGCAGTAGCCAACATTTGACTGGAAGTATCTCAATGCATCACACATCAACATAGTAGATTGTAGTGTATTTCTACACTACAACGAAATATATTTACTTGAAGCTGAACGAATGGCCTGCACGGAGAAACAGAAGGGACAAAGGGTAACGGTAATTAACTCGTTCCGGAATATGACCTTGGGCCGAGTAGCCCTCAGTGAAGGACGCAGCGTGCCGCTAGGGTGACGCGGTGGGGGATTGCGAGCTGTGTGGTGAGTGCGTGGCCAGCCTGCAGAAAGAGATGTGCGGCGACTAACGGCTGTGCGGTATGTGGTTGCTCTTGTGTTCCATGTCATTTTGTCAGTGGACGTGCGCCTCTGACGCCAAATAGAAAGTGGAATCATCGCGTAGGACGACTGCAGACAGCAGAATCGGCGCCTTCTACTAAATGATAACCCCGCCGATATTGTGTTCACTGCAAGTCATTGATCAACCCAGTGTGTACCTAGAGTAAATCTCAAATTAATGAATGGACATATATAAAACCCTGAGAGCTGATGTAAAATGGAACGCATTGTTGGATTTCAAGATTTTTGTTTAATTGTGTAGTACTATTGTAAATAACATTTGATGAAAAACAATTTTGTAATAAACGTATATTAATGTCAAAAGTAGCTACAATGGTATCGTTAATGTGTATATCCGCAATTTCAATCATTAATAATATTTTTACTTGATAATTTATGAAAACAAAAGATTCCCAACGAGAGGTAGTACACGTCAAGATAAACAGGAATTTTAGCATGAGTTTATTTTTACAAGTCCGACGTTAAAAAACTACATGTAGCATAAAGCCTCCCATTATCACTACAAAACTTTGTATTTTCGTCAGAGTAAACAACGATCACTTTATAGCAGCAAATTTTAAGCCCAAGTATTTTTCCTCCCAATACATCAATATACAGTACACTGGAATAAAGAAAATTACACCTTAGTTCCATGATATTTACGTATATTTGTTGTTGTTTTGAGTCTCTGATGTGAGAGGTGACGAAACTTCTTTTAGTGAACCACAGACCCAGTTCACGCGCTTAGTATGCATTCATCCATCAGAGCCCAGCTCATGTAATCCACTATGACGGAGCAGGTCACACTTGGATTAGGCAAGTCCCTGGGCCACTGAGGGAGGGGGGAGGCTAAGTCCCCACCCCCATTCCGTTAATACACGCCCATAATGCCGGGTAGGCAATTAGGGAAGCAGTTATGCGTAATATACTATAACCATTTCCACTTCGAGGGAAGGGTGGTGAGTGATGTTCTCAGCACATATTCGAGCTTCACACTAAGTATCTTCATTGCATCTGCGAATTAATCCCATAAGAAATAAGCAGATACGTTGAAGTTTTTTTATTGTATTTTTCTAATTTCTTGAGAGCCAAATGAATAAATTAAAATATTACTGTGCGAAAGCATGAACAATAGTTAACAACTGTTAACTTCGGAAGTCATAAGGGACACCTGTACGTCATAAAGCATGCTTGCGATCAGTTCCTCTAATATTATTATCATTCTTCATATCATTAGTATTCGATTGTTTAAAACGTATTAAGATTTATACAGGCCACAGTTTACGGTTTACGGAAATTTTAAAACATTCAACTATTTAACGTAAGTAATATAATTGAGATTACCTTTATATACCCTAAATTAAATTAATATCATTCAATAAATGCTACTTTCTATTATTATAGGACGCACGCTTGCATTTTGCAGCTGCATATTTGATTAAATTATAAATATAAATGCAAACCATCTGATGATGAACAATTTGTTCGAAACCTGTAATGGTTAATAAATATTATAACAACAATCTGTGACTGGTTCCTGTTTTTAATATCAAGAAATTAAATCTCTACATTTTTAAAAACAATTTTTAATCACACATTCTATACAACCTAGTATATGAAGACTAAAATACGACTTAATTTAACAATCAATTTTACATTTGAAAATATAATCCATAGTTTCATTAGAAATAATTCTAATTTTTTTTATTGTTTAGCGTTGGCAAGCAATATCTTTTTGTTGTTGGCACGGTACATAGGATTAATTTACAGTTAAACATGTATTATAAGTTTGTACACTTGCGACATTTCATCACACTCCATTGTTATCTATTGATGACTTCATAATTGGTTGGATCAGTTTCCCAGTATTATAATGTTTGCTGTTTCTTATCCACATTAAATAAACTCTTCTCGGTCTTACAGTCGCATAAAAAAGTCAAACTTGTGGGACGTTTCGAAAGCCCTCGGTTTCAACTATATACATATATCATACTCATTATAATTGCAGTTTTTCAATATTTTAGTACATCACTTTTGCTTTATGCTTCAACTACCACTAATACTATTACTAAACAGGTATCTCTACAAGTTATCAATTGAAAGTTTCAGTACATATCCCACAACTCCTGAGGCTAAGAACAGGTAACGGAACTAATGTTCTGTATCACTAAATGATCTTTATTCGTGTTGGATTCCTCACTCTGTTATTAACAGATTAATGAAATAATCATCTATGTTATTTAATTTTTCGCCACGTGTTCACGAACTACAATGGTGATACCAAACCATGAACGTATCCCCTAGCCGTTCAGATAAGAAAATGTATAAAATAGTGGTAAGTTTAATTATTGAGCTCTAAGAGAAGAATTTGAGAAATTTGTAGTAATGTGAAGGCGGCACATTCAGTCTGGTCTTGAGGTCACCTCTAGCTGATGGAAATTCTACTACGCGAACTTTCGCAGCACAAGTCGACCAATGAAACTAGACTCAACACATGACGCAGAAAAGGGCGAAGGTTAAAGTAGTGTCGGCGTTAATTTGTAGGAGTGCCGGCGAGAGACAGTCTCCACTGTGGAGGTACCCGCGACTAGGCTGCACTCCCGCAGATTGGCCAGCCTGCTGCCCGGCCAGAATCCGATTATGGCCGCGGCTGAGCCGACCTGCGGGGCTAAAGGCACGCACCACGCACTTTGTGGCAGGCTTGCCAACTGTATCAAGTGTCATACAAGACAAGGTATTCTTCACTATATTTAAGAGCAACGCACATTATGACACGCTACATACTCACTAGTGCACTTCCCAGACGCATATTCTTTGTTTTAAAGCTTAAAGTTGATGGGATTTTTTTTTATAGAACATTACAGCACGTGGACACTATTTCGTGTTCCGAACAAGTTAACAAAAAGTTTAAGTACTGGAAAGGAACTTTAAGAGTAGATAGTTCTTCTTCTTCACTTCAGTTTCCCATCATTGGGGGTCGGCATGGCATGGTACGGTCAAATTTGGAGACCGGTTGTTCCGGCCAAGCTTTATACGCCTACTGCCGAGTCATACTAAGTACTGATGAGGGAAGTGAAGTTTTGTCATCCGTCTGTGAAACGTCCTATCTATGTTCAACGTGTGATAAGTGTAATTTTTGTTTGTGAAAAGTGTAGTTTATGAGCCGAAGATTGGGTATCATGCCGGCATTCGCCTTGATGGCTACGGAAAACCGCCTAAAAATCGCAGTCAGGACGGCCGGTATGTCGTCTTGTACCCTGTCCCGTTGTACCTCCCCGATGCAGTGGGCGCCACCTCAGCGCACTGATCCTCACTTGCTGGTCTCATAAGACAACGCATTCTTTACTACATTACGCATTCACTAGTGCACTTCCCAAATACATACTATTAAAGCTTAGTACCTGGGTGACCGATCTTCACTCGGCATCTTTCGATTTCTGTTCAATATGCAAGATTTTGAGTCAAGTTTGATTCAAGTTAAAGGTTTTTTTATTTTTTAAGGACTGATAGGTATTTTTAAGTGCACAGTTCCCTGCAAAGAGTAGTTTAACTATCATCATTAGGCTTATTGGTACCTGACTCCTACGAGATGAGGTTAGAGCCGTTTCTGAGATACCAAATCGTTATCTGCATATGAAATTTCATCCAAATCGCCAGAGCAATTTCCGAAATCGTCTGGTTTACCACCTCATAAATTGCTTTTAAAGAAAATGTTAAATAGAAATATTAAGACTATCACGGATTAATTAATGGTGCAAGATTAGTGGTAATTCTCTTAGACAAGTACATCATCAGTGCTAAATTAATTTACTCCGATAAAACTATGCTCTTACTTCGCATTAACCAACCTCACACTACTAACACTGCCTTTCTAAATGATAAGAAAACAATTTGAACATTAAAAAAAGAACAAGGTCAGACGTAGTATTATATTTATCAGAACCTGTTTTTTCCGTATAAATGCACGTATGTGGCTTTTCACGAGTTTGTAGATTCATTAATATTTATTTTTGTGTTCGATATACATACGATCAAAAAATCAACGATGATCACATTACAATTGCTAATATTGTTTTCAGAGAAGTTATGTAAAGAAGATTGAAAAAATGACTTCTGACAAAGCAAATACTTTTTAAAATATTTACTTTTGAAATGTTTAACAATTAAAAATGTAGTATTTAGCAGTAACGGCATTTCACAGTTATGTAGTATTTAATGTTAACGACTTTTTACAGTGAAATTGATAATTATTACTATTCTTCAAAATGAAATACCTTTCATTAATAAATACTTGTATTTGCTTATTTCCTCATTATTATATTACCATTCAGTGATTGATCACTAGATTGTGCGAAATATTTGCATGGGTCAGTTGGTATACATGAACTGTTCGTTTAAAGATATTAGTTCCTTGAAATCAAAGAGAAAATATTAGTAGGGTTCCTGGTACCTGAATCGTCTACGAGATGGCGTTAGAGCAGTTTTCGAGATACCAAGAGCAAAAAATTGTTCGTATTTTGTAAAATTGGGGATTTGCAGGGTAATTTCATCGAAATCGTTAGAGCCGTTTCTTAGATTGCAAATATATATTCATATACAAGAATTGCTGATTTAAGGACATAAGATAAGGAAAATTTATGGTCAGTTTCTATAGATCATAAGAGCTCATAGACTTTATACGGCTAACACTGTTTCGTATTCCGAACAAGTTAGCGACAAATTTTAAGTACTGAATAGGAACTTACTGGAATAGACCTAAGAGTATTTAGTTATTTGTCTTTTTGGAAGTTGATACTATTATAGTAGTAAGTGTCTTCCCTATCAAAGCCATCACTGATATCCAATATTTTCTGTTCTAGTCACAATTTTACCAAAGCTTCCGTTTTAGAATCATGTCTACATTAATAACAATCCACTATAGCTGCATCTGCTTGAAATCACCCCATTCTTCTAATTTTTTCTCTCAGCCTGAACTCACTTTAGATGCCTTCGTAGCATCAACTGGAAGACCCGTGGTACACTCTACAAGAGACCCCCAAATCCAAGTTCACCATTTACCCATCCTTCCCAGGCTAGGATTCTAGCCAGTTGTCAATAGCCGCATGAAGAGTTATATTCTTACTGTCAGAGTGAAGTCGAAATCGAGACATTCAGATGCGAAACCCGACCTAATTCATCAACAGGTATGACAACAGTTCAGTTGGTAGAGTATCTGACTGCTCTCTGAATCACAGAGGTTCAAACCTGATTCCATTTGGCATATTTTTTTCCTGACTGGGCATCCGAAACGGTTTTCCACGGCCACTCAATCTACCATTATTTAAATAACTACCCCTTCAAGTCTAATTTTAAGAATTAAAGGAAATATTGATGGTTTGAAATGTTCTTTAAAATGCCATTACAGTAAACAATTTCACTCTTTATAAGGATGAATCTTTATTAGTAACACTGAGGAAAATAATGAGGTGATATAATTATGTCAATGTGCGACTAATTCTTAGTTAGTTTTAAGACATTGAGAATTTAATCAGATGAAAAAAAAAAGTTTAAGTTGTAACGAAATACTTATAAATGTACAAATCCATAAATAAAGATCATACCTAAAACTGCACAATACAATCTTTTCTAATGCCCATGTGTTGTAGTCAGAATTTCGAAAACAGAAACCAAAACTATAAAAGTGGTTAAACAGAAGATTTTTTTATGTACCAAGGTTGCCATATCGTCTACACTAAACTGAGCGATTTACTTCATAGTGCTACATTTACTGTTTACTTTTATTTACAGTTAGAAACATTTAAAACAAATAATTTCTTTTTAAAAACTTCCACATTGGAGTTAGCATCATTATGACAGTCACTGCCCCCAGATCCGCCGCAACTTTCTCCTTAACTATACCAGTTATGGAACTGATACTATTTGTACAGATGACTGTGAACAGCGGATGTTCATTATAGTTTGCTGCTGGTGTTGTGAATGAAACTATGAAACAATGGAGAGGGGGAAACTCAATGCCGGCCCTTTCGGGCTTCTTTTCCGAAAGACACTACAGGAACCGCAAAGCATTATGTGCTCATTCAACGGACGAATCACGATCAAGTCTCATATACCTTCATTTCGTACGCACTGGAGAGAGGTTTGGAATTTAACCAAGTCATTTTGTTCACAATCTGGTTATTAGGAATCATGCACCACCACCTTTTACCAGCTAAATTGTCGTAACATCGCAGAGACCAAATATTTTAGAAATGGGGTGCTAACGTCTTATGAAAAATTAAGTAAATGATAAATAATAAATAATTTTTAAAGCAAAATTTTCATTGTAGTTTCATCTCCAGACTAGATACAGTCCACTATGGGGAATGAATCTGTTTGATGAAAGTGATTTTTCACTCAACTTTTTGTGGATGTATTTATAAATTTTTCATTAATTTTTAAATCACATATGAATGTAATACCTGTAATTGGACCGCTTAAATCGTTTAATCACGCATTCAAAAGTTACAAGCAATTAATTATAAACCAAAGGTTATTATTTAAATTAACAATACACCAAAAAAAACATGTCTACTGTATGAACTAAGTAACTCAAGTATAACTATTTAATAATTTTTTCCTTTGTTCACATTTCAGGTTTGGTAGACTATTTGCAAACTACTTAAAGTAAAATTTGTTCATCATGAAAATACCTTTTTAACAACTCTGATAAATCTTCACATCTTAAGTTTAATTATGAATATTGCGTGTACAAGCAATCATGAATACAGAGTACAGTAATATGATGAAGTTAACGTATAAGAAATGAAAACTACTTTTCATACCAGAAATCCATTGTTACAGCATAACTCAGAATGAGAAATTTAACACTCCAGCTATAAAAGAAAATTAAAATATAAATATATATAAACAGTAATTAGATGACATGGTAAATTGCCACCGGAGCGTTAGTTCCATCGCTATTAAGATTAATAGTAATAACAATCTTTATTTTTTAATCTGTGAACCTAATAAGCTGACTCTTGTTGCCATTTATCTTCATTTGGTTGGGTACCGTCCCATTATTCGCCTTGATGATTGTGGGAAACCACCTAGAAAATGCAATCAGGATGACTGGTATGAGGGGTCCTGGTCCTGTTTTACCTCCTTTGTCCAGTGTGGTGGTGCTAAACAGCGCTCACACTTGTTTATATACAGTTTATAATTGTTTGAGTTTTGACACGCAGCGAAAGAGAATGCTCACTGTAGCGCTATGCAACCAACAGTACGCCGACGTCGTGTCTGCAGCTGCAGAAGAAAGCAGGCTTCGCGCCGTGCAGTGCTGGCAGTTGAACGCAGGCCGTCTGCTGCCGTACACCCGAACTGCACTCTGGCCGAAGGAGCAGTCTGCACAAACAGGCGCTCAAAGCAAATGTTTGGCTTGCAGTGACCGTAAACACGGAGCAATAACAGTTTCGTCCGTCGGGCACAGCGCGTCTAAGCGAGTGGGCAAACCCGAAGCAGCCACCTCTCACCTTTATGGGAATACAATGTTTCTGAATGAAATCAGAATCATATTTCCTGGTTGCTTAGGTGCATAGCAGAAAGCGATATACATTTAAGCTGTCTCTCTATGTTGATTCTTGATATTAACGATGCCGGTTAGTGATTTCAGATAATCACTGATAATTTTTACCTAATTAGAGAAGGCGATATATAATGTGTGCATGTTACTTTTTTAGAACTCCAGACTTTAAGCTGAAAATTAAAAGCAAAACACTTGGCACAAAACAGAAATGAAATTTTTTTAATCAATTGTAAACGATTAGTTGTGTAAATACGAAGATAAATCCCATTTACGCTATCACTGAAACAGTTAATGTATTTTTTTTTTTTTTTTTTTTTTTTTTTTTTAAGTAACAACTTTTTACGAAAAATTTTCTTACCTTAATTTTTTTCAGATATAAGTATCTCCTGGCCAATTGAAAGGCGGGCGGTTTTTTTTTTTTTTTCGCTTTTCTGCTGTTATTGCCACACAACATAGTAAACACGTTCATTGAAATGCTGGAGCTTTATAATTATATTAGTAGTTAAAAAGAAGGGCCAGGAAAATCCACATGATTAATTAGAGTAGTACCGTCACGAACAGTGTTTGGACATTGTTTTGAGGAATTTGGATTCGTTGCAGTGTAAGAAAACAATGAACACGAGCGCTGATAAATTCATAAATTCCGTGCGGAAACCCAATTGTTAACCACTGTGAATGTGCATGTGTCTTTGAATACCTACGAAGGTATTTCTGCATAAGAGTGTACTTATATTAATATATATAGTAATGAGCATGATTTACAATTCGTCTTCTTTAACACTGATAGCTTCCAAAATGTCATACTTTTTCTGCAGTATCGTATGCTCTGGGTCTAAGCACACGATCCGAAATCAGAATTTGTTACCTAACATGTAAAAAGATAAATGTGAAATAAAATATACTCCTTGTTTCCGGCGGCCAAATTTTTCAAAAAGAGCTACATCAACCTAAAAAAAAGATTAAAAAATATTTCTGACCGTTTATCACTTGTAACTATGACTTAAATCCACAGTCATGGTGTGAAAAATCTGCTGTCAACGAGGAGGGTTAATAACTTGGTGCAAAAATTCTTACACTGTTGGATTTAAAATGGATAGCACTTAAAACCATAATATATCTTCAACAATATCTCATTGTTCTCTGAGCTGTTCTTTGACATTTTTTCCTATTCTTCCATTGTCGCCTCTACCAACAGAAACGGTTGCAATGTTTGGTGTATAAAGGATGGAAGAGTGCTGACGTTAACTCTCTCGAGCAATCAGAATGGAAAAGACCTGTTTGAAGTCGACGGACAAAGTGAACTGATCAGGTGCAGAGAGGGATAGATGCTAAGGGATTGGAGACAAATAGTGGGACAGAAATCATTAAGATTCCATCAAAATTGGAAGAGGAAGAGAACTACTTGTAACCATACCAAAAACACTTCAGTCAGTTTTAGGGCAGATTTTTATTTCCTTATAGGAATTTACTATTTGACTTGGATTTTTTACTAGTTTTCATAAACAATGAATTTGAGCTATGGTTGATTAAATGTTAGTATGGATATTTAGTTTCCACGTTGTCGCCCGATTGCAGACAGTCCGCACTGTCAAATAGCAGAGTAAGAGGGGGTAGCAAATAATATTGCCTCTGGGTTCGGAGGACACAATACACAGCGAGATCTGAGGAACATTCCGTTCCCCGGGGATCTCCGAAGGAGGCGCCCCAGACCGGGCGTGGTCGTCCCGTGAAATACGACTCCGCGCAGAGCAAGTGACGGGCAGAGAGCGTGCGCACTCTCTCTAATTGCGTTACACATCAACATTAATGGGCGCGAGGATGGCGCCCACTGTTTGCTCGTGAGAAATGGAGCAGTCAGCGGCGACCTGACGGGCCGGGGCGCGGTTATGGCAACGCGCACACAATTGATGGGATGGATTCCTCCCTGACGACGGGCGATACGCTTCCGTGAGCCCAACCAGAGGGAATTCTGAAATCTGAGACTGCACGAAAGACGAAATTGTTTCCTGCTTTTCCCCGTAACAACATAGCTCATTAACTGGGTGACCATTCTTTGCTCTGCATCTTTCGATTTCTGATCAACATGTAAGATTTTGCGTGAAGTTTGATTGAAGTTAAAAGTTTTTTCAAGGCTTTCTAGGTATTTTGAAAGGTAAAATTCCCTGTTCTGACCAAAGAGAAGCTTAACAAACATCGGTAGCATTACTGGTATCTGAAACTTCTACGAGATGAGTTAATAGCCGTTTCCGAGACGCGAAAAATAAGAATTGCTCGGTTTTTTTTTGGTAAAATCATGTTAAAAACTCGGAAATCAAAACGTAACCTACATATGAAATTTCATCCAAATCGTTAGAGCCATTGTACGGTTTACCAACTCACAAATTGCGTTTAAAAAATAAAATGTTATTATTTTGTTAAATAGTATTGTAATGATAATTATAGATTAATTAATGGTACAAAATGAGTAATAATTCAATTAAAACGAGTACATCATCATTTACTTCGATATAAATATGCTCATACCTCACTCCTACTTTCTGTTCCTACCGTGCATTTCCAAGTGACAAGAAAACAATTCCCAATAAAAGTAACGTTCCCTATGACCATTAATAAATCACATCAAATGCTTCAAAGTGCGGGTTTGTATTTACCACAACCTGTTTTTTCGTATGGACACCTGTGTCTGGCATTTCCACGAGTTAGTAGATTCAGTAATAGGTTCCTGTTAAAGACTGTCAAAAAGAAAACTGTGATCGCATTTTACCTGTTAATATTGTTTTCAAAGAAGCTTTGTAAAGTAGTTTGAAAAATCACATCTGACAAAAGCAATCTCTATTTTTTAAAATACCTACTTTTTAAATGTTTTACAACTGTACATGTAGTATTTAATGATAACGACTTTTTACAATAAGACTAATATTTATTACTACTCTTAAAAACAAAATACGTTTCACTGATAAATACACTTGGATTTTTTTTTTTTTTTTTTTTTTTTTTTTTTTTTGCTGTCATCAGTCTTTCGACTGGCTTGATGCAATCCTCCATCCCTTCGTATCTTGTGCTAACCTCTTCATCTCTACATACCCCTCACAACCCACGTCCTAAATTATCTGCTTCATATATTCTAATCTCTACAATTCTTACCTTCGACTGTTCCCTCCACCACCAAATTAATCAATCCAGCATATCTCAAAATATGACCTACCAGCTTGTCTCTTCTTTCTGTAAGCTTCTTCCACAAACTTCTTTCCTCACCCATCATTTCCAAAACTCGTTCATTTCTTACTTTGTCTGTCCACTTAATTTTCAGCATTCATCTGTAGCACGATATTTCAAATGCTTCCATTTTCCTTCTTTCCGGTATTCCTAAAGTCCATGTTTCACTACCGTAAAGTGCTGTGCTGAACACATAGAGTTTTAAAAAAGTTTTTTTCTAATTCCTAGATCAATACATGAAACTAAAAGATTTCTCCTCTTCATGAAGGCACTTTTTGCTAGTGCTATTCTGCTTTTAACATCATTCCTGCTTCGGCCATCGGTTGTAATTTTGCTTCCCAAGTTACAGAATTCACTTACTTCTCCTATTGTATCCGATGCTATTTTTATATTTAATCTACTGTGATTGGTATAATGTCTGCTACATTTAATCACTTTTGTCTTGTTTTGATTTATATTCAGTCCAAAATCTTCCTTCAGTATTTTGTTCATGCCATTCAGTAACTTCTCAATATCCTCAGCCCTTTCTGCTAACAAGACAATGTCATCAGCAAATCGTACTGATTTTTTCTCCCTGAATACTTATAACATATGGAATTATTTATTTGACTTTCTTTATTGCTTCTTCTACATACAAGCTGAATGTTAACGGGGATAGTCTACAACCTTGTCTCACGCCCTTTTTAACTGATGCTTGCCTCTCATGATTCTCTCCTTTTATTACACCTGATTCTTATATAGTTTATAAAGTATTCTTCTATCTAGATATTTTAGACCTGACTTCTTTAAAATTTTGAACATTTTGTTCCACCTAACATTATCAAAAGATTTATCTAAATTGAAAACTGCCATAAAAGTATCTTTGTTTTTCTTGATCCACCCTTCAAGTATTAATCTTAAAGACAGAATTTCTTCCCTTGTACCACAATTTTTCCTAAACCCAACTGATCTTCACCTACTATGTCTTCTATTACACTTTGCATTCTTCTGAATATTATTCTGGTCAGTAATTTTGAAGCATGTGATGTTAGACTAAAGGTGCGATAAGTCTCACATTTGTCGGCTTGTGCTTTCTTCGAATGTGTGAAGATGATATTTTTGTTAAAATCAGTTGGACTTTCTCCTGTTTCATAACTTTTTGATTTCAGCTTGAATAATCTTTCGCTTACTTCTTCTCCAAGGGATTTAAGAAGTTCTGCAGTGATTTCATCGATTCCAGCTGCCTTATTTGCTTTCAAGTCATTCAGAACTCATTTACATTTATTTCCACATTATTATATTACCATTCGGTGTCTGACCACAATACCATGCGAAATATTTACATGGGTCAGCAAGTATGCAAGAATTGTTCTTTTAAAGATATAAGAGTTCCTTGTTGTAACCAAAGAGAAGGTGATCTTTCTGGTACGTGAATTGTCTACGAGATGGCGTTACAGCAGTTTCCGAGACACCACACACAAAAATCCGCATTTTCTAAAATCGCTTTTTTGCAGAGGAGACACCTATTTAGATATTCTTAAGAAGCAAAATGTTACCTGAATATGAAATTTAATCCAAATGGTTAGAGCCGTTTGCGAGATGCCAAATATATATATACAAGAATTGCTCATTTAAAGATTATCAATTAATGTAGTAATTATATGATTCAGCACAGTTTTAAAAATGTTGCCATGGACAAGAATCAGTTGACTGAGTATTTCGTTTGACTGAAATTATTTTACGATCAACATGTTATTAAATAACTAAGTGCCTTTTGTTTTACAGTCCCTAAGAGTATCTGGAGAGTAAAACATTTTCTAATTGGTTTGTAATTAAGGCCATTTAAATCAATCAGTTACATGGAAATGACGTGTAAATCGTTATAGGTCAGATTCTATAATAAGCTTTATGGCTCATGAAGAAACCTACTATCATATTTAAGGTAAATTTTCTGTTGAACGAATTTAGTCATTCTAATACCAGGAACAAGTGTAATGATTTTTTTGTGTAAAAATTTGCGTGCCAAACATTATCACTCACTTTTTTTTCCTTTCAAATGTCGAAGGGTATTTATCAGGCTTTACGCCTTGACAACATGGTGGTCAATAGAGGCAAGAGAGGATAGGGGAGAAGTGCAAATAGATATTCCTGGTTTATTTTCTAGTGTATATTACTTATGTGACAAATATTTCTTGATACACATTTGGTACTTACCTTTTTTGTAGGTTATGTACGAACATTTTCTTTTTAAATTAGATTAATTTTGGACAAAAAATAATGTGAATTTTCAAGCAGATAGAAAATTTGGATTTCGAGACTCCTCATAGTTATATTTTCCGACAAGACTACTGCAGATCAAACAAAATGTATCAGTATTTAGGAAAGCTCGAATTTAGCTTGGAAACACAGCTGGAGGTCCTAGTTCGTGTCATATCACAACCTCATCTTCCTTGTTAAAATAAAAGCAGTCCTATAATTCACTACATCCGTGAAAACTGATACAGTATATGAAGGTCAAGGAATGTGGACGTACTACAGTAAACACCGTAAATGATGAAAACAATTCCTGTACAGATTTACCGAAAATTCTGAGCATTGCCGGAATCACAGATCATCAAACCGGACTAAAAATCGGTTTTCCAATTCTACTTCTTCGGAATTTGTACAAAGCAATAAATGGAATCCTTCTCAGAGGGATTTCCGGGTAAATGAATCAGACTGAAGCACAAATTCCGACGGTTCATGGCTGAATCTATATTCCTCATTCCAAACAATTTTAATACTCGTACACTATAGTTTTCTGGTGGCGGCCGCTTTAATCTGTCGCAAACGTTCACCTTATGACTAAATACTTCTCTCATGGCCATTTCTTCGTTGTTTCCTCTTGTTTTCGCAGCCTTAGAATCTTCGTGTTTTGTTTCCCGTCAGAAGAGTTGGAAACATCGCTTGCAAAACAACTTTGTAAACACCGTTTACTATTTTTTTAATATCTAGTCCAACCGCGAAAAATTTAAAGCATACTAAACTTCCAGTTCTGTTGTTCTTCAGATATTTGAAGAATAGGTCCTAAACAAGTTTAATTAAAAGAGCGGACCGCACATTAATAGTACATGAGAACAAATTTGAGATGACAGCTAGTTTATTTAATACTAGCTGTTAGCCGTAACGTCATTCACTTTGTTTCTTATTGAAGTGACGTCTCAGACGAAAGTTACTCTCATGGACAACATAACCTTCTAATTTGCAATAAACGCATAATCAAATACAATGAGAAATCCAATGGGGTCACAACACTTACAAATAAGTTGAACTACAGATGACAATGAATATCATTTTTAATTTCGATAAAATAAGATGCCGCTTGCATGTAATCCGCAAGAAATAACTTGCCTTTAAATGGATATCAATTTGAGGACACTTCATACATCTTAATTCCTCAACTTTTCGTCGTCACATCAAAATGAAACAGCCTTAAGACTATGCGTTATACACTTCGAAAGCACATAAAAATCGGAAACCAACAGTTTTTCTTGAACCGTTTACAAATAAACGAACAGACAGAGGAACATGCATTTTTTTGTCTCTTTCTCTATTTCTCAGCTATACGATGCCGCATCAAAATAAAATTTACTTCAGTTTAATCCTGAATTATCCTTGAAACCCTATATGAAAATATGTCAACCTGTTTTTGCTTGAATCGCGCTCAGCGAAACAGAATTTTCTTTTCGCAGTCGAAGTAATTAGCCAGATATATAAATAAGCCTAATCGCATGTGACACTGATATATGATTTTATATTACATACTATTACCAGGTAATAGCTGGATATAAAATGTGTTTAATATGATTATCATCTATATATGATTGGATTGGATACAGATGAGAAGAAATTTCTGTGAAATTTGTTTTGTTAAATATTAGCTGCAAATTAGGGATGGGAATTTAAAAAAAAAAAAATAGATCGATAAATATCGAAACGATATTTACAACCGCTTACATGCTAACATAAAAATGACAATAACGTAAAGTTGTTAAAATTTAACAGCTTTTTTTTAACCTCTCAACCAATGATGAAGCTGTTATATTTCAACGAATTCACTTTTTAAGACACTTTCAGAGGATTGGATACGGACGTATTGTAATGGATACCATTACGTTGAAATTTTTATCAGGAATGTGAATTTTAATTTTCTAATTTGGTTAATTTGGTGAACCAGAATCTTGAATGCTACAAGAATTACAGGTAAACAAAAAGTATTGAATTTATTTTATCTTCTGGCTTATACATTGCCGGGTATATTTAATGTTACGTTAAGCACAAGATATACAGAAACTAGCAAGCAATACCCGGCGCTTACAATTTGCCGGATAGATGCAAACATTAATAGATTTTAAATATTTCAGAGATTTTAAAAGTGAATATACAATAGTGTGGCGTCGCAGTCCAACAGATTAAAGTTTAAACATTTACAAAAATTCCCAGGGGCGTCGATTAAAGTGAAAACATCATTTGAATTACGTTATGATGAGCAAGATGCTTAAAAGTTAAATAGTGGTGAATATGGAATGTTAGCTAGCTCAGCAAATATTCTCATGATCAGAGCAGAGAGTCTATTCTCAAGGATCGCTTACGGGTTTGTGAGCCACGTCAAAAACCCATGGAACTAGTGACCTTGCGTTGGTACATTACCGTTATTGCCGCTGCTTGAAGAATTGCGACACGCTGTGTCACAGTTAGATGCAAATCCACGGATAACCCATCCGCAGTAATGCATCAATGGTGATGGCCCTCATGAGACAAGACACTATGCCTCCGGCAACGCCTGAGCCAGGAAGCGTCTGTCTTCCACCATGGACGAACAGCTAGTCGAGTGTGTCGGACCACACCCGGACAGTACATCTACACTCCAGGTCGTCTGAACAGTCCCTAATGGCGTCCTTTTCTGCCGCCACCAAGAAGTCAGCTTCCCTCTCCCAGCACATGGAAAAAGAAGCCTTTCATCAACAAATGTAGACCCTGTGGCTATACACGAGTCGTGAAACGACGTATTCTACAATCACGTGTTTCGTGGCGTTGCTATCATTCGCCGTTCGTTTTTCGCGTATTTTCAGTGACCTTGCGCCCTCAGCGGAGAGCCGGGGCACATCGCCCTCGCCAGCTAACGGCATCTTTCCGCCATTCACAGGCCATTCCATTGTGTTGCGGCGGTGTCCCGATCTTCCCCTCGGACCTTGAAAATCCAGGAGAGGGCCACGTGGAAAAACGGTCATCCTGATCTGGATTTTCCATGGTTTCAATAGATCGCTCCAGGAGAATGCTGGGATGGTTCCTCACAATAGCCCATGGGCGCTACCTGCCATATCCCGTATATCCCTTCCAAAACATTACCTTTCCTGATAGGTGCAATGCACCCTCCGCCAAACACTTTTAGTGAATCGCGGAGTAATAGTAATAGTGTACGCGGCGTCTGGCTGCCGCCAGCGTTCGGCATTGTCCGGCTATTTGAATGTTCGAAACTGCCACTGAGTCCTAACATTTCACCGTTCAATTCTTCCCTGACAGCAATCTTGCAATGAATTAAAATTTATAAAATAATAAATTCGGCCGTCCGGGCTTAATACATAATTATCTACGAATTGATTAGCCCTACACAATTTATATTTTTAATTAATAAAATAAATATATTTAATCTGAATATTAATATATGAATAATTAATATTCATTGGGGGATGACGCTGTCATACCACAGTATATTTATCCTATATACACATAACGGTTAAATTGTATGCTGAATTGCGTTCGTAGAAAAAATATCGAATTGTTGCTTAAAATCGATACACCAAATACACTGTCGATATATTGAAAATAAAAATATCGGCGATAAATATCGATTATATTTAGAAAAATATCGATATATGGATACATAGATATATTTTGCCCATCCCTACTGCAAATAGGTGGGAAAGTCCGATAAATACTTCCTCATGTTTTAGGTTCTTGACCATTAAGCCTGTTGCTATTAATTCCTTCTCTGTCTCTTTATTACGTTTTTATCTCGTTTTATCGTACCGTATGTCTTAGAAATTTCATTTCTGCTTTAGAAATTGTGCTGCGTCTTCTAATTGCTTTTTTCCGTATGAATATCAACCTCATATATATATGATATATTGCAAACTAAATATTTAAGATTTATTGCATTTTTATCTAAGATTTTCTCTCCGCGAAATACGATGATTTCTGTTTTAATGTCTGTTTTAGTGTTTTTCGTTTTGTGTTGTACTTGTTTTAACGGCCATACAACATACTCTCAATTATCCTCCATTTTTCAATTATCATTTCACAACGTGTAAGAAGCAACTTCAACACATATTAAGGATTTCTAGGATTCCAGTTATAAGATTGCCACTGGTTTTATGTGCTAATATATAATAATAATAATAATTCGTGTTTCATTATTGGCCCAGTTATACCCGGTTGCCAGTATTCCGATTTGCCGCGCATACCCAGCAATCATACCGGGTAAAGAAGACCTACGGTTTAATGTGGGATTGGAACTACGGAAGCGTTCCGGCGTGCTTTACATGGCACAGCAAGATGTACCAGAGATGAAGGTAGGTTTAAGGGTCTATGAGACAAGGATTCTAACCAGGGACCTTTCGATCTCTAGTTAGACGCCTTAACCACTGAGCAACCAGACGCCTACGGGTCATATATTTGTCGGATCGGGAGTATGGAGCTACGCTACTAGATGGTGCCACAGACGCAGCGAGCAGGATGCCAGCGCCACGGCGACTGCAGAGTGACCTACGAGGAGGTACTTAACGACAGCGCATAGCACACGGAGCTCTCTTCATGCCTGACCATCGAGGCAACGTCATTCCGTTATCTGTCATTGTGTATTGTGAGACCGAGTCTAATAAACCGGATTCTTGTATCGGCTGTGTTCTTGTAGTTACTCTCCACTGCCCGAGGGATATCCACAGCCTACCTTCGCTGACGAGCAATGTACCTTGAACCGGGAACTCCATTCATCCCATTCCCGGTTGGATTCGACATATATATATATATGTAGGTAAACTAAATTCTTATCTTATATTCGAATTATAGTTTTCTTTTTTACTGTTTGGTGCCTGTAACCCTATCGGATCAGTAAAAATTGTAAATGGTGCTAATATTTGTGGATACATAAATTACTTCTTCCTCATATCTAAAATTACGCAAATCTGTTTTCCATGGATTATACCAGTGGCTATATTATGGCATTTTAAGTTTCATGTAGTCAATGTTGTTTTTTTTTTTTTACTTATGGCACGACTCGTCGACGTCGAAGTCATTAGAGGCGGGGACTGGAAACAAGTAACGGGAAGGAATTTGGCCTTTTGAAGGAAGCATCTCAGCTTTGGGGAAAACAATGGAAACACAAATCTGTTTGCTCGGACGGGGATTCGAACCGGCGTTCTCCGGAATGCCTGTCACTGGTGTAATAATTTGAATATGGATGTGAACACGTGACTGAACTAATTAGACGACCATATATAATGGCATTATTTGACGATGGAGATGACAGTATTGTGCACTTACATTTAATTAATTTTCTAAATGAAAATTGTGAATTTTTCTAGTTACTCATGATTATTTTAAAAGAAAGTTTAATCCTGATACCAATATATACGACGCCGTGATCGCAACAGCTATTAGAAACCGATCCGAGAAATCTAACACACGTTTTACAACAAAAAGGGGCGAGTGGACGATGGCGTTAAAATCACGCTGCTACTGCGGCTGGCGCCAGGGCTGAGGGGGCGAGTCTGCAGTGGGCGTTGCAGGTGCTTACGGCCTGGCCTCTAAACCTAAATCACCGTAATGCTGGTATAAACGTCACCGATTCAAAACCCCGGCCGGCTATTAAGCCGGGGGGCGCTCGTGCGTTCTTTCGTTTGTGTTCCTCTGGCGAGGTGAAGTGGTCGCGTCAGCAGGCGCGCGTGTGTGTGCTGACGAACGACCCCACTATATTTTAACTGCTGACCTCACCTTGCCACCACTTGCCACGCGTCACTCTTGAGTAATGGTCAGCTACGGACGGTCCGAATAAACGCAAGCGTTCTCGCATGGTAGCTCTTCTGTTTATCTATATCATACAATCGAACTTTGTTTTCCACACTTTTTATTTTATAATTATATTAATCCAGTTGAAAACATGTAGCAATACATACAGACGACATATGGATGAAAAGACCAACGAAATAGCTACACTAACATACAAACAGACATGATCGGAAACAAGACACAGATTACAACTCCATGGACATTTACAGAGAATGAACAACACTAGACTCACAAAGAGGATCTTTCATGTGGGAAATGGCTCACTCAGGAAAATCAGTTGGTTCCATGAAGTAGAAGAGGAGTTGAATTATGCAGCGATCAACAAGGAAATGACACAGGAAATGGGACAATTCAGGAACAAAATTACTAACATAAAATTTAAAATAAGAAAACGGGAACAAATTGGACGGAGCGAAGGAAACAAGAGCATAGTGAACGTATGAAGAGGTTTTGGGAAGAGCAGAGGAAGAAGACGAATATAAAAAGAAAGAACTGAATAATTATGGATAATTTGAGTTTAAATACTGTCCTCTAAGGCAATAATGACTAATAATAACAATAATAATCTAGTTAATGTATATATTAATTTGCTTTTTTATGTATGCAGAAAAACATTCAAACTTTTCTATATAAACTCATTAAGGATCGCAACAGTGAACATCAAAATGCACCAGAGGTGATGGTTTATGTTCCGTCGCCTGGTTGTTGGTCAAGGGGGTCTCACCATCCTTGAAGAACAGGAGAGCTAAAAAAAAGTCTCCAAAACTCTCATAATTTATACATAAAATATAAAATATCAAGGCTATATACAGCGCATTCATGATAAAGTGAGGTAGAAAGTTCGACTTCATACACAAGTGTGTGTGTGTGAAAAAAAAAAAAAAAAAAAAAAATCCTCACCTGTGAGAACCGATTATTTGGTACGATATTATGACCGAGCACGGTGGGTGAGCTGTTAACGCTCTGGCCTCACATTCGGGAGGATACCGGTTCGAATCCACGGCCGAGCATCCGGATTTGGGTTTTCCATGGTTTCCCCAAATCACTCCAGGCGAATGCGGGGATGCTTCCTTCAAAAGGCCATGGTCGAATTCCTTCCCGTTCCTTGTCCTCAGTCCCATGCCGCCTCTAATGACCTCGATGTCGACGAGGCGTAAAGTCATAAGTAAAAAAAAGAAGAATAAAAACGATATTATGTTGAAAAATTCCGATGTAAAAATATGAGCAAATTATTTATGAAGGAAACGACTTGCTTAGATCCTAACAAATAGTAGCGATGTTACAGTGTTTCAACATAAATTTTCTAGACTCCTCCTACTTTTTCACCATCGTTTCCCAAAATTAGAGGTAAGTTGCCTTTGATGAACTTTACTCACCATCGGTATGGTAAATTTGGTGCTTTTGTTTTACGGTTGTATGCCCTTTGTGATGCCAAGCTGCCAGTTCGTACTACGCATTAGTGGAGGATGTGAAGTGTTGCCACCTGTCTGCGAAATATGTAACTATGTTCTGTATGTGATAAGTGCATTTTTTGTGAAATGCCTTTTTTATGAGGCGGAGATTGGGATTGTCCCAGCATTCGCCTTTATGGCTGCGGAAAACCGTCTAAACAAACAGTCAGGACTTACTGCCTGGCGCGAAATACTGTGCCACTACACACTTTAATGTTTACGTCACCAGCAATTTAATTTTAATTTAATTTAATTTAATTGCAATGGAGCACAGGCTCCGGTGGCGAGCTTAATTTGTGTTCACGTTTTCATAAACTTTATCAACCGGCGCTATAACGTAGCTATACGCATTAAGTGAATGTGAAGAATGCACACATACTGTTACTATACTGCGTCTGAATGCAACGTGTTTTAAGATTCTAACCAAAAATCGAATCACCGTGGTGTGACTGTGAAGAAGATATTGAATGTGACATTAACAACATGCTTTTCCGTTGCAAGAAATACTAGAACAACATTACAATCTTAAGAAAGCCCTTTCACAAAAGGGTATCCAACTACCAGTTAACATGAAACATTTACGGGTCAGTGAAAATATTCATATATATCACATAATTCTAGCATTTGTGAGAAATAATAATCTAAAAGTTTAGAGGAGTTCAAATATACTTTGTATGGCTGTTTGACCCAAAAGTTAAATGCAAATTAATTTTTTAAGCAAATCTATTTTTAAGGACACCTTTGGCACTACCACACCATCTATGAAACGCTCCTAAAGATTCGTAATATATCCCTTTATTACATAAATCACAGACAGTCACCTCTTTATGAACATCTCGTCCTTTCCCAGATACTATCTATGTGCCAAATAATTAAATTAATCGTAGAATTATGTAGAAATGAAGAGGTTAGCACAGGATAGGAAGGGATGGAGGATTGCATCAAACCAGTCTAAATACTGACGACAGCAAAAATCTTATATATATATAAAAATAGAAGTGTTTTTTTCCTATATTTCACTTTTCAGCCACCACTACCTTGCACAGATCACAGATGTTTGTTTGTGGAAGTAGCATGGAGTTTCCTGTCGTGCACAACGTTGGCCGAATGCCGATAGCTGTGGGGATGTGGGAGATATAATGATTAAAGTTGGTCAGTGCAGGGCGTTTTCATATTTCGACCAAAAATTCGTATCTCCGTATACTTCTCTTTCCTGCCACAACTACATAACATAGACCTTTGGTATTTGTGTGTGGTAGTAGAATTGTCTTTCCTATCGTGCACTATGGTTGTTAGATGTAGGTAGCTATGGGGGTGTGGGAGATATAGGGTTGAAAGTGGTCGACCTGTGGCAATTTCATACTTCTGCCAAAGACAAAAGTGTCATGGTGTATCACTTTTCAGCGAAAACTATAGATCACAGATAACTGGCGTTTGTGTGTAGTAGTAGCACAGAGTCACCTTTCGATCACAACAGCGGCCGATTTTCAGAAACTATAGTACTGTGGTAGATATGGTGGTTGTAAGTGGCCGACCAAGGATATTTTCGTATTTCGACTGTCTCCGCATATGTCACTTTTCTGCCACAACTACATAGCATAGAGCATTGGTGTTTGTGTTTGGTAGTAGAATCGTATCTCATGTAGTGCACTATGGTTGTTAGATGTCGGTAGCTATGGGGGTGTGGGAGATATGGGGGTTGAAAGTGATCGACCTGTGGCAATTTCATACTTCTGCCAAAGACAAAAGTGTCAAGGTGTATCACTTTTCAGCGAAAACTATAGATCACAGATAACTGGCGTTTGTGTGTAGTAGTAGCACAGAGTCACCTTTCGGTCACAACAGCGGCCGAATTTCAGAAACTGTGTTACTGTGGTAGATATGGTGGTTGTAAGTGGCCGACCAAGGATAATTTCGAATTTCGACTGTCTCCGCATATGTCACTTTTCTGCCACAACTACAAAGCATAGAGCATTGGTGTTTGTGTTTGGTAGTAGAATCGTATCTCATGTAGTGCACTATGGTTGTTAGATGTCTGTAGCTATGGGGGTGTGGGAGATATGGGGTTTGAAAGTGATCGACCTGTGGCAATTTCATACTTCTGCCAAAGACAAAAGTGTCATGGTGTATCACTTTTCAGCGAAAACTATAGATCACAGATAACTGGCGTTTGTGTGTAGTAGTAGCACAGAGTCACCTTTCGGTCACAACAGCGGCCGAATTTCAGAAACTGTGTTACTGTGGTAGATATGGTGGTTGTAAATGGCCGACCAAGGATATTTTCGAATTTCGACTGTCTCCGCATATGTCACTTTTCTGCCACAACTAAATAGCATAGAGCATTGGTGTTTGTGTTTGGTAGTAGAATCGTATCTCATGTAGTGCACTATGGTTGTTAGATGTCGGTAGCTATGGGGGTGTGGGAGATATGGGGGTTGAAAGTGATCGACCTGTGGCAATTTCATACTTCTGCCAAAGACAAAAGTGTCAATGGTGTATCACTTTTCAGCGAAAACTATAGATCACAGATAACTGGCGTTTGTATGTAGTAGTAGCACAGAGTCACCTTTCGATCACAACAGCGGCCGAATTTCAGAAACTGTGTTACTATGGTAGATATGGTGGTTGTAAGTGGCCGACCAAGGATATTTTCGAATTTCGACTGTCTCCGCATATGTCACTTTTCTGCCACAACTACATAGCATAGAACATTGGTGTTTGTGTATGGTAATAGAATCGTATCTCATGTAGTGCACTATGGTTGTTAGATGTCGGTAGCTATGGGGGTGTGGGAGATATGGGGGTTGAAAGTGATCGACCTGTGGCAATTTCATACTTCTGCCAAAGACAAAAGTGTCATGGTGTATCACTTTTCAGCGAAAACTATAGATCACAGATAACTGGCGTTTGTATGTAGTAGTAGCACAGAGTCACCTTTCGATCACAACAGCGGCCGAATTTCAGAAACTGTGTTACTATGGTAGATATGGTGGTTGTAAGTGGCCGACCAAGGATATTTTCGAATTTCGACTGTCTCCGCATATGTCACTTTTCTGCCACAACTACATAGCATAGAACATTGGTGTTTGTGTATGGTAATAGAATCGTATCTCATGTCGTGCACTATGGTTGTTAGATGTCGGTAGCTATGGGGGTGTGGGAGATATGGGGGTTGAAAGTGATCGACCTGTGGCAATTTCATACTTCTGCCAAAGACAAAAGTGTCATGGTGTATCACTTTTCATGCGAAAACTATAGATCACAGATAACTGGCGTTTGTGTGTAGTAGTAGCACAGAGTCACCTTTCGATCACAACAGCGGCGATTTTCAGAAACTGTGGTACTGTTGTAGATATGGTGGTTGTAAGTGGCCGACCAAGGATATTTTCGTATTTCGACTTTCTCCGCATATGTCACTTTTCTGCCACAACTACATAGCATAGAGCATTGGTGTTTGTGTTTGGTAGTAGAATCGTATATCATGTAGTGCACTATGGTTGTTAGATGTCGGTAGCTATGGGGGTGTAGGAGATATGGGGTTGAAAGTGATCGACCCTGTGGCAATTTCATACTTTCTGCCAAAGACAAAAGTGTCATGGTGTATCATTTTTCAGCGAAAAACTATAGATCACAGATAACTGGCGTTTGTGTGTAGTAGTAGCACAGAGTCACCTTTCGGTCACAACAGCGGCCGAATTTTCAGAAACTGTGTTACTGTGGTAGATATGGTGGTTGTAAATGGCCGACCAAGGATATTTTCGTATTTCGACTGTCTCCGCATATGTCACTTTTCTGCCACAACTACATAGCATAGAGCATTGGTGTTTGTGTTAGGTAGTAGAATCGTATCTCATGTAGTGCACTATGGTTGTTAGATGTCGGTAGCTATGGGGGTGTGGGAGATATGGGGGTTGAAAGTGATCGACCTGTGGCAATTTCATACTTCTGCCAAAGACAAAGTGTCATGGTGTATCACTTTTCAGCGAAAACTATAGATCACAGATAACTGGCGTTTGTGTGTAGTAGTAGCACAGAGTCACCTTTCGATCACAACAGCGGCCGAATTTTCAGAAAACTGTGTTACTATGGTAGATATGGTGGTTGTAAGTGGCCGACCAAGGATATTTTCGAATTTCGACTGTCTCCGCATATGTCACTTTTCTGCCACAACTACATATCATAGAACATTGGTGTTTGTGTATGGTAGTAGACTCGTATCTCATGTAGTGCCACTATGGTTGTTTAGATGACGGTAGCTATGGGGGTGTGGGAGATATGGGGGTTGAAAGTGATCGACCTGTGGCAATTTCATACTTCTGCCAAAGACAAAAGTGTCATGGTGTATCACTTTTCAGCGAACAACTATATGTCACAGATAACTGGCGTTTGTATGTAGTAGTAGCACAGAGTCACCTTTCGGTCACAACAGCGGCCGAATTTCAGAAACTGTGTTACTGTGGTATATTTGGTGGTTGTAAGTGGCCGACCAAGGATATTTTCGTATTTCGACTGTCTCCGCATATGTCACTTTTCTGCCACAACTACATAGCATAGAGCATTGTGTTGTGTTTGGTAGTAGAATCGTTATATCATGTAGTGCACTATGGTTGTTAGATGTCGGTAGCTATGGGGGTGTGGGAGATATGGGGGTTGAAAGTGATCGACCTGTGGCAATTTCATACTCCTGCCAAAGACAAAAGTGTCATGGTGTTTCACTTTTCAGCGAAAACTATAGATCACAGATAACTGGCGTTTTGTGTGTAGTAGTAGCACAGAGTCACTTTTCGATCACAACAGCGGCCGAATTTCAGAAACTGTGTTACTGTGGTAGATATGGTGGTTGTAAGTGGCCGACCAAGGATATTTTCGTATTTCGACTGTCTCCGCATATGTCACTTTTCTGCCACAACTACATAGCATAGAACATTGGTGTTTGTGTTTGGTAGTAGAATCGTATCTCATGTAGTGCACTATGGTTGTTAGATGTCTGTAGCTATGGGGGTGTGGGAGATATGGGGTTGAAAGTATTCGACCTGTGGCAATTTCATACTTCTGCCAAAGACAAAAGTGTCACGGTGTATCACCTTTTGCAGCGAAAACTATAGATCACAGATAACTGGCGTTTGTGTGTAGTAGTAGCACAGAGTCACTTTTCGATCACAACAGCGGCCGATTTTCAGAAACTGTGGTAGTGTGGTAGATATGGTGATTGTAAGTGGCCGACCAAGGATATTTTCGTATTTCGACTGTCTCCGCATATGTCACTTTTCTGCCACAACTACATAGCATAGAGCATTGCTGTTTGTTTTTTCGTAGTAGAATCGTATCTCATGTAGTGCACTATGGTTGTTAGATGTCGGTAGCTATGGGGGTGTGGGAGAAATGGGGGATAAAATGGTCGACCTGCGGCAATTTCATATTTCTGCCAAAGACGCATGTTTCACGTTGTATCACTTTTAAGTGAAAACTATCAATCGCAGATTACCGGCGTTTTTGTCTGGTAGTAACACAGGGTCACCCATCGATCTCAACGTTGGCCGAAATTCGGTAACTGTGGGAGTGTGTGAGATATGGTGTTCGAAATTGGTCGATCATGAATATTTTCGTATTTCATCCAAAGACTTGTGTGTATCCGTAAATTTTACTTTGCTGCCGGAACTACATAGCGCAGAAGACTGGTATTTGTGTGTGGTAATAGTATCGAGTCTCCCATCGTGCATTATGGTGGTTAGATGTCTACAGCTGTCAATATAAATACTTTACAATCACGAACGAAGTTGTGGGTACCAGCTATTATATTATAAATGTGGAAGTAAGTTTCTGTCTTTTTGTTACGTTTTGACGACTAAATGGCTATATCAATATTGATGGAATTTAACAATGAAATAGTGTAGGAAGGACACAGGACATTTTTTTCGGCATGAATAACAGTTTTAGTCACGAAATTTTAAGAACTTATCGAATGATGAAAGACAGACAGATTCGTGTGTTAGTTGTAATGTTACTTTGGTTGCCTCAGTCACGCAATCTGTAGTGTCTTGATTTATTAATAAATTTCGATAAGAAACAAAACTTATTATTTAGTATAGAAGTCAATTTGCTCTGCACTGTACTATTCATTTGAGTCTGTATAAAAGTTTCTGGCACCAATTTGTATTCCTTTTTGACATGCCTTACGGACGTAAACCTGGCCTAAGGTGCAGGTCTAGGAAGACAATGTGCTGCTATTAGATTATAAGATTCAGATGCTCATGTTGAATAAAGAAGAAAAAACCAAGCTGAAATAAAGCTGCCATCAGTTAACCCCCCCCCCCCCACACACACACACACATCCCTGCCACCTTCGCTTACTTTTCTGTTTTTTAAATATGTTGTAAATTGATTTCTCTTCATGAGACAGTTTAGATGATAGGATGATATAATGATGGCTTTCCATCATATTATGTCGACTCGGTGTTGTTTGGGACAAATCTTACGTTACTAACAGTTTTCTATATCCAATTCTGGAATTGAAACTCCAAGTCCACGCGTACGAAGTCGCGGGTAACAGCTAGTAATAATAATAATAATAAATATAGCCTTACACAGCCAGTATGTGGTCTCCATCGGCAGTTAGTCTCCCTAGTGATGTAACACAAAACAACACACGACTACTATGTATTGGTGATTTTAGATATATTAATGTGTGTATTTAGTACTGAGAGTAGGCAGTCATGTTGCTTGGTTGGTGGGAGAGGGTACTGCCAGACAGTTGGCGTTTGAGAAGTCAGCTAACACTGGAAAACGAATAACAGGTCAGGCAGCTGCTCATCGTTGACCTGTCTACAGAAACTACCATAAAAGACACAGATATTGTTTGTAAACCTCTCAAGTTAAAATTGTAGCCACCTGGAACTCAGATCCCGTTAACTCTGAATCTATAAAGACTCTGCCATAACAAAGACGAGAAGATTCTGTGATGCGGCGTTTGAAGTAACCACCGGGACTGTTCCAGAGTGTGTCGTCTTGGTGCACCATGTGAAGGCCAACGGACATTACTGCCTGAGGGAGCATCCATAAACTACGAGGCTCGGTCTAAGGGGTTGGGTAGAAAGCTACGATGGGCTACGTGGGAAAGGAGGGGGGGGGGGGCAGAGGGTTCGGAACCAAGCTACGTAGCTATTCATTCATATTATTAGTCACAATTAAAATAAGGTACAGAACAAACTAGTGCATGTGAATATTTATTCCCGTCATGCAATTATCTCCGTATGTAATTTACGATAGTCAAACAAAGTAAATAGTACAAAATATTGTCTGTAATCAATAGGTAAAAAGCTCCGTGTCTCACAGGGAGAGGGGTGGGATGGGGTGTAGAGGACACTTGTCACGTCAGGTTACGTGGGGGGAGGGAGGGTTCAGAGAATGCCATAATGGGGCTACATAGTTTATGGATGCACCCTCAAATTAAACAGTGAGTGAAACAATCTCTCTCTGTCTCTCATATGTGTATTGACGGAAATTCAATGAACAATCTCAATTTAAGGAAACTGTTAGTGAGTGAGTGGATAATACCCTCGAAAGTACGGAGCAACTGAGTTGTGTGTTATTTGAGAATCGGTATCATTGAGTACTATTTAATAGTGTGCTATGGAGCAAGAGTGATTACAGAATAAAAATAAATTATTTACAATAGACTTTTTTCTTGTTTAACATATTCCTGCTTTTATAAATGTATTTCAAGATTGGCCAATCAGCATAATGAACGTATTCAATCTGTGGTCATGATTCTAATAAAATATTAAGGAACAGAAAACAATTAAGGAGACATTGACTCTACTCAGTGAGAAAAGTTCTGGGGCCTCCCCACCGCGGGATCGCTTCAAACTGATACGACGTTTCGGAGCAGCTCTCCGACTCAATCTTCTGGCCGCTGAAATTTTCGCACAAACTTTGATCAGCTTACCAATTAACAGTAAAGCAGTGACCAGGGCCTCTAGCGGAAGAGGATCCGACTCGGCAGACAGAGGTCGCAGTTTCCAGCAGCCGCAGCCACTTGCTGGCCGATCGGTCTTTTCCACCTGCTCGAGCAATCAGGCCAAGCTCGTCCCACGACCCTCGCGCCATAAATAATCCGCCAGTGCTACCAGCGTCGGCACGTACGGACTGCCCTCCCACGCACATTTTCTTCGAACTTTTGTGAGAGGATAAGGCGTAAGGCGCCATATTTATGGCGGCGCCGTGCGTTACACATAAGGACAGGGCGGCCACCACATAAAACACTAATGTTTGCCGTCTGCGAACGAAAATATATTTCTCTAGGGACGGAGTTGCGACCATCTTTGTACGATCTTTCTTACCAGCAAAGGTGTTGCTGAAGAAAAAAAAGTTTTATCTTTAAAAAACAGAAAGTAAAATAACGAATTTACAATCTGGGTAACTGCGTCATGAAGTGGATACTGACAAGGACTTGTGAAGACAGCAGTTCGTACGATACATCAACATATTTGTTTTTTTCATTTATTTATGAAGACTTCAGAATTAGCAGTTGAAACCAGGGCCAGCGGATAATGTGGGTATGGTGGGTAGCAGTACCCACCCGGGAAATTCTGGGTGGGTATTTTACCCACCCGGAATTTGAGAGCGACTGAGCGTGTATAGAGGAAAGAAGAGGGGGAAAAAAATAACAAACCAGCGAAGCATGTTAGTTTCATCATTGAAAATATCAAAATATGTATACTGCAGACTGTACCCACAACAACGCCATTAGCGACGCGCTAAATTCGGTTGATGCTTCAATAAATACCGCCACCCCAGATGTCGCATTCTGTACAAACAATCGTTGTGAATGAAAGCAAAAATGCTACAGTAGAATATAGTATATCCAAAACACTTGTGTGTGAAAACTGCATTACTGTATTTCGAAGGCGTTTCGGCTGAATCCGTATGTATTCTCGAAAAAAAATCAAAAAAATCAAGTGGGTAAATTCATTGTGAGGCTGAAAAGAGGAAACGAATTGAGTGTAGATAATGCTGAAAGACAGTAGAACATGGAAGATAAATTTGCATCGTCCTTAGACGTAGGATCCATTGGCACTTTAAAATATGGCCTTGTAAAGTTAGCTGACAGTCAAAATCGTGAGAGTAAGTAAAAGTAAGATTCTTGTTCTTCGCTATTTACACGAATAAGTGTGTATGTTTTGAACCTTCACGCGTATGTACTAGAGATATAACGGAAACAAGCAGAAACAAGCCAAAGTTATTTGAAAATGTCATTTAGTCTCACAGAATCTTCATTTAGTGTCAGGTACTTCTATTTAATAAAGATAACAAGTGAAATAATGTTTATTTTAATAATCAAATCAGTCAAGTCAGTAACTGACTTTTAAGTAGTAGTTTTCTAATTACTGTAATGAACATTCGAAAGTTAAAAGTGGCAAGTTATATTTTAAAAAAAAGTTTAGCTACCTTTTCTCCTTTTAAATAACTTCTTTTTTCATCATAAATTAAAGCTGCTTTCGATGAACAATTTTTTTGCTAGCAACACTGTTAGGCGGAGCTGACAAACTTGCGGACTAATAGTGAAAACAGAATTTGGGAGCGTCCATTTGCTACCAATTAAGAGGATCTTCTTTTAGTGGAAGTCCTTTTTGCTTCAGCAACTGTAATAGACTGATATGGGAATTGAGAGAGCTATAAAAGCGATAAATTTATTGGAACAATAAAACATCTGATAAACTTCGTGCGAGACACGTCGAAACGACTTGGACAGTTTAAGAAACTGCAAATCGCAATAGGAAAAGGAACTAGTGATGATTTACCTTCTCTTGCAGCCTATTGATTGACGAGGTATTTTTTTAAAAGATTATAAGTTTAATACTAATTTTTAAATTTTGGTTTTGTATTTTTCCATTTTAAATCAAAGAGAAAATTATCAGCAGCCAATGCAATTTTTATACGATCATTCTGTAACCAGAGAATTAGATAGAGCTGTTGCTCGGCTTCTGGATTTTGCTGCTATATGGAATCATTTGAGTGTAGCTTCTATTTAACATTGATGAAAAATTTTTGATCGCATCGAAATTTTGAATGCAGATCTACAGAAATCGAACCTATATGGTATTGAATCGCATAAGAAGATAGAAGCAACTACTGATGTTTTGTACTGTGCTCGAGAGTCAAAATTTGAAGGTATTAACTTTGAAATCGACGAACCACAAATCCCAAATCAGCGCAAAATTCCGAAACACCTCTACCAAAGTAAGAGTGAAAAACTCAGATTCGAAACCGCTAAAGACTTTTTCCGAAAATCTTATTTTGATGTGCATGATGAAGTACTAGTATTGTTAAAGAGTCGATTCGACAACGATTCCACCCACGTCTTCAAATCGTTAGAACGATTTGCTCTGGGACATCCCACCAATTGTCAAGCAACACGGGGTTGGCGTACAGCAGATTTAATGAGCGAAAGTGCATTATAAAAAAGTCAGCTTTTATGCAGTGATAACACACAGATTGTTATTAACGTAAAATAACTCACCGCCACTATGGTTGAATTATTTGACCGTGCCTAATGGATAAGAATTTCATCTCCAAAGTCACAAGTTCTGCCATATGTTAGCTACGACACGCCCACCCTATGCTGCCATTCTGACCCTTTTTACTGAATAAGATGATGTGCCCTGAAAAATAATGAAAATTATCTCCCAAAGTAAGCAGAATACTGCATTCAAAATTCTTTTCCTTGAATTTTCTATTATCTGAATATCGTTCATGATATTATAACTGGCTGTGCCTTTCTGAAACGTGATCGTTAATCTCCAATAACTCTTTTATAAACTCCGTCGCCTATAATCTTCCTCTATTTTTTAAAGACATTTAACGTTCAGGGTTTGCCGACCAACACTAAAAAGAAAAGGTAAGACCGTTCCCTTTCGCGGGGTAGAGAAGAGCGGAAGGGATTCGTGATTGTAAAATTCCTAATCATATATTATTACTATATGTTGTTATAATTACAGTGAACAGTTGTTTCACATTTACTGATACTTTCATTCCCAACAGCCATAAGTTAACGGTTTATAATCAAGTATCCACAACTGAATATTGTAACTTAGTTATAGCCAAAACAAATTCTATGTGCAGACAAATGATATCCAAGTTCTTTTATAGCACTGTTTGATAGAACCTGATTCCCTCTTTTTTTTTTCAACATGTGGAAATTACAGTATATTGAAAAAAAATATTACTTAAATGTGAAATCATTTCCCTTCACTTAAGCATTTTATGCATAGCCTTTCTCTTGAGATAAGGCCAATTATGTCGTTTTCCATGTTCACAAGTGTTTTATTTTTTCTCGAATGTTCTAAGTGAAATGACTTTGGTTTATGTGACAGACCTATTATCTTTTTTATGCTCTCAGTTGTAGGATTCTGAACTAAAGTTTCTCCCTGCTGGGCTACACAGTTATATAGTGACTTGACTCGCGTTTACTCTCGCAGGAGCTCCAAGTTGTGCACAGAGGCTGAGAGGAATTGAGTGTTCGCGTCCTCTCTCGGGAACTGCCGATAAAGTGCTGCGATCTAATTAAGATAGTACATATTAAGCTAGCTGTTTGTCTCTTTAATTCAACTCAATTGGAACGTTAATTTAGCCCGGATGAGAGCAAGTTGCGACGATTCTAGCTGCCGGGGGAGCCACCTCCGTCTTCTTCTTCCTCTGTAGCACTAAATACATCCCTCAACAGAACGCGTAATATCTCGATATAAGAAGTCAGCTGGAACTATAATATGACAGTCCACATCGCAGCCAGAAACCATTAGTATTCCAACATGAGCGTTTTGATTTTTCGTTTCTGTGTCACCTTCAAAATTACCGTCAAACTATAAAGATCAGGAAAAATAGCTACAAATGCAATTCATGAAACAAGTTTCGGGAGTATTCAAATCTTAGAGTTTACATGTCTTCTGAACTGGTACACTATATTTGCGAGTGTTATGACATATTATTACCGAGCGTGGTGAGTGAGTGGTTAACGCTCTGGTCTCGCATTCGGGAAGACGCAGGTTCGTATCCACGTCCTGGCATCCAGATTTGGGTTTTCCATGGTTTGGCCAAATCACTCCAGGCGAATGCCGGGATGCTTCCTACAAAAGACAATGGCCGAATTCCTTCCTGTTCCTTTCTCGCCTCTAATGAACTCGACGTCGACGTGGCGTAAAGCCATAAAAAAAGGGCATATTATTTCCTTTTCTTCCATACTCCACCATCATTTTCATCCTGTTGTAGACGTTCAGGATCTTAATACTATCCAGCATCTCGAATATTAGATGTCTCTCTTTTAGATTATCTTCAAAAACTTACTTCCACTATAATGTATTTACGTCTTATCAAATGACCTAACCAATTTTTCGAGATGTTTCTGATCTCGTTCACAATATTCCTACTCGCAAACTCTCATCCAAACATTTTCTCTCTTTACTACCTCTATTGAACTTTTTCCATCTTCCTCTACAACCATAACTCAACAAGTTCCAGTTTTATTTCTTTATATTTTCTCAAAGTGCAAGTCTCGGTACCTTACAGTGCTGCAGTTGAAACTTTCAGCGTCTTTTCGTTAATCCTTTCACCAGATGGTCACATTATTGTACGAGCGTTTATTTCTTGTTGAACGGTTTAGTTATTAAAAAATAAATCCCATAGCTTTGAATTGCAGTAGTATAGAGTTTACCAGATACAGAGCGTCCATTCCACAGCACAGGTCAACCTTTTTCACCGGGATCTAGATTGAAGCCAGTTATTCCTGTATTCAGGTTCTTTATCTCCGTATTTTACTGTAGAAGAAAGAAATAGAGCCCCGACCCAAGTCCATAAATCGGACCCCCACCTTCTTTCCCTTGGATAGTGCAATATGTCAGCATATATTTGAACATTTAGCGAAAGAAATTATGTGTTTTCAAGTTTTCATGGATGAACAGAGACAACTATCCCGCCAGTTATGCTATTAGTGTTTTCAGTAAGAGTGAAAGTTATTGCAGAGGTGCATTAAATAGCGTTTTTGTAGTGTTCTAAAAAATCTTTGTAATCTTCTAGAATTTACTACAATGTTCTAGAATATCACACATTTTTCAGGTTTTGCAGTTATTAACAAATACGAATAATTTGTATGCTATTTATTCAGTGTGCGAACCGATTTTGACGGACTTTCACTGGCAGTTTGCCGATTTTGGCAGTTTGGAAGTATTTAAGATCCGTGCAAAAACATAAAAACCTTGAAAATTCTTGACAAACATGAATTAAGCCGTGGGCACAACCTCGTATTAAAATAAAACTCTTTCTTATCTTTTTTTTTTACATTTTGGTGGATTTTTCTGGATATTCTTAACAGATGTCCGACTTTGGTTACCATTTTCTCAGAGACCTTTTTTAACTTTTTACTAACAAATGAATTTGATTGACTACGACAGACATTTATTAGCTTCTATCATGCAGGCTTTTTGAAAACATATCAAAGAACGTATTCTACTAAAATTAAACTTAAATCAAATATGATACATGTAAAAAATAAAATTGGGGTCGTTTCCTCTATTATGAATGCTCCATGTGTTGGATAAAACCCAATTTGAATTAAATCTGCCAGACGATCTGTTGTGCCCAACTTAACTAAGTAGTCAACTTGTGACTCAAGAGCTTTTTCAGTCGTTAATGGATGTAGTACTTGAACATATTCATATGCTCCGAAAGGTAGAATTCCATTAAAATACAGTGACTCTGAGCTTGCTAATAATATTAAGTGTAAATGGTGAATGCAACATCAGATGAATGAATACAGTTTCCAGTAGGAAAGATAGAGTTGCTGAGCTTTCTGCTTCTATAAAACTGAAACTGTATGTTGAGGTATCAGATCACAGCGCATAACAATTGTGGACTCAGAGATACAAGAGCAGTTTAAAAAATTCTCAGATTGTATCACGGACGGTGATGCATATTATTCTGTGTTGTAATGGTAAATTTTTCAGAATGTCGTAATAATGTTCTATTTGTTGACCATGTTGGTGATATTTCATTTGTTATTGTTCCCTCGTGATCGAACTGATGGCTCAGTGGCTAAGGCGCCTTATTAGATATCGTAAGTTTCCCGGTTAGAACACCGGTCTCGGCGGAAATTTTCCAGTCTCCCCTTCACCTATAGGACAGCGTGCTGTGTAATGTGAAGTACTCCAGGATTCTTCCGTGGTTCCTAATTAAACTTTAGGTCCCCTATACCCTGTAGGATTATCGGGTTAGGTGAGGTAATGTGTAAAGTATCTGGCCATCTTACCTCTGGTACCAGCTAACTGTGCCTCCTTCGAAAGGTCCAACAACCTTCGGGTTGAGGACGACGCTTAGCTTTTTTTAATTCAATAGAATAATGTCTGGAAATTGTCAGAATTTTTCATCTCTTCCTCGTGTGATCTACATTCGTATATATAGGAACGAAGTCTTTCTCGGCGTTGAGAATGGATGTAGTCTTCTCGGGAGACTAGCCGAGTAAACAAGGTGTTTCCACACGACATTTCGGCGATCTCAGGCTCCGTCGCCATCTTCTGGTGAACATTCGTATACTTAACAACTTCAAAAAACTGAACAATCTACTTATTAATACCTTGTTTCTTTCATTAGGGAGGAAATTTTTTTACCGGTACGATTAAAACTACACTTCAAGGAAAGGTGAATGAAATTCTGCCCGAATATATTCTACCAAAGAGATGTCTGTAGGAAATCAAATATTTAAACAGATGTCACTAAGAGAAGCGAAAGTCAGCTTAAACGGGGAAGCGATGGACGTCATGGAATCACGATTCGACACCGTGGCTTCGTAGAATAACGTCGAACAGGAATAAAATCATAGTAAGGCATAAGTTGATTTGCGTAGAAACCTGACGCCAACGGACAGTGGTATAGCAACTAATTTTTTTTTTTTTAACTACTTTACGTCTCTCAACAGCGAGGTCTTTAGAGACGGGAAAGAACGGGGGCAAGGAATAGGAAGGAATTCGGCCATGGCCTTTTTAAGGAAGCATCCCGGCATTTGCCTGGAGTGATTTGGGAAACCATGGAAAACCCAAATCTGGATGCCCGGACGGGGATTCGAACCACCGTCCTTCCGAATGCGAGGCCAGAACGCTATCCGTTACGCCACCACGCTCGGTATATAGCAACTAAGAGTGTGTGATAGCCATGGTAGACGGGTTTGGCAGGCGCTCTCTGTTAGCCGTGGCTGACGGATTAATTGATTGATGAGTGCCGTGGTGCGGACAAAGGTGGTGTTTAGTGTATTAATTTGTATGTAAATCGGGCACACGCTCTGGCAGCGATGCACAGTTAGCCACATTCACAGAGCGCCTCAAAGCGAATAAACCTGCTCAGCCTCTCGAGTGACAGCTCGTCCTATTCTGGCGCTGATCAAACGGCTGTTACGGCTCTAGCATGGATGGAATGGCTTTTGAAAAAGACTGAAAGACTCCAATTCCCGTGTGCCTATGCTGAAAATTGGGACCACGTTATTTGTCTCTGTTTATGTGCTTTATAGTCAGTTAGAACTTTTGTATGTTTACACTGCTATTTAAGAACGACTGATAATAACAAGCTGAGTGAACTCGGTGCTTCTACACGATATTTCGGCGATACAGTTCTCCACTTCACAAGAAATTGTCATCCGTGAGCATTATATTAAAAAATAATTAAAATTTATGCAACAGCTTCGACTGTGTACTATAGAAGAAAAAAGCAGTATGTTTTAGTTACCCAACAATTTATTTAAAACTTATGAAATAGAATCCGGTAATTGAAAAAGGGCACTCTAACCTTACAGAAAATTAGATGTTTGCCTGCACATTTAATAATGTACACCAAATACTCTATTAGTTTCAAGCAACGTTATTTTTTTGCCTTCGTAAATACGTCTGTAATTTGAAATTTGTCGAAGGAGTGATGCTCGTTCTAGGAGTACATATGTGGATGAGGTTAGAGCCAACCGCCCGACCTTTATAAAATAATTTTGGTCACTAGTACTGCTGTAGCTTCGATAGTTATCGAATTATCTACACAATCTGACGAAAATTTCTGTTTTTTTAACACCTTCAGATGCTAGCAATTTAATGAACAAAAATGTATTTCTAATGGATACTTGAACCTTCTGTTCCTTCATTGTGATAGTAAGTGAACGAGTGACAGTAGAAAAAATAATGTAGCATTTAGTGGGCCTGGGCACTCACACCAACCATACGCTATTGTGACGTTAAGTACACCTGGTCTGTTTCAAAGTGTGTTCAATCCATTCAATAATAATAATAATTTAAAAAATTGGCACATTTTCTTCGCATTCCTTTATATACCGATTTATTTGTTATCTGGATTGGATCGACGCTGTGATCATTAGAGGCTGGAAAGGAATTGGGGGGGGGGGAGAGATTTGAAGGAACAATCACATAATTCAGTAGAACATTTGCGTTCACCTGTGTAATTTAGATAGTTTGGCACCAAAATGTTCGGTAGTATTAATCGGCCAACCCTTTAACACCCCTTACAAAATTAGCGATCAGGACAATGATCATCCAGAAGCCCTTATAAAAAAAATTCGTTTAGCCTTTATTAGCCTTAGTGAAATTAGTATTTAAATTTTCTAAATTAAAAAGGATTCTAATTCTTGTTGATAGGAGGAATGGTAATAAACTAAATTTACAATTGCAATATTCATGGAGTGTCATCCATTATAGAGAAATTAGTAGTGTGCAGTAATCCTAAGACATGCGATTGGCAACTGTGTAGAGCTTCAGCCAGCCGCCACCTACAGCGCTAGTTGTAGGTAAACACAAATGGCGACTCGTTTAGAAAACTGGTCTCGCAAAGAAATCCGTTCAGTTATTCGATTGCTGAAGCGAAACATGTAACCACGGCTGAAATTGATCTGTAGCTGGTAGAGGATTACGGAGAGATTGTAATGTCCCGTCAGTATGTCGTAGAATGGTGAAGAAAGTTTGCGGCCGGTAGGGAAAACGTAACCGACGATGATCGCAGTGGACTACCCGGCACGGCATCAACAGATTCGGGACATAAACGACCACCCTCCCTATTATCCGCACCTCGTTCCGAACGACTTTCACCTTTTTCCTCAATTGAAGGTACCTAGTAGGTCGACGATTCGCTACAGACAGAGGCGAAACACTTAGCGACAACGTGCTTGAACGCGCAAGGACAGAAAGTTTACCAGGATATTCAAACTCATCCCACGAAGCGACAAGTGCCTAAGCCGATATGGAGATTATGTATTGGTTGTATGAAATAAAATGTACATGTTTCACTGTGGCCTTTATTCCCTAAGTTTCAGGTCACCCCTCGTAGTTCACGTATCAGAATATGGAATATGCTATGGCTGGATAGTGAATTGTGTTTTGTTATTCCCATTTTTAATCCTGTAAATTTAATAGAGAAACAGAAAATTTCTTGAATTTAGCACTCCGAGGTATTTTTTCTGTTTATGTTTTGGAATTGTACTTAATCATGGAGTTCCTGTGTTTATATCTGCGGGTGAAAGATTTAATTTATTTGCTAGCCAAGAAAGTTTAGTAATTAGAAAAACTAGACTTTTTTTAAGAATTAATATATCAAATATTAAGATAATTCTGTTTTCAATAGTATTAGTGCACTTCGTTCTACCAGAAAATACCCATACGATCAGCTATAAGTTGTAAATTATTCTGTAGTTACATAATTGCATTTATCAATTACTTACCGAAAGTTTGTCAAAGTTATAAATGATCATTATAGTTGATATGTTACATACACAATTTTTGCCGAAGTATTGTAGTGTACTTTGGTGTTTCGCTGTCACAACAAAACTCTCTTAAAATCTATAAAAAATAAGTCGTTTGATCACTAAATCTTTCATCTCGTAGTAATACCTTCATCAAAGCTTTAATTGTATTTTATACCTCATCGTTTACTCTTTATAGGGTAAATTTCCAGACTTACGTTGTGAATAATTAAATCAGAACAGAAACGTGGATAATTGACAATCTAAAGGCAACATAAAATTATCTCTTTGTATGGTTGACAGTGAAATTAATTAAATACTAATGCACACATTCGTTCGTAATAAAGAATCATTTAGTAATTAAAATTTATATGATGCTAGTTCTTATGACTACAAGTTGTTTCTTTCTACACAGTTTATTAGATCCATTAAATAAGAATTTATTGCCTTAGGGACCTGTTATCTTATTAAAAGTTTTTACAGTGAATATCACAAAATTTTTCTGAATTGTGACTTGATGAATCGGTTGTATTTCCAGACATCCAAGAAACGTTTTCTTGATCGGGAATTGTTTCATTGGTGAATTGAAGACATGTCTAAAAAGGCATATTAAGCCACGCCCCTATTAAATTTTTGCCCTTGCTCATTATTCAACAATTCTATGGTATATCCAAAAATAGATTTTATTGTTGTGTGTTCAAAGATGATACAATGGATCATTTGGCTTAAATTCTTAATGGAACATTGGTTGTCGGCATATTGCACACTTTCTCAAAATATCTGATTGATTCTTTTTTCTCATAATCGTAATTATTATTCGGTCTCACTTGTTAACATATAATTTAATTATAAGTACCACTTACTGCAAGAAAAAAACATTGTTAGGAAGCTACAATCTATTGGAACTACCAACCGGCAAAAACACAACTCTTGGAAATATGCCGCAGGATTAAATGAAAATATTATAAAACAATGGTAATGCCTGTGCGTGACGTAGGTGCTGCAGTGACAGTTGCCTGACGCTGACGTCACAGCCAGCTGTGTATAGTGACGCGGGAGGGAGGCGGAGAGCCCAGGCCTGCGTCTGACGTTAGTTCCTCGACCTGCCACGGGCGGCGCGCAGACTCACTGTCAGTGACAGGTACCAATGTAAGTGTTCAGAAAACAGCATGAAGACGAAAAGGGATTTCCAGACATCGTTGCCCACCACGGTCGAGAGCAAGAACTTCTCAGATTTCCCTCGTAAAGATTGTTTTGCACATCTTCCATTATTACTTGACAAGGTCTCACTCCGCAATTCTGCATGCACGGAAAGTTGGAGTTAATAAAATTGTCTTGTTTATCTTATGCTGTGTTTTTTATGCTATAAGTGATGCAATATTCACCCAAACTTAAAGGCCAGAAATGTCCTATTTACTTCCAGAACTGTCTATATCTGTCATCATACCCAATGACTACCAACCCAGCTTCTTAACTGCATTTGTTACTGATTATGTTTGGGAGTAATTTCCACAAATAAATCTAGCTATCCTCTTCTGCGCCACACCTCATCTCGTATTTCATATTCACAGTAATGATCCCTTACTATCACAGTGTACCGAAGTAACAGCCTGAAGGACTTTAAACTTCCACCTGTCATCTGCTGATGTGACTTCCATAATTCATTTTGTTATCAAAAGAATTTCTCTTCCAACGGGTAACAATAGAAAATCTTTGTTTTTCTATTTGAGCTAACTATTTTTTTGCATTTATTTTCATTTCTTGTTAAAGTAACCTTACAGTTATCTCGTCCAGATGTTCGCAAACGTCTCCCGTTTTAACTTTATTTTATAGCACTGTGTAATTTGTAAAATAAATAAGCAAATAATTTTAAAAAAACTAAGTTCTCGTGTATGAGAACGGTGTTTTGTACAGCCAAAAAGGAAATCTTAGAAGATGGACACATGGTGTAATTGAGAATTTACTAATGGGATCATAAATATTCACGTAGATTGGCAGATTAAGCGACCAGTTCTCTCAAAAGACAGGAGTGGCTTTTAAAGCGGATAGCGAAAAAGAAATATGTAAGAACTCTTCAAGTTTATATCGTGATACATGATGTCACTAACATTCGATACAGGAATGAATTAATGTGCGTGTGACTGCAGCTCTGATTATCTGGCGACAATATTAGAGATGTTTGTGGTAAGGTGGAAACGCAGCCTGGACCTGAATGACACGCGATACTTTTTGTTACTTCGTCAAGCACGAGGAGCTTGTAAATTAATATTTATCTTTGTCTGTAGAATTTCCCGTATTTGGTTTCCTCTGGGTTTGCTTTGGATGGTAATACTCACCTCCGAACCCAATGAAGCAATTTCTTACTCTCGTATTATAAATGATGCGTGCTTATTTCTGTAAAGTCAAATAATTAGTATCTCTTTACCTAGATCAAATTAACTAGGTAGTTAATGAGTTTACTTTTTAAACACAACATATAAAATAACCAATACACATTTTATTTATTTTAATTTTAAGAAGAACAAGGCACCAGAAAAAAATTACTTTCCTCAGATTTTTCTATTCCATTGTTTCACAAACAGAATAACTCTCTTTCTGACCGTTCCACCATTGATACAATTTTTTTCTACACCAACACCATATATGGTTCAACGTTCTCGTTATTGTTCCAACTAACAGTCTCTTTCAGTATCCATCTACTATATAATTTCGTAGAGGCCACCCACTCACCTCGATAGCTATTGGCAGGAGAACGGTGTCACGTGTCAGCCTTCGCTCACAAAACAGCGACCAGAGATACCATTAGAAGGAATTCGTGGTTATGTCTACAATTTAATAAATAAGCAACTGCTACCAAATTAATTGCTATAATACAATTATTAAGTTTGCTTTTCATAGCGTTTCATAGTTTAAAACAATTTTATTAAATTTTGTGACTGAAAAAACGTGGATCTGCTTTTCAGTAACATGTTACTAACTAAAGCTACTTAAAAAACTTTTAAAATAATTAAATTACTCATAGTTTCTGCTGTAACCACGAATGCCAATTGTCATTTTGGCTTAGGATAAATTTCAGTTTAATTACAACTTTCACTAATGTTCTTGCTTGACCAAAGTTTATGCATTACGGTTTATTTACTTTGTAGGCATTTTATTGACCACTTTCGTTATTGGTCTTTATTCATGTGAGTTATTAGGTTATTTTAAGTGGACATCAGACCAAATGTGTCTCCGAATCGACTATGCTGGCAACTTATTTCTGCGGAGCTGCTCAACTGTTTCATGATATGGAATGTGTATTAAGTTCTCTGTCGTCACAGATACTATGATCAGTGTTTACATTATGAGTGTTTGCCCAGTCTCAATAATAAACAACGTCATTCTTTCGAAGCAAACAGGTTATTTTTTTGCAGATCACTGAACTTTAAGGGTCAAATACCAGTCAAGTTCGTATTTAAGCAAGTTCTAGTGTATGACCTTTGAAACAGTTAGACGATAGCGGGATCGTTCCTGCCCGTGTTTAATACCTACCTCTAATAATGCTTCTGAGTTCTTCAAGCTCAAGAGATTTTATTCATCCTAAGGGTGAAACACAAGCCAAGCTTATATATGGCCAGATCAGATCAACCTGCCATAATCTTTCATCGTAAAAACTGGAACTATTCTAGACCCGTGGCGATACGCAAAAAACAGTCACGGGCTTACACTAGTCAAATATATTAACAGTTTATCCCGATGTACGATTTGTCCGCTATACTGCCATCTTTTTTCTGCCGGACTCCTCTGCATACCCAACTACCAAAGATGCTCTTTCAATACATTACTCCATGCGTTCGCATACTAAATATTATCTTTTCTGTTAGAAAAAAATAAATTAAACCAATGGAAACCTTGAACAATAAACGTCTTGCCTTTAAATATATATACAGAAACAATAAAATTGAAATAAAAAAAAAATATAAGGAACTCTGTTTCCTTACAAGCTGCACTAAACGTTATTTTGTGATAATTTTGTTAAGTTAATCAACTGCGAAGAAATAACTTGCCAGAACAATCCGATCGACATTTCTGACGGACGTAGCTTCTAGTCTGTTATTGTTTTGCGTGAGCTGAGTTGCTCTACCCAGTAGAGTCCGTCTTCAGACTGTATGGGTAGCACCTTCCCTCCTCGGTTAGAAGCCCCAGCCCGTACGCCGGCTCGCGTTACAATTCATTACGTCACCCGGCTCGGTCGCTTTGTTTTCGGCAGTGCAATCCCCCGAGGCAAGACCGCTACACCCGCGACGAGTCGCTGTATTATTCCAATGTTTATGTAGCAAATTGCTTCCCGAGACGTCCTTAACGAGAAACACAACGGAGCGCTGGAAGAGAGCAGTCAAAAGGATTCGTAATAAAACAGGCAGCATTTTTCCTTTCTTTCGATGAGCGTGGATGTTTTCCGCTTCTGTTTATTACTTTAAAAAAAAAAGAAAAAAAAGACAACAGTTCAGCATTAAAACACTGTAAAACACTTTCATTCAGCACGTAGATAAATGTAGCTGTAGACCGTCGGTATACTGATACATTCACCACAACAGTTTTCTTTTTTTTTAGAAGCCCTAAAGAAATGTATGTAAACGCTTGTTATTAAAAAAAATAAAAAAAATGTCATCATCATACAAGGCGTACTAGCACAATCTTAACTGAATTGCCACAACAGACAATTCAACTTGAACGAGAAAAGATTTTCGCTCCTTCTTTGTGAAATCTTCTTCTTGTGTTTTTTTTTTAGCTCTACATTATTTTATTTTATTTAATTTAATTGCAATGGAGCACACGCTGCGGTGGCAATTTCCATACACACCCAACTTACCCCTATCCTGCACCCACCTACATTTGCCCTCTACAAATTTTAACTTTAAATTCTTTTAATGTTTTCGGTAAGTTATTCATCATTCCTCTTGGTAACTCATTCCAATCCCTGACAACCTTAACTAAAAAAGAAAATCTTCCCACACCCTTGTGACTGAAATCGAGTGCCAGCTTGTGGTCATGGTCATCTTTTCCCTTCCATGAACTACTTTTCATACCTACTGCAATATCTTTCCATGCCTCGTCCCCCGGACTGCAAAAATCAGGGCCCTCTTCTTCACATTTGCTACGGGCCCCGCGCTGTCTTAATCCGACCCTGGTACTAATCTGTTCGTATTTCCTGCATGAAGCTGGGGTGGTGTATAACACTCGAATCAAAACGGACATGTGCAGTAATATTACTTCTGCAGAAAATAACAAAAATAACCACTTGCCTAGACCAATAAATATTATGTAACATCTACAGTAGTATTATTTACTGCACCATTGTCACTAAAGAAACAGTTGGTGATACAACAAACCGCGCCTATCCATGGTATAAGTGTGACGTCACATCCTACCAGGTCTGTAGGCGGCGGCCAGAATTGTGTACTGCCTGTACGTAAGAACACATTGTGTTTCTGAAAGCGCTTAAAGTTAATTTACCATTGTAATTGATTAGTTAACGTAACGTCAAGATGACTGCGTGTGTGATGTTTGGATGTACATCAAAGTCTGGTCGTAATAAAGTAGATTTATATGTAATACCTACTGTAATTACGAACCAATATGATCGAACTCGGGAGGTGAACGAATGTCGTCGAAGAAGATGGATTTCCCTAATCAACAGATCAAATGTTACTGACGAAAATATCACAAATGACAAACGTGTGTGCTCTCTTCACTTTGTTCATGGTAAGTTAAATTCTGTTTGCTGTTGCACATAACCTGCTTAACAATAGGCTAATTTGTAACCTTACATATATTTTTACTAGCTGACCCGGTCACGCTTTGCTGTGACTTACTAATTATAGTACGTTGGATTAATGTTATTCTAATATTCCTCAAGTAGTCAAATTAATATTCACTAATAAAGACAGAAACATTGTAGTCGATTTGGAAATTCAAATTTAATTGGTAAAGAGTTACGGAGAGTTTAAATTAAGGACAAATGATCATAAAAAAATTTAATTTACATTTCATTACAAATTACTTAATTGAAATTATATACAAATTGATATTTATAAAATAAATAAATAAATTATTTTTTATTTATTTATATAAACTGAAATTTCAGTTATATCTTCAGTCATACTGTTTTTATATTTTTTCCACAAACTCGAAGATTGTGCTGGATAACATGTTGTCAAAATAATTGCAAACAGTTTGACGAATACTATTCGGCGTGGCTGTCAACGCTGCACAGCAAGTGTCAGGTCCCAATAATTGTCGTCTACCAGCAGCTGCAACTCGCGACTTGCATCTTGACATGTATTGAACACTCGACATGTATTGAACACTCGACCATTAACTGTTCGTAAACATTCGAAAGAAGCTGGTCCGGGAACATTCACCAATAACAAACGCTGAAAGAAACATTCACGTTGTTTTGGATTCACTGTGCAAAGTCTTTGCTTTGAATATGCCTGCGATCGAAGGATGTGGTTCTCCTTGTTTACGTGGCTACCATTTTTTACCTAATTTGTTCCATGAAAAATAGCTTGGAACATCGGTATACGTATAATAATGTTTTTGCGAATTGGCGGAACACATAAGATTTTTGACACAATGTGAAAAATTCAGTTTGTGGTCTGTCGTTTTTGGTGGCTCAAGTATTCTTTGGAAAATATTTTCTTCGGTGAAATATACACGTTGACAGTTTTCAAGATGTATTGCAAGATGCTGGATGGAAGGGTCTCTTTCATGGATGCGAAAACTAAAAATATGCCAGATAGCTTCGTTGCTGCTGATGTATCTACCTATTTGGTATCGTGTTATTTCGTCATTTTTATTTACATTTTGAACTTCAAATACGGCCAAATCACTGCCTTTATTAACATATTTGCAAACGTACTTAATGGATTTTACAGAACTGCAAAACTCGACGTTAATAAGAGCCTTATACGTTTTTGAAAGCAATGGTGAGTATGGTACGACCCACTGATTGTTAATTTCAACTTGGTTTCTAGAATTTGACATTCGCATTGTAAATGTTTGGCCACCATTCTCAGTGTTTCTGCGGCGATAGAACGGATAACCATCGATATCCGTAATAGTATCATTCGTATATTCCTTTGGAAAACGCTTCTTACATTTTCCACCTTCCATGCATGGCGATGTCATGTTAAAAGCACCGCACGGTCCGTGGATCGAGTGACTGGTAACAATATCAAACAATTCTTGATCAATTACTGGGTCCGGAATTTCGGCTGAAATTATTTGATCAATTTCTTCTGGATTTTAACTTCAAGCCAAATCAAAATGTGAGAATGAGGCAAACCTCGCTTTTGCCACTCAATCAAATACAGATAGCAACGTATGTTACCTAAAACTGAATGTTTTACTATTAAATCAATCAATGATTTTAATTTTTGTTTGAACACACGTGCCGTGACATCATGACGATGCATTGATTGATGGCCTGGTAATAGCAAAGTTTGTATTTCCTCCCAATTCGGATTACATGTAAATGTAATAAACAAATCTGGACGACCATAATGACGTACGTAAGTCATCGCATCTTGTATATATTCCTGCATGTTCCGTGAACTGCCGATGTAGCTTGAAGGTAAAATAAATGCTTTACCGATATCATTGGCGTTTAAATTTTCATAAATATTTGCCGATAACAGTATCTCGTGAGAGGATGTATTCCTCCGATCGTAATTCAACCTGATTGTATCAAATAAATCGCAAATGCTTGTTTTCAACCTTGGCGTACATATCCACGGCGTATTGAAGGCACAGTCGTGCGTCTTGCCTCTCTGCTACACGCATTGTCGAGGTTAGATTCTTTGGCGACATTTCACTGAAAAATATTTGAATTACAACAAAAAGTGCCTTTCTGAAAGCCTTAAAATAAGACACTATAATACAGTGGTGAAACCGGAATTTTTGGGTCCATTGAAAAATACAGTAAAATGGAAGTTAAGAACTAATGAGGAAATATAAAATAACATTGAAAAAAATAACAGAAAAAGAAGAATGTTATTTTTTGATACATTTATAGCATGGGTGACACCAGGCTTTCAAGAGGTTTAGAAAGATTTGAAACGAAATAATACCAGTGAACCGTATGGAAAGAAAATTTTTTCGATAGCAGACTTTGAATATGGCAGGATTCAAAGGTAGAGAGGAGTGCAATAATGAAGGAGTACTGGGGAGGAAGAAAGAAAAAACAACAGGGGAGGAATTGAAATTGACACTTGGAGTCTAGCTGATCATAACAAAAAGAAGAAGAAAAATGATAAGTTAGCGAGAAATGCTTACACGATTCGAATTTATCGTAACGTTTTCTTCAATGTTATATTCATGTGTGCAATTACTTTGTCGTTAGGTATAAACACACACAAACGATTAACAACAATACAGTATAATTATAACACAATACACAGCACAATTAAAATTGAAGAAACACACACATACGGCGTGGAATAGACCGTAGCATAAATAAATCGAAATACAACGCCATCTACTGAATGGTTCGATAAATTAACACACCGCCATCTGTTAGGAATAAACTGTAGCATAAATAAATTGAAACAGAACGTGATCTACTGGATGATTACCCAACCTAGCTAACCAAGTCTTGTATAGATAAGTTAACACATCGCCATCTGTTAGAAACTTATGGAACTATAATAATAATTACGTGTGGTCGTAATGACCTGGGGACATTGTTTCTACTGGCTGGGCATTCTGCCCCTGTCTTAGCCGCCTTTACCTAGCCCGCCCATCCTGCCTGGTACAGGGAACCTACATTTTAACATCGAATCCGAACCACAGTACGGTCCTGGCGTATTTCACCTCATACAGCATGCTGCGCCGGGGGTTAATGCCGTGTTAAGTGTCTATAAAAATCCTCGCCGAGACAGGGACTCGAACCGGGGACCTTTCCATCTCCAGTCAGACGCCCTAACCACTTAGCCAGCAGACCGCTTAGCCTTGGTGGCTTACAAATAATTACAAACCATTGTCCTATGACAAACATTTAATGAACATTTATTTCGCAAATAATAAATATTGTGGTCTATAATCCAGATAAAAACTATCCTATCTTTTAAGTTGGACTAAATCACACACATTAAGCCAAATTTCATCTAAATCGGTTATGTAGTTTCGGAGTTCATCCCGGACGAACATCGTGACACGAGATTTTTATATATATAAAGATTACTTTGAAGTGTTTTTACCGTATACAAATTATTAACTTTTGATTTTTATTGTTTTCAGGGAAACCATCAAAATTGATGGATGAAACAATCGTTGATTGGCCACCTAGCGACAACTTTGGATATGTATCCCAGACAACGACACCGGAGACCGCGATTAGGAACAATCAACGTTACGAACGAACTAAAGCAGGACTGTTAAGTAGGACATAAGAATTTGTTCAAGAATACAGTTGCAGTGAGCTGTCGTGACTTCTCCTTTCTTCATGAGTAGGACCCAGAGTTTGAGAAATGGCAAATTCAGGCTTTGAGAATGGGAAACCTGGATTTAGAATAAAACAAACATTAGTTACAAGCTATAAAAACATGAATATTTAAAATCTCGTCAAAATGCGCACATAACCTTAAACTATTTTTTTTTTTTTTTTTTTTTTAACAGTTTAACGTCCCTTTTTAACAACGTGGTCTTTAGAGACGGGAAAGGATGGGGGCAAGGAATGGGAAGGAATTCGGCCATGGCCTTTTGAAGGAAGCATCCCGGCATTCACCTGGAGTGATTTGGGGAAACCATGGAAAACCCAAATCTGGATGCCCGGACGGGGATTCGAACCGCCATCCTCCCGAATGCGAGGCCAGAAACCTTAAACTAACGTACTGGGCCGATAATTATCCTAGTTATAACTAGAACTTGACAAAACCACATGTCCACTTCTAACATAATTATGGCCTTCGAGAGACTTGAAAGCCATCATTTGATCTAAGGTTAAAAAGTTCATCCCGAAAACAAGATAACCAATCAAGTCTTCTTGCGTAACATTTAGAAACATAGACTCGCCGACATGTAGGCTACGAAGTCTTTCACGCACAGTTCATACAGATCCCGGCCACCACAAAGGTCAACTTTTTTTCTATACGCCAACGCATCTTCTCCGACGTATAGTTCAGAACTGGACGTGACATTACTGTAGTAGGATACCGTGGTGGCAATCGAGTTTATAGCAAGTATAAGGTCAGTTCCCTGGGCGTTTGTAAATTAAAATAAATTACTATACAATTTTACTGACGCTACTTTTTCATTTTTTTTCTTTCTATGTTTCAATATTTACAGCTCGTCGACGTCAATGTCATGGAGCCCGGAGGAAATCACGGATCGCGCTGAGAATGTTTTGAGTAAAGTAGATATCACACCAAACTACAGTACGCAGAATAAAATCAACACCTCCTTGATTTTCGAAAAAGACGGGTAACCTCCACTGTAAATGTATTGTGTATACTATAACCTACGGAATGCGTCAGATTTCTATCATACATAAGGCTGGAGAACGTCGGCTTAAACATAGACTTTCGAGGCGTATTTTTAAAGTAAGTTCCGTCATTGACTATTGCTGTTGCAACGATACGATTTTTGTTACGCGCATGCGTGTTCAATTAGCTGCTAAGCAGCTTGTACACGCAGTTAAGACTAATAGTGTGGTTCGTGGTGAACTATTGACCTTACAAGGTAATTGACTGACCCCGCCGACTGTGAATGCAAGAATCGTCAAACCGGCTGACATTCATTGCTAAATTAGTGAGGTGTGTGGTGAAGGTGCCATGAGTGATGGAATGATTGGGATATGGGGAAGGAAGACCAATGAGGGTCACGAGTTTGTGCGTGACGAACAGCTTAACGGTCGGCCGTCTCTGGTCAATGAAGATTTGATAAGAGCAGTCGAAGCAAAAATTAGTGAGGACATGAGGGTCACAATTTCTCCTTTTTCCACAAATTTCACAGAGTGTTCTTTACAGCATCGTGGCAGATATGGGTGCCCAAGATGCTCACCAAGGAACACGAAGCCAAACGGGTCTTCAACGCATTGACCTTCTTCACACGTGAGGAAAGCGATGAGTTCCTGGACCATATCATGACAGGTGACGAGACTTGGCCATTTCACGTGACGCCTGAATCGAAGCAACAGTCCATGGACTGCAGGCACACTGCATCGCCAACGAAAAAGAAATTCAAGCGAACCATGTCAACACGACCGACTGTATTTTACAGTCGACGGTCCGATCAATTATCTTGAGCATTTTAATCTCCACGAACCACACACAACGACTAGCAATATTTCTAATGCAAAGACTGCAGCGCAAGTTAACGCGTTTTTCTGAAAACAAGACATGTTTCCAATCCACATGCCATTGTCTGTAATCATTACGCTATCGCACACTGGAGCACTTGTAAGGTACCTTTTAGCTCGCCAAAAGCATTCCCAGTAGCTAACCCCAGCAGTAGTATATTCTATAGTTCGACTTTGAAGTTGCATATGTTGAACATAGAAACTTCAAGTAAAGTAATTTTCAACTTGAACGGATTTTCCTGCATTCATTTCCACAGTGAAAACTCGTCATAAGAATCATTTTAAGTGTATTTATTTTGTCCGGAAAAAAATTTAATTTAAGAGATAGTTTGGTTTGTTTACGTTTTTAACACGCTAGAATTTATGATTTGAAATAACTTTGAGCTAAGTAAAGTTACAGCTGATCTTTTATCACCAGCTATAGTCAGCACTGTCTAGAATATTTTGAATGGAAAATTAACTAATTTCGCAAAGTTTAATTAGTGGTTTTAACTAAGAGAAAAAATGAAGTTTTTAACTAATACGAATAGAACGGAGAAAATTATACCAGTAGATAGCCTAAATTGAGAGGCTTACGATAATCATTTTTCACTAATGTTAGGGGGACTTAGTGAGTTTGTCTTCTCGTATGAATGTGCTTAGCATGTTAATCTTCAATGGAACTGTGGTCTGATGCCTTATTCATAACTCTGGAACCGACAGTGAATTTTTCAAGAATATAAGTATTAGTGATCTCAAGACTGTGTCAAGTGAACTTATTTTTACACCCTTCGTGTTTGGGGTTCAAAATACAAACCCGTGGCGACCGCATTATTAAATATTAAGGTACCAGAAGGCTACATAGGTCATGAACTTTATGTTCACAGTTTAGACAAAGTGTTGCAGCCCCCGAGCATCGACCTGTCTGCCTAACACACTGAAAGTTCAGGCAGTCAGCAAATTCGTCATAAAACAGTTCATGCCACCAAAAATCTCTTTGTATTAGATGGAATCATATTTTGTATGAATACAATACTATATCTGATGGAGGATTTCATTACAGGTTTAGGATTTCCGATAATGTTTAACATTCAACGATTCAGAAGAAGTGTATTATCCAACAGGGAATTTTCAATTATCACTCTTCTTCTCGACCTTGGGGGTATTATTGTCGTCCCCTGAGACCAGAAATGCTAATAAATAACCGTATTCAAATAAGCCATTTCTTTTCACATGTTGATATTGTGCCTTCCATCTATGACAATTCCAGAGAAACATGTTTAGCGCACTATTCATCAAGAACCAACGGTGTGGATCCTAATCAACCTCTTGCTCCTACCCCAAAAGCGATATCTGACATGGTACTTCTGAATAAAGAAATGACAAATAATACTCTTAAAATTCTCTAATTTTAAAAAGATAATGCCCATTCTTTTCACAGAGCAGTAGTTTTTTGAAAGACAAACTTAGGTTTCGTAGTAACATTTGGTACTTCAGTCAGTCTGAAAATACACAACAGAAGAGTAGCATTCGTTTGTATTTCAGTTCAACTAATACAAAAGCATGTTGCAACATATAGTTAAAGAATTTTAAGAATCTTCCGAAGAGATGTTATTGTTAAATGTTTCATACTTTTGTAATAAAATTCGCTTCACATTCATCTTGAACGGCAAGTATTAAAATTACACGTAATGAACGCCCTGTTGAAGTAAGCGTGTTCTACCACTCTGCGGTACATTTGCCGTCGGCCGAGTGATACAGCAAATAGCGGAACAATGAGCTTTTAGCAGCAGATAACTCGAATTATAAATGTGGTAATTGCCTTCGTTTAACTGCGTAACAAACACGAGTTCTCTGGAATAATAACAGACTGCGCGTGCCACTGAATACCTACTGAGCTCTTAATGGTTACGACCGCATTAACCGTGGATTTTCGGCCCCTGTCGAATCACAATGTGCTCGTGAACTATCGCCGCTCTGTTTGCACCATTTACAAGTGACGATATTTGTGCGCAAATGAATGGACAATAAAGCCATCCGTAGTCACGAGAATGACCACCGCTCATCAACTAGCATCTTAAACTTTGAGCAGTTTAGGTTTCCTTGAATATATTAAATAAATTTACCGCACTTTCCGATTTGCGAAATAGAAAACCCAGTTTCAGCTTTTATTTAAAAAAAAGAAACATTAGAAAATATAATTTTATGTGGCAAGTAACCATTATATTCTCTTCCGAACAAGAAAGAAAACTAAATACTATGGTTAGCATTGTATTTCGGTCTTTCTGTCACAGACCTTTAGCGATACTAAAATATTTGTAATTTAAAGATTCCGCCGTCGGAATAAATAGTTTACGTGCTTCCAAGATAGCGAGGCATCCTAGTGTTAAACCCCACGTTCCGGCCTTCTACGGCGGGCCTGCAATGAGATATGTTTCACTTGTTTCTACTAATCACAATTGACGTTCGGTGCTCTAGATTGTTTGAAAGGTAAGGCCAATCAGGAGAGCGCAACTGTAACGTGGTTTGGTAACTTGGTAGGAGTCGCGATGTCGCTTGTTCTCCTCACAGCAAGGCTCGATATGCATCATGAAGATTCAAGCCGTTGTCCAAGGTTGATGTTACGGTATACAGCAATTTCTAAAGTCTTTTTTAAGCCCCTCCGCTACCACTGATCTTCTCTTTACAGAAGTCTAGTATTTTCAGGGTCGATAGGCTGGTCGGTCGTAGATTAATGTTGCGCACTGGTATACTTGTTGTTGTTGTATGATTTGTAGTGATGGATCTGTTCTCGTGTCTTGTAGTCTACTGTGCAACCAGATTGAATTTTTTTTTTTTTTTTACTTATGGCTTTACGCCTCGTCGACGTCTAGGTCATTAGAGGTTGGATGGGACTGGGGACAAGGAATGGGAAGGAATTCGGCCATGGCATTTTTTGAAGGAAACATCCATGCATTCGCCTGCAGTGATTTGGGGAAACCATGGAAAATCCAAATCTGGATTCCCGGACGAGGATTCGAATCGGCGTCCTCCCGAATGTGAGGCCAGAGCTGCAGATTGTAGTGAGGGTTACCGGTCTTTTTTTTTCAAAATCAGGGAGTTGCTGATCTTTCTATGAGCCTAGTAGACTGGTTTGACGTAGACATAACCATAACTTCCCAGTGTGATCTGTTGTGTTAAGTAGCATTTCACGATCAGCAGCTGTCAGGTGCGAACGTGCTAACTGCAACTTCCGTGCAGTCGAGCAACGCAGCAGCGTTCACGTGAGTGTTAAGTGTGAAAGATTGTGTGTGTAAATGAAGAACCATCAACTCAGCCAGGCAGAGACGAATCTCGCAGCAGAAGGTAAGAAATTTCTTCTACCGCAATAACAGGAAGCAATACCGTAAAATTCACTTTTGTTAGAGCATTCGTATTTGAAGCTAATCGACGAAGAAATTCTAAATCTGACTAGATTCCTACCAAAATTGTGTGTTCGTTAAAATAATAAATAAGGAATATGGTGAATGTGTAATTAAGGCAAATGTTGGAAAATTTAAATTCCATCATGCCGATGGAAATATAAGCAATTTCCAAGTAGCAAAAGCTGCAATGAACAAAAGTAAGATAAGAGTGATAAATTTGCTCTTCGAAATACTAAATGAATCGATTCTACCTGCATTGACAGATGATAAATGGGTAGGTAATTTCGGATTTATGAAAGTTAACGAAGTATGCAAAATAAAAATAACCAGGCACAACCCATCATGTACAGTTTATGTGGATTCAAATCACTGGTGGTATATGACGGGCAATACCATACCTGTGCTGTATGCAATTCAATAGAACATATAAGAGCAAACTGCTCCCTCAAAAAACCGACATCCTGCCGTTAACGTACGTTAGGCGCTCAGCACTAAAACTAGCAATTTCCACAACTGACGAAAACGGACAGTTGCGTCCCCGAGACAGAAATAAGAAGAGAAGCGAGAATACAAAAAATTGACAACACAAGAACCACGGCAGAAAACAGGTCCAACGAGGAACACACAACCAAGAACAAAACGGAGAAAATCTCCAAAGTAAACAACAGCGAGACTTATACAGGGTGATTAAGGAGGAATGGTAAATATTGGGTAAGGTGGTAGTACGAACAATGTCGAATATAAAGTTCACATAAACAAGTGTCTGATTTCCATTCGTTTAGGAGATTCAGGTGCTAGAATGTTACGGATAAAATAAACCTCCGAAAATGATTAAGCGCACACTAATAACTTATTGAAGTACTTTATTCATGCAAAAACACACCAGCATTTTACAACAGCTTAAATAAAATGTTCGAAAATTCCACCGTCGACTTCAATACACAAATTGAAGCACTTTATTGATGTTTGAAGTCGACACATACAGTCCTGATGCGCGCGATTCTCAGAAGAAAAAAAGAGACTAGAGACTGTAGTTGCTACGTTACGGGGCTGAGACAGTTAAACTACTAATACTACCTCCGTCAATATTTACCATTCCTCCCGAATCACCTGTATACGAGACAAATAAAATCACACACACACATCGGTATGATAAAATAGAAAAAGGAAACGGAACCTCCGGAAAACATGGTAAAAACTGACGACAACATGGAGACGGATTACGAAAAGGAGGTACCAATGTCGACAACGGACCCACAGTCTACAGCAGACGGGACCAAATGGATGAGACCTCAGGTTTTTAAACTTGGTAAAGAACGCCACCAGGAATAGAAACCGGAGATGACAAGCAAACTAACGAGGGAAACATCTAGAGAGAAGGAAAATATGAAAAAATTCCAAAGGCATTGGAAAAAACCAAGAAGCAATCAATTGGGAAGAACCTATTAACAACCAATGCGGGATTAATTCCTAAACTACTTAGGCACCAAATAGTAAGCACGGAAAGAAGAAAGTATGCTTTATAACTGGGCAGACGACAGGCGTCAAGAAGACTCAACGGAAGACATGCAAATAGCCTGAATGAAAACCATGGCACCGAGCGTGGTGGTGTAACGGCTACCGTTCTGGCCTCGCATTCGGGAGGACGGTGGTTCGAATCCCCGTCCGGGCATCCAGATTTGGGTTTTCCATGGTTTCCAAAATCACTCCAGGCAAATGCCGGGATGATACCTTCAAAAGGCCATGGCCGAATTCCTTCCCATTCCTTGCCCCCCATCCTTTCCCGTCTCTAAAGACCTCGCTGTTAAGCTGCGTTCCCACGGCGCATCCCTCGGCCCCTGTTAGGAGAGGCCTCTCATCTTTGCCGCATAAGCTAACATGGACGTCCCACCTCGACCCACCGCCAGTCGGTAAAAGATCAAAGGCTCGTTCTGCCTAGCACACGCCGTAGGAACGGACCTTTAGAGAGACGTTAAGCAGATAAAATAAAAAAAACCATGGCAACTAACCTACATCGAAACAAACACCCCAGAAATCGTAAACAGGAATCCTGGACGGCTAAAACTAGCTTCTCCAAATGGAACAGCTGTGGCATAAATATAATGCACCAAATGGTAACACTGGCGACTATTAACACCAATCGCAATAAGCTACATATTTTGTAAACATTTCTTAGCCAAAGTCAAACAGATGTCGCGCACATGTAAGAAGTAATAATTAGCGACATTGTAATACTCGGATATGAAATCATAACCAACTTGGATCCAACAACTAAACATAAACTTATATGCAACCTCAGGCACCAACAAAAGAAAAGAAAGTACGGAATTTTTCAAAACGGAAATTCCATACTTATTACAAAGAAAACCGACCAGCTAATAATAGGAAGCGACTTCAACTGTGTTATTGACTGAAGTTCTTGTTATTGTGGCTTATGGGCGCGTCGACAACGGGGTCATTAGCGCTTGTTTACCGAAGTGATCAAAGACCAAACCCTGCTATCTGCCAAGAGTTATTAAAAATGGTCGAAAATTTAGGTCTGAAATCCGCGTTTCGGACATTGTGTTGAAACCAAAACATCACACACACATGACTTCGACTTCGATTCCAACAGTAGATTCAACAGAAACTATGTATCCAACAATCTAAATCCCGCAGTCAGCAGTGATGAGTTTTTTCCAATCACTGCGCATATGTATGCAGAATTGAGAACGACGCAACGGATACTGGAAGATGAACGTTTCGTTCCACAGAATGTAAGGAATCGTCATTAACACTTGGCTATCGAGTATCAGCAATTGTCACATAAAGCCCTAATCTGATCAGGTGGATTACCCACGCAAAACCCAGAATCATAAAAGCCATTGTCACCTACACACACGGGAAACATTACTGGACAAACAACACAATATAATTTTCCTACAGAAGACTGAAGAAGCAATACAAAAAGGACTCGACATAAGACCACAAATTGATTAAAAATCAAACCCAATATCAATAAATTCAAAAATTGGAACGTGGATGTCGTAGAGAAAAAAGTCACCTATATACTATCTAATTATGGCGACAAAAAGAAGAAACTTCTAGTTTATTTCTAAGATAGTTTTGCCTCAATCTTAAACCACATTAATGAATCTCTGGGCAACAATGAACGAAACAGGATTACTAGACACATCACACTGGAAGAGACAGACTAGTCCCTTATGGCGGGAAAAACAAAAAACATAACCTGGTTAAGACGGCATCCCACTGGAATTTTTCAGAAACTTCCCACAAGATGGTAGAAATATTCAAAGAAATAGGGCGTATTGAACGGCTGCATGATGCCTTCACGGAAGGCACAATAAGAATCATCCCCAAAATACCACACACGAAGGATTTTAAAACGCATTTATAACGCTTCTAAACTCCGATTACAAGATCCAGAGTCACATCATGAAAAGAATACTCCGCCCGTACCATGCGGGCCCGATCTGCAATCGCTGGGTCCAACACGAAATGCAGGAAGACAGATAACCTGAAGCTAAAAGCGGGACTCATTTTCCTCGATTTTGATAAGGTATATAATCATGCCTAACAACACTTCTTATACAATACCATGAAGAAACTGGAGATGGGAACAAATTCCGTATCAGTTATCAAAAATTTAGCCAAATAATAAATCACAAGAGTCATAGCAAACGGATTTTTCAACAACAAAAATTGGTATATGCTGAGGGCTGAGACAAGGTTGTCTGAGCTCAATGGTCTTGTTTGCCATATACATGGAATTCCTATTACGGACCATCCACGCCATGACTAGTGGCTTTGCGTATCAAGGCAAACGATACGCCATAAGAGTATACACAGACTAAATCGGATTCTAGGTAACCAACAATGACGATTTAGAAACAGTTAATAGCCAACTGAGAGATTTCGGCGCCACAGTCAATATGAACAAATCAGGCGGGCATACTTTACATAGCATCAAGAGCACGCAGTGAATCAAACAAGTAAACAGCCACAGTGCCTTGGGCGTGTGGCTAGAAAACTATCCACTCAAAGTGAGTATAATCAGCTGGCAGAATGTGTTAAACAACACAAGTGCCGCTCTGCGATTGTACAAAACCAGATATGTTATAACCATACCAAAAAAAAAATCTAACAAATCTGGCGTTCCTTGGCAAATTAAATTTATTGCTGACGTATTCCCTACTCTCAAAGTGATAATATAAAACGTACAAAGACCAATATCTTGATACATAAGCCAAGGTGAGATATTGAAAGTCAGCTTCCAGTCACTAATGCTACCAAAACTAAGAAGGTTAGTATTAATGGATGCAAGAACCAAAGTAAATGCAATCTTTAAATAAGCAATGAGAAGAGTCTTCTAAGGTAAAGACACCTTTACAGCCCAGTTAATGGAACATTACGGACCGGTGAATACAACAGCACCTATAACGATTACCCATACCACAAATCCTTACACCATATCAGATTCTACTTCCTCGAACATAGATACAATCTAGCAGAAAGGAAGGACACCTCCCCAAGGCAACCAAAGATACGTACGCTATCATGACGCCCATAAACAAGACAATATAACAGAAATTAAATACCCGGATGTTAAATGGAAAAACTTGTGGACATACACCTTCAATAAGGCTATTCCTTTCGATAAGCAAATCCTGTGGCACAAAGTGATTAAAAAGACTTTGGAAACCAATGATAAACTACACAACATGCATCTCAAACAAACCAATAGATATGCTGATACATTAGTACAGTACACCGCTTTTCTTGTGGAAAAGCGAAAAAGATCTAGATGTGGACGAAATATGTAGCACCGTATTTGAGACAAAAACCGCCCAGGGAAGTACTCAGCAAAATGTTTTTTTTTAGCAAAGCATGACTTTAAGATTATACCTAAAGTAAAGTACAATAGTTTATTGTGGATCCAAGGTCACTCAATGAATGATAAATTGCAAAAGACGTCCCAGAATCTAGATGAATACCTATCACCTCACAAAATAAAATTATGGAGTTTAGATAAAACTGCGAAATATAAAGCAAAATTCGGTGGTTACTTGGACGAGATATTCAGGAATAAAAAAACATCATCTAAAGCTGCAAGACAGTAAAAATTAAATAATAAAATAAAGCCTAGAAGACTATACGTTCTGTTGCATCCAAAAACGAAGCTGTGAAGTCGTCGGTAGAACCCTGAAAATATGAAAACATAATAACTATCAAAACATTATAATAGTTATTATGATTTATAGTACTTCTTTCAATCTTCCAATTTTTTTGCCATTCTGCCAGCTGGCTGGGGAGAAAATATTTTATTTATTTGAATACTATATTTTTTAATTCTTTAGTCCCCAAAATTTATGAGAGTAATAATTATAGAAACAGTACATGGAAAGACGAGTCAAAAGCGTGGGAAAAAGTCAGTAAAATGTTTAAGTTATAAATGGCAGAGAAGCCAAGCCGAAGAAGGCTGAAATGGACAGCGAAAGGAAGGTTGTAAGGGGAGGAGGAAGCGGTTAAAATAAATGAATAAAGTAAAGGTAGGAAATAAATCTGAAAGCATATTTTGTTTTCCTCGTGGCTTTATGCCTTAAGGACATGGAGGTTATTAGTGGTGGGGGAGGATTTGCGAAAAGGAACGGGATTTAAAATTGCCCAAGGCTTTTTGAAGGAACCATCCCAACTTTCGCCTGAAGGGATTTTGGAAAACCATGGAAAACCGATATCTGGGTGCCCAGGCGGGGATTTAGTGGTTCGTCTTCTCGAACTCCAAACCAGAGCGTATTCTCTCACACACCGGGATTGGTATCTCAGTACAGTTCCGCCCTAGACGAAGGACGAAGCCTATCGTCCGAAACGACATGCAATCGTCTGAGTTTTTGCGTTTTGTCGTTAAAAAAGGCACGCTACGGGGCTCTGAGGGCAGTAAGGTGGTCCAATATTTTATTAATTGTTTCAAGAAACACAACTGTGGATTTTATAATATTTCAGAAGTCTTATTTGTTCCATAATGAAACAATAAAACTTCCTGAGCTCTATAACTTAACAATTACCGGTATTTTGTATTTCCGTTCCATCCTTACAAAGTTTGTAAGTGGGCTTAGTACATATTGCGCACACATCCCGAAAAGTGACACAAATAAGTCGTTGTACTTTGAATTCTCCATCATTCTGATCTTGGCGGTAGTTAATTAATTAATGTTAGTTGTACTTGCTGCAATCAGTCAGTGTCAGATTTTGTTGAACAGACCAGTTGTGTCTGATGGAGGAAGGGGCTGAGAAACTAGCTGGAAAGTTGCCCAACACGTTCGAAATGGAACACTGGAGGCGAATTTTACACCGTCGCCATCGGGCCTACAAAACATTGATACCATCTTCCTTTTGAACTCACAAGTTAAAAAGTTAGATGATTTATTGAAAACTAGTTTATATTGAAGAATTCGAAACTTCGGTTACTCCACTTTCCATGATATCACACACAGAAATTTATTAATGCCTTTAATCTTGGATCGGACATCACTAAACCTGCTCCGTCCAGCACTATAAGGCTCAAAAGGTTATCTTGTGGAACTAAACCTTTAAAATGAGGGTTATATACTGTATATTCCAGGATTAATTTCTGAATCCAAAAAAACTAAATTTGTGGAGTTTTTTTATTGAAAATACGCGTCAACAAAGCTACTTGATATCGTTAAAAAACTGTTGTTTTCATTTCTTTCACAGAGTCATTTTTCTCTTGAAAGCTGTAACCATTTAAGTCTTCTGTTGCCTTGTTACGTCTAACACAAAAGTGGATTTTCATCCTTCAGGGTTTACTCTCTCAGGCTTTATAAGTACCCTTCCACCAGAATCAAAGCTGGAAGAGCTACGCAGAGACGACGAAAATAATACGGCAAGGAACTGGATATCAACCATGAAAAGTGATATATAACTGAAAATGCAATACAGGTAGAATCATCTTTAATACCATCTTATAGCGAGGTAGGCTGGAGCGTTAAATCCAAATAATGCAGGGCTGTAATATAAATAGAGAATAATATCATACATCCTATTTTCCGGGGATCTGAAGCAGGATTGGTTCAAGGATTACTTACACGCTACTATCAAGAGTCGCTGTTATTAAATACTGATTGGGGCAAAACATCTATCGTACATATAAAAGCATTTTGCAGGATGCTTACTCTAGTACTTACAGAAATTTGGTGTTGCTCAATTGGTTAAGTCGCTTAACAGAGGTTCGGAAGGTCCTTACTTCGAATTCCGGTCTAAGCAGGGATTTTTACAGGTTTTTAACCTGACCTTCTCCTATGTTGACCAAGTCAAATGGGTGGGCAATATCGCTCTGGCCTGTCATTCGGGAGGGCGTGAGTTCAAATCCCCGTTCTATGACCAAGATTTCTGTTTTCCATGTTTTCCCGAAATCATTCCAGGCGAATGATGGGATGGTTCATTCAAAGACAATGACCGAGTTTCTTCTCGTTCCTTCTTCCTTGTCCCCTATCGCTTCTTGGCTGAAAAAGAACCCAGTGTCCCTACAAACCCGTCTCCTGAACTTTACAAAGCTTTGCTTTGGTCATATGTAATACGCTGGAACGCTTCGTCGTTCGGATTCCACGTAAAATTGTGGGTTCCATTTGCCCGGTAGGATTACAATATTAGATTAATGTAACCATGACAAGAGGCGCATGCGCGGCATATCGAAAACTCTGCCACTCGGCGACCAAACCATTCGAGTATATCCCGGCCAGCAATGGCATACACATTTACTTTTTGTCAAAGTAAACAAGTAATATATTTCATAAGCGTATGAAATTCATGGAAAAAGTTATTTCTAGTTGAACTTAAAGTTTAAGTACAGATTATTCTTGTGCTTCGATGTTACACCACTGTGGAAATATAATAGTTTCTTAGTCAATGGTAAAATTTTAAAGTACTTACCTGAAGACTTAATTGATACTGTGATATACCCTGAAAAGCCTAAGAAACTGGTATAGGCATGCATATGCAAACACAAAGATATGTAAACACTCAGAATACGGCGCAGCGGACGGCAGCACCTATATAAGATAACAGGTGTCTGGCACAGGCGTTAGATCGATTACTGCTGCAAAAATGACAGGTTATCACGATTTAAGTGAGTTTGAACGTGGTGCTATGATCGGCGCACGAGAGATGGGACACAGCATCTCCGAGGTATCGATGAGGTGAGGATCTTCCCGTACGACCATTTCACGAGTGCAAAGTGAATATCGGGAACCCGGTAAAACATCAAATCTCCGACATCGCCGCGGCTGGAAAAAGATCGTGCAAGAACGGGACCAACGACGACTGAAGAGAATCGTTCAACGTGACAGAAGTGTTACTCTTCCGCAAATTGCTGCGGATTTCAATACTGGGCCATCAACAAGTGTCAGCAAACCATTCAATGAAACATCATCGATATGGGCTTTCGGAGCCGAAGGCCCAATTGTGTACCCTTGCCGAGTGTACGACACAAAGCTTTACGCCTCGCCTGGGCTAGTCAACACCGACATTGGACTGATGATGATTGGAAACATGTTGGCTGGTCTGACGAGTCTCGTTTCCAATTGTATCGAGCGGATGGACGTGTACTGCTATGGAGACAACATCATGAGTTCATGGACCTTGCATGTCAGCAGGGTACAGTTCAAGCTGGTGGAGGCTCTGTATGGTGTGGGGCGTGTGAAGTTGGAGTGACAAGTGACACGTACGTACGCATCCTCGCTGACCACCTGCATTATTTCATGTCCATTGTGCATTCCGACTGACTTGGGAAATTCCAGCAGGACAATGCGACTCCCCACTCGTCCAGGATTGATACAGGGTGGCTCTATGAACACTCTTCTGAGTTTAAACACCTCCGCTGGCCACCAAACTCCCCAGACATGATCATTATTGAGTATATCTGGATGCCTTGCAACGTGGCGTTCAGAAGTGATCTCCACCCCCTCGTACTCTTACGGATTTATGGACAGCCCTGCAGGATACAGTTCCCTCTAACACTACTTCAGACATTAGTCGAGTCCATGCCACGTCGTGTTGCAGCACTTCTGCATGCTCGCGGGGGCCCTACACGATATTAGGCAGGTGTACCAGTTTCTTTGGCTCTTCAGTGTAGTTACTTAGGAGTGTTAATATCAACGTCCCAAAACGAACCATAGTGAATTTTTAAAATATTTTGTGTTTTTTGGCTAATGACATTTGAAATTTGCATATCCACAATATATAAAGGCGATGCACAGAGACTGTTATCGACTGAACTGGTGTAGCATATCTCAGGTACGTATTTGCAACCTATTTCTCTGCGATTTGCAGCAACTTAGGAACAAGCAATTAAAATGGTAAACGAGGAAGTATGTTAATCTTCCCCCTAATAGGACACATTGTCCTTATCTGCAGTATGAAAAGGGTTTTTATGGAAATGATACTTCTGCAATCTCTTTCGGATTCTCTAGAACATAAGTTCCCAAACTTTTTTGACCAACCAATACGTTTTCGAAAAAAAAAATACTCACCACCACCTTTCAAGAAATGGTTACTCAGTGCCCGATTTGTTTAAAAAACACACCTGTTCCACTTCGTCTGATAAACAATGCTGCCAATAGTGCTCCAACTTTTTGGGCTCGTGACCCACTATTAGAAACAATGACTCGATAGCGCTGCTTTTAAATTAAGTGTAAAATATCATTTATAGAGAAATGAGGACAGATTTCTAAAATTACTTTATTAAAACACATTAATATTATCGGTGTTCTGGTCGCAGTTTCATCATAGATATGAAAAAAAACGATTTTGTTTTAGAGGGCTGGGATCAGTGTGATGACATTAATTTTTCGGTATTTAGTGCTTTATTTGTCATCTGAAATCTTAAATAATCGCGTTCTGCTATTGGAAATATGTTTCATTTTTTAGCTAATAAATTCCTGAATACTCTAAATCTTCTTTTGGTGACATATAATCACGCAATGCAATTAAAATCTTCTTATATTCCTTGATGCAGTCCTTAAAACCGGATATAATACTGGATATTAGGGGCGCCGGTTCGTACCCAACGCATTCTAAATTCACCCTGATCCAGAAACGCCCCCTATGATACCACTCCCGTTGGGAACCACTGATCTAGACACTAGAAAAGAAATACTAAATTTATGAAAAAGCTGATTTATTGAACAGTTATTTTCAGACTGTATTTTCGTTTTCCGACTAGTTCTCTGCTTACTTTGTCGTACGTGTGAAACTAATTTTCTCGCGTATTCGTTTATCCGGGTCGACGTCGCGTCGGATTCGACCAGTGACGTGATGGAGACGGATTTACGGTCTCGACTCGGATTCAGTCCTCCCGCGGCGCGGAGGAAATATTTATAGTGTGTACCCGGCGATAGAGGGGCGTATGAATTTTTGTCGCCCCCCAGAGCCGCTCGCCGGTAATGGATGACGGTGCTCGCTGTCACTGCGGGTGATCGATGTGCGAGCAGGAGCGTGTAGGCGCTAACTGATGTGCCCTAATAACCGCTCCAGGTGAGAGGGATCCGCCAACAAATGAGCAGCTCTTTGCGACTCCACTGTGCGTGCGCCGCGCCGCGCCGGGGGAAGCACCACTGACAGGGCATGCAACCGTGGCCTCGCGCAATTTGTTCCCTCGTAAAAGTAATGGCTACAAACATTTTCACGCGTTCTGCATCAGGAGTAGGTGCGCACTTTCATAAAGTACAAAATGTTTTAAATTAATCCAACTGTACTCCAGCGTCAGGTTTGGCCGTTAGAGATCCAAAACTTTTTTTTTTTAACTGCTTTACGTCTCTCAACAGCCGAGGTCTTTAGAGACGGGAAAGGATGGGGGCAAGGAATGGGAAGGAATTCGGTCATGGCCTTTTTAAGAAAGCATCCCGGCATTTGCCTGGACTGATTTGGGAAACCATGGAAAACCCAAATCGGGATGCCCGGTCGGGGATTCGAACCGCCGTCCTCCCGAATGCGAGGCCAGAACGCTATCCGTTACACCACCACGGTCGGTGATCGAAATCTGATCTACCACTATTTTTTCATTTTAAAAACTGTTTAAAGCAAACCCTGTTTTTCTTTTAAGGGAAGATTAATTATATTATTTGTCTGTTACTGATTGCTACTATTGCAAAGCTGAAACATAATCAAGAAAATTATCGACTGTTTAGGCATCCTTTTTGTTATTGGCTCTCAAGAAAAAATCTTTAATGCATTTACTTTCGCTCTTAAATCTCTCTCAAAGTGACCTAACATGGAAAAAAGGATTTGAATGATGATTCATTACAAACACAAGCGTCAAAGGCCAACGAAAGAATCCCTGGAACACGCTGCAGTCTTAAGTTCTGAGCCGGTATCAAATATATTGACGGGTGCGAGCAAAGAAAATTTGAATGTACCAGTTGGGACTGCTTTCCGTTCCAATGCTGCGGAGCGAAACAGGTATCATGAAGGTGACTGCCAAAAGGTTTTATCGCGCTACCTACCAGAACCGTCGAGAAGATAGCGACGGGATTTAGTTACCCGCTTCCGATGGAAAAAAAACATCAGCAGTAACTGTCCATGTTTTCATAGCTACGTCCACAGTTTTTAGTTTGTTTCCGAACTCGCTTTCTTGAACAAATAACATTTTTACTGGAGAACTCACCTTGTATCAGCAGAACAAGTGCTGTTTAGTCGATTGCGGTCACGTCGCTGTGCGGACTTTGCAAGCTGCTAATTAGATAATTACCGGCGTGTTTTGGGTGGCTGGCTCTGCCACCTCTAACACTGCAAGCCGTAAAGCTTTTATGTTCAATTACCAACACTTGATAATGTCCATACTAGCAGTCACACTCACAATAATAACTTAAAAAGGCTTTCTTAAAATATTGTCAACAAATCATAACACATTTTTATTAATTTTGACGATTAGTTTAATACTTTTAACTTGCAACCTCCACATTACACACACATTATAAATTCAACAAAAATAACTGGCGGAACCTCATGCCTGCTTTCCCACGCAAGCATGCTACCACACGTCCGCTCAGACAAATAATACCTCATTATAAGACTTACCAACTAAGATATTACATAAACGTCACAACTTCAGTCAATAATCTTTGATAAAGTAACTATAAACTTTCAGAGTCTTTGCATTATCTCCTGCGATTCTGAACCTGACGCGCCATGCATGGGAAAAACTCGTTGCTCTGAATATAATAAGTTTTGTTTGAAATTGAGCTAGATGTATGTGGCATTAATTTTTAAATTATTACGCATTGTGTAGGATGTTACGACTAGTAGTTGTCTGTCTGAGAACATGTAAAACTCACTCATGTCTCATTGTACTGCTACCTGTAATTGTGGGGTGTGTATGGACGGCTGACACTTGGGTTCTATAGGGTTTTCACTACGATGACGTATGACTTGCGCCTACTATCTTCATGTGTCTTCGTGTTTTTTCTGCTCTTGCCTTATTGTTCTTTGGATCGGTCCTCTTCTTCTCTTGTACTGCTATGTAACTACTAAATAAACATGAGCATCGAGGGTTGAACTTGACTGTAGGAGAGCAAGCGGACAGCTAAGGGTTACTTGAATCAAATAACCTCTTCAGGAAACCTCATTAAATCTGTACTAACACCGTATTTCAACTATAGCTGAAGGTGTACAGTAACGTGAGGTATTCCGTAACCCGTGCTACTGAACATAGGATTGAGACTTAGCCCTATAGTATACAACTATCAGATAATGGTAAGGTTGGTGCAGTGACTTTTTATTCCGAGGCATTGCTGATAACTTGTTGCCCGTCAGTGACGAAGTGAGAGTGATCCATTTCTTCTGGCTTGCTGGCAAAGTATCGACCTGCGTGCTCAGCACCGCATGTGTAGCTTGTACTTTAGACTGACGATCGGCAGGTTCTGAGTCGAACAAAAATGGCGTGACAACTCGACGTCTTACTGCTGTGAAACCTAACAAACATGATTTTGATACTAAAATGTTAAACTAAATGAAGTCCCGTTACATCATGTCTGAAGACACATTGCACACTTCTGTACAAGGTTGTAAGATCAATAGTTAAATACTGTTTCGTTTCGTGTAAATTTATTTTCATTTTTATTTAACTGCGAAGGTGCGTACGCTCCGGTAACATTTTCACTACACACTCGTCTTTCCTCTTACTTGTACCCGCCTAATTTTGTCTTCTACAAATTTTAATTGTAAATTAAATTTTTGGTAAATTATTCATTACTTCCTATGATAACTTATTCTAATCCCTGACTCCTTTACCTAAGAAAGAAAATTTTCCCACACCCGTATGCTTGAAATCAAGAGCCATCTTGATGCCATAATTTCTTCAGTTTGTGATATAACAGGCTACTATAATAATTACTCTGTGAAATGGGTAACTAAGGAAACTTTTATATAAACAGATGAGGATAGATCATAGATCTAGACAAGCTTGGTGAAGGCCGTGTCGTGTTCGCTTTGAATTTTGAGTTACTGTGGAAAAGAAGCTGTACATATTCAGATGATTAAGGATGTTATAGAATTATAATAAAAAGGGAATTAATTCACATTAGATTATTATTTATTTGGCGAAGCTGGATGATGTGGAACGGAAATTGTGTTTCTTATTTTCCCATAGCAAAGGAAATAAAGCTTTAGAAGAAACTACAATAAATAATTAAGCAGATATTTTCACTACGACGACGACAAGGTAAAATAAATAAAAATACGGAACATTAAATAGAAATACGAGACGTTCTGAGAAGATGTACACAGAAATACGAGAAGTTATCAATTTAAAATCACAAATTCTGAATTTCTTGTGACTTTCCTATTTCATGTATGTTCAAAAATTAACGTATTAATCGAGAATTCACTTTTCTTTGTTTGTGAAAAACAAATGAGAAATTATAACTTTAATAATAGTCTTGTGAGAATGAAGCTTTGCGCCCATCGATCCCGTATTTCCAACTTAAAATTTCACTGAGATTTAACCCATTTTTCATGATTCTATTGCAGTGTTGATACGGAAATATCCCTTCATTCATCTAGACATTTGGAAGGAGTATTATATACCCGTGCACACTGAGTTGCTGGTTTGTATAAATTCTGGCAAATTGCCTGAAGCTCTTGTATTTACGAATACGGATCACACATTGAGATACAGTCTTAAACTGAATATTTGCTAAACGGGAAGGGGAAAATTTAGTCGGCATCGACATTCGAATGGATTTCACAACTTCTTAGTGGAAGTGCCAATAATCCATGTTCTAGACAAACTCTCTCACCAACATAACGAGAGTAAAATAGCAGAGGGTAGCATGTTTTAATGCAATTCTGAAAATTATTATAAACGAATTGCGAACATCAATGATTCAGTCAATATTTTTCATAATTTGTTTATAGATAACGCCAAGTATTTTCGTTAGCTGCTGAAGATTTGTGTACCTTTACGCGAAGTAGAATGTTGAAAAATGACAAAAGTCGGTTAAGTCGGTTTAAGATAAAAAAAATTTCACGCCTCAAAGTTGTAAAGCAGCGATAATACGATACGCATTGAGATTCTATCGAGCTTTAATTCTCATTCTTAATGTTGGTCAGCAAGTAGAGCGTGGATAGATTTTCACGGGTGCTACTTCTGAGCAAAATAAGAATGACTCCATCGAGGTTAAATCTAGAGAGCGCGCAAACATATTATAGATTAAGAAGTGAGCTCAATCTCAAATAAGCCCTCTGTTGTTCCTGGTCTAATAGCACGACATTTGCTATCGACATCAAGATAACACGGGAGGAATGTATCAAGGAAGATACAAAATTATGTTCACATTTTGCTCTCTGACGACATCTAAAAATTTGTTGAAACATAAAAAAAGGTAACTCATAACAATAGTAAACTAAGGATCTATACAGATCTTTAAAAGTCAAAATGTCAGATTAAAGTGTTTGTTTGTTTGCTTTCTTTTTTGTTTTTTTTGGTTTACGCCTCGTTGACGGCTAAGGTCATTAGAGACGAGATGGGACTGGGGACAAGGAACGGGAAGGTATTTGGCCTTGGCCTTTTTGAAGGAAGCATCCCGGCATTCGCCTGGAGTGATTTGGGGAAACCATGGAAAACCCAAATCTGGATGCCCGGACGGGGATTCGAACCCGCGTCCTCCCGAATGCGAGGCCAGAACGTTAACCGTTCACCCATCAGATTAGAGATGATTAAGGATACTGTCACAATTATAGGACCCAATATCCTTCTAATTGTAATCATTCAAAATAATTTCATTTGTGTCCTTTAGATATGCAGTGGTTGTTTATAAATTTGTATATTTTACCTGTAAACGAATAGTGTTTTGATGGACGGAAATTGTTTAAATAAACTGTATCTCTATTATGGGAAATACAGTGTCTGAAATGTTCATTAAAATATTGTAACTACGAATATTGTGTAAATTAAAGCGTTTTGAAATTGTTTAAATTTGTTAGTTTGATGTTCAGATGCTTGTAAATATTTTCTATTTTCATTTTAAAACGATTTCTTAAGGTTATAAATAATTTGGTATTATATTTTTCTTTCTATACTATTCCTGTTGTTCCAGTGATTTTTAAGCGCTATAGAAGCATTTGGCGGAACTTTTAATGTTCTAATAAAAACAATACTAAGCTTATTTAATCTGGAAAAATTCGTTCGGATCTGTGCTAACACGAAGCTGTGACCTGAGTCACTTGAATAATTATTGTGTTTTAAATCTTCGGAAAGAAGTCTAATTCTTTGTCCATGCGTTAATCGAATGTATTGCCATTCAATAAACTACCCGTCACTGAAAATAATAAGACGTTCCGTACATATTTTGGCGAAAGTTAAAATTATTTGTCGACCTGAAAAATTACTTCGCAAATCGGTTTATAAAACATCAAGATCCTAGTTGTTTAACAATTCATTGCCTTAAATCAATAACTATTCAAAATCTCGTTATTGCATGTAGAGTCATTCTAAATTTTATAGAAATTTGTCTTTTTTTTTTAACATTAGAGTTAAATTGTTAAAAAAAATCTGCTACATACGGGCACAATTCACATTATCTCCACTGTTCGTCAAAATCACAAAAACCAAACTCTCGATATTTTTCACTGTCGAAATAACGTCATTTGAATTACTTTACAGCTTTAGATACATATATTTTTGTTGAATGTTATGTTGAGACAACTTTTATATCTCTGTAGAGACTTAAGTTTCCACGGTCAATATCGAGGTAAGTTTCTTTCAAGCCCGATTTACATTTAGTAACCTCAAATACCATTTTTTGTAGTTCCATCGGAATTTATCGACGACCGAGTGTTTTCAGGAGAAAATCTGAATCCAGAGACAAATCGTCGTCAGAAACAATACAGCAGATGGTTTGGTGCGTGGGCTTAATAACAGGATATGCCACGCAAGAGGGTATTCACCCGAGTTAATACTTGAAGCGGAAACATTCTGCGGCCTTCAGATGACCTTAGGGGCGTCGGTTTGATCGCAAGGTCGCGTGAAGCCTTTCATTGTTTATGCATACCTGTTGGTAACGCCCCTAGAGGTCAGGGTGCATATTACCGACTCACTCGCGTGCAGCGCCCGACACCAGACTCCTGGAGCGATGACAGCCGTATAGTGATTTGCATACAAACAATCCGACCTGTTTCTCTTGAAATTATTCATACGAAATGTGCCAACGGTGCTGGGAGGTGTTTTACACAGCTTTAACTACTATTGTTTATTGCTATTGTTCTGAGATTTATCGCCGAACGGGATTAATTTAGGTGGTCAGCATTCCCGACTCATTTCAATTCTTTGGGTTTATCCTGGCGCTAAGGCGATGAGAGAACGTTGCTTCCTACTCAGACCACATTCCTCGCCAAATTCGTCACGTAATGTGTAACCGGATGCAGTTACATTTGCTTGAATGTCCATTTGTTTAGGTATAATAATGCGAATTCAAAACAAAATTAATTACTACGAGCACAATCCAGTAGGTACGGTTGCTGTAAATCCTCTCACTCTGGTGTTTCAAATATTTTCATTCCAGAAATTAAATTTAGCAATGGGAACTACGCAGAGTGCGGCAAATACGAAAAATTATCTGATTTTGCTATTACTGACACCGAAAATACTCAGAAATGTCGGTAATCTGTTATTAGACACAGTACGACCTTCTTCAGCGACTCTGAAGCCCTAAGGGCAATCACAGCATTCACACTCTGCAACTCAACTTTAAATGATTTTGTTTTTCAAAGTAAATAAATAGAAAAACGGATTAAATTATATACATTAGTCAGAGAATATAATTTAAATTTAGTCCTATGAAAATAAGAAATTTCACGTGAAGATGAACATCTGAAAGGCTTTGGCGTGGTATCTCCTAGATGGCAATCTCTGTACCAACGAATTATGAGACGGTGTAGCATAACAGTACATACGAGTACAATGACAGTGGTGGACCAGGATTTTGGTTTGGGGGGGGGGGGCTAGGATTTGGTTTGGAGGGGCTTGACTCGATCGAGGAGTGGTCGCCGACAGAAATCTCATCTCCAGATTGCCGCCCTTATAAGAACAGTAGAGCAAAAGAAAAAAAAAGTCCACAAAACCCATGTCATCGGGGGTGACCTTGGTGCTTTTGGGGGGCTTCAGCTCCCAAGCCTCCCCCCTCCCCCTGGATCCGCCACTGTACATTGATATCTCTCAATTCTAACAGTCATCCTCAATTATATATATTATATTGATAAAAAATAAAAGCAAAAAACATCCTTTTATTGTTTAGTAGATTCATCCGCTTGTTGTTATCAAGATACGTCTGCTTGTACATTTTTCTGTAAATTTGCAAAGCTCAAGTTTCTTTTCTTCATTTAGATTTTCACAAGTTACTAGCTTCTTTGGCTTAGACAAGATAGCAGTTTCTTTTTTACGACGTTTCCTCAGTCATCTTCTTAATCGTCTCACTACTCCAGTTTTTATACATAATCTGTAAACAGTTTTTGCTTACTATCGCCTGAAATCAAATACTCGTCTCTTAATTACTAATCTTAATAATTATTTTCTCACGTGTTTATATATATATATTGTAGGGCTGCCCGCCAGAAATGAACGATGCATTTTCTTTAGCAATGTAACATTGTTGTTTCATTTTCCAAATTGCCACATAACGTATAAAAAAAAACTACTAAGCTCCTGGTTTGTGTCCAGCACAGTATGTAGACAGTATTTTCAAACGCTGCGAAACATTACTGACGAACGTAATTGTAATAAATTTAATGCAGGAAGAAACATTAATGAACAGTTCATAGTTTGTAAGAAAGATATTTTTTTAAAAAAATGTTCCATCTAGTAACTTGTGCAAACAGTGTTCAAACACAGAATGATTGCTACTCGACATGAAATGAGGGTAGCAGCAACATAAGTTTCTTAATAGAAATTAAACGTAAGTGCTACTTAAAAGTAAAGTAAACTGTTTTAAGAACAGCCCATCAATTAGTAACAAAACCAAAAATTATAACCTTCAAGCTCACTTGAGAATACTTTTTGTACTTGTAGTAACACTGCACGATATTTTTTATACGATTTTCTGTTTTATTCCGTACCTAATTACGTTTCGATAGTGTTCTTCTTACGAGAGTGTTAATATGCCATTCAAACAATGCAAATTCTTATAATTTTAGATACGTTATCAGTTATCATGATTATATTACGAAACTTTGGGAGCGTGCATAAACCACCTAGCACCATTTTGGCCTCCTGTGAACCTCCCATCCCCCCCCCCCCCCACGTAGCCCTACGTGGCTTTTGCCTATACCCTCCCTCCTCCCCCACGTAGCACGTAGCTTTTTCCTCGTTTGATTCCAGAAGACATTTTGTACTATTTTCTCTTGTCAGACTATTGTAAATTACATAAGGAGATAATTAACATTTCTCTATACAGTCAATCAGTCCCTTGCAAAATGGATTCTAAACGGCACAACTGTAGTCCAAATGTGGGCGCACAAGAGATTTTACCCTGTCTCCTTTGTTCATGCGTTAAACTAATTCAAAATTTCACCAATCAATCGCAGACTGGAATAAGTTTCGTTTGCCACCGAATTTATGAGAAGATTCCATTTCATGTTGCTTTCTACTTGCTTCAGGAAATCAAACATGTCAATAACTGAAGTGTTTACTTTGTATTCCTCAACAAAAGGATTCTTTTTGTTAGTTTTACCAATTTCCTGGCACTTTTTTTAGTTCTATGCCACAGCATGAATACCTTTGAATATTTCAAACATTCTTGAGATGGAAAAGGTTTTTATATCAGTGCCAAGTACTCTCCGTCTCACACTTTACTGTGAATACGAGTGTAATGACCCGCGTAGAACTAACATGGGTTAAGGTCATATATCAAGTTCGGCAATCATGCATACAGGTACTGCATCACTTGTTGTAACCCTATCGCTGATCTCAGCAGGTAATTTTCTTCTGTGGGTAAGGCTGTACCTGTGAGACCTCTTTCAAAATGTTACATTTTCTAAATAAAGCTCGTTGGGTGAACACTAATCAATATACTGTATATTATAATAGTAAGTGTACAATGTGCTTGCCGCTAAAACTCACAAATGAGTCCCGGTACGATCAAGGGTGTTACATGGTGTGGTAGCCCTCTATCCGTTATCCATGAAGAAGGTTTCCATTTTTACCTGAAGGGCATCATTTTGAAGATAGAAGGGTTAGAATTTCGCCCCCTACAACAGCGAGAAAACGAAACAGTCGAAGAGCGCGAGGCACGTTAACGTTTCCAACGAAAAAAAAAAACAAAAAAAACAGCGAAAAAACGAAACAGTCGAAAGCACGAGGCACGTTTATGTTCTCAGCGAACGTGAATGAGCATCCTGAAAGGCAGAAAAACCGAAAAACAACGAAATGAATGAATTAAAAAATTGCGACACATTCTTATAATAGAAGACTGCGAACGCAAGCCACCCATGAAAATATCACCATACGAGAAGCGCGAACGAGGACACGAAAACAGTATAATCTGACAAATGAAGCATTCTACTACGACCCGACAAAACAATATAACAAAACAACCATGTCGTTATCGAAAAAATGGATAGCATCTACTAATTTTGCAACGCGAAAAAATTCAGTGGAGAAACACCAGGATTCTGTTACATGATTACCACCACTAGAAGCCCATCCACAGGAATTTCTACATGTCCGGTGAAACTCCAGAATCGAAACACATAGTATTAATCCTCAGTATACCCCTGATATCTACGGAACTGCCATTCAAATTTAAAAGACTGCAATTTCCAATCAAATTAGCCTATAGTTTTACAATTAACAAAGCGCAAGGACAAACTTTAAAACATTGCAGCATAATCCCAAAGACTCCTGCTTCTCTCACGGTCAACTATACTAAATGAACTATGAAATAAATGAAGTAGGATAACAAAATGTTGTTTGTACACAAATATTGCAAAAGTTAGAATATGTTTTCAATAAAAAAAATTACCTCTTACATGTTAAAGTTTATCCTTTTATTCCAATTACCACATAATCTTATGTCAACTCCCTGAGCGAAGTCGGATACCTCAGCTAGTCTTTGTATAAAATCAAGAGTGCTGATCGAATTCTCCGTCTTTACTGAGGAAAATCTAATTACTCTAATTGTTAAAGAATATGTTACAGACTGGTTAGATATAGAAATCACCTTCCTTGGAAACATGATGCACGACACCTGTGGAAGCTATCTCAGCATCTTGAAACGTACCTTTAGAGCTCGTGAGATAAAGAGACAACTGACTGGTCAGAATTATTTTGAGTCAACAACTCCTTAGTAATAAACAGTTGTCGCCGACAAGACATCGTTGTTGCATATTCGTTAGTCCGATGGGGAGCTAAAGTTGGATGGCCCGTCGGTATATTTAGGGATAGCAGGCCAGAATGTGCTATCACTGGGTTTGATCATCTCCCTTCCTTTATTTGCAACGCAGTACACACAGTGCACTGAACATGCACACATCACAGTCATCCCGACGTAGCACATACAATTACCTCCACACTGGAGAGGATAAAGGGAAAATTTCAAAGAACGTTGCCATCGAGGAGTATTCCCCCCACCCCCAGAGTAGTTACCAAGCCTAGATACCCGGGGAATGGGGATAGTTATCATCATATTTTGTAGCCGTCTGGTGGCTCAGTGGTTAAGGCGTCTGATTGGTGATCGAAAGGCTCCGGTTCGAATCTGCCTCAGAGAGGTATTTTCATAAGCCCTTAACCAGATCTTCACCTCTGCACAGCTTGATATGTAACGTGAAGTACGCTAGAACACTTCCGTGGTTCGAATTCCAAGGTTAAATTGAAGGCTAATTCAGAACTTCAGCAGATTTTCGCTTAAACTTTCGACTCGGTCATCGAACGTGGTGGTGTAACGGCTAGCGTTCTGGCCTCGCATTCGGGAGGACGGCATTTCGAATCCCCGTCCGGGCATCCAGATTTGGGTTTTCCATGGTATCCCAAATCACTCCAGGCAAATTCCGGGATGCTTCCTTCAAAAGGCCATGGCCGAATTCTTTCCCATTCCTTGCCCCCATCCTTTCCCATCTCTAAGATCTCTCTGTTAGAGAGACATTAAGCAGATAAAAAAAAAATCTACTCGGTCGTTTCTGGATCGAGGCTCTCAACCTCAAATTGATATAATTGCCATTCCCCACCATCCCTGAATGTTTGTTACGTAATCATAGAATCCCCCTGTATATACGTCGATAAAATAAAAGTAGAGAATCATGACAGACACGTAACAGTTAAAAAGGAGGCGAGACAATGTTGTAGTTGAACTGTCACAGACGATGAAACAGAATTGTAAATAAAGGGAGACTAAAATAAAAACCTTAATTATTTTATTTTTTTAATTTTATGTACTGTGCACACATTCAGGTCACCTGTTTCATTTTTCTAAATAGTCTCCTCCACGCTCAATATATGTTAACCAATGCTTCCGAAGTGACTGGAAAAAAAAAAAACTCAATATTTTGGGAGACGACACAACCACTCGTGGACCGCCTGGCGTACCTCGTCATCGGATTGAAATTTCGACCCAGAAAGTGCTCCTTTAAGAGGTCCAAACATACGTAAATCACTTGGGGCTAGGTCGGACGAGTATGGTGGATGAGGCAGGCAGTCATTCAAATCGCATGTCTGCGATTGTTGCAACAGTTGCACGAGCTGTTCGGGGTCATGCTTTGTCATGTTGCAGAAGAACATCTATCGATAGCAATCCACGTCGTTTTGTTCTAATGGTAGGCCGATAATGATTTGAGGACGTCTGTGTATGTGATACTGGTAACAGTGATCCCTCGCGGCTTGTAGTGCTCCAATAGGACGTCTTTTTGTCTCAAAAGAGGATCAGCATAACCTTCTCTGCTGATGTATATATTCGAAACTTCTTTGGTTTTGGTGATGTCGAATGGCGCTATTCATTGATCGCTCTCTTCGTTTCAGACTGATGGTAATGGACCCACGTTTCGTCTCCAGTGTGTAAGGAAGGCATCATCGTCGCGTTCAAGTCGCCGCAGACATGCACCAACATGCCACTGCTTCAATTCTGGAGTCAGCTGCCGAGGCAGCCACCGTACAGACACCTTATGAAACCTGAGTACATCATGCATAATGTGATGTGCTGAACCATGACTAATGTCTACAGCTGTCACAATGTCACCCAATGTCACTCGGCGGTTTTCCAATATAATGGCTTCAACTGCTTCTGTAGTCCAGGGAGTCACGACACGATGTGCCTGGTCCGGGCGCGGAGCATCAGCTACAGACGTCACACCATTTGCGAATTCCCTACACCATTCATACACTTGCTGCTGTGACAAACATGCATCCCCGTACTGTACCTTCATTCTGCGATAAATGTCTATATTTTTTACTCCTTCACTTTGCAAAAATCTAATTACCGAACGCTGTTCTTCTCTAGCGCAAGTTGCTGGTGGGGCAGCCATCTTTATATTGTTCCTGCGTTGGTACTTGCGCATCTTCACTGTGCTGCCACCTGTGGGTACATCCGGCACATTATTTCAAACAGGCGTACCAACTTATAGACCACTGGCGCGTACTTTCGGTCTTATATTACACTTTTAAGGTTTTTATTTGACTCTCCCTCGTGCATTGTAATTATTTAATTTTTATTGCCTGAATTAATCGTTTATACTATTTATACTGTGGGGGTGGTTTAAATGCCATGTCAGATATTGCGTTCATCGCGAGGAAAGATTAGTTGCTAGGCTTATTGCTGTATGACGGATTAATGTTGCATAGTTGCCTTTCTGGAGAGACATTAAACTTTAATAACAAAAGTAAGTACAGTGCTCTGTGGAATTCGAAGTGGTGACAGGACATCCTTGTGATAAAAGCCGCCGCAAAAGACTGTCACCGGCACGGCGTTTATTAGCTGCAACAAACTTGGTGCGGAAGCTTTCGGCAGTGATTCTTTGCTGGGGGTAATCCATATAAGATACTTCCAGGCACGTAACAGTAGACGACAATTGCTGGAAGAAGTGGCCAATGGGAGACTGCTGCTGTTCTTAAAATTTACACATTTTCAGATCTGAAAGTGAGGGCAAATAACGAAAGAACGACTCTTTTTGCTTCTAAGAACGAAAAGATTCCGCGAGAGTTGCGAACCGCGTGGATGAACTTCAGCCCAATCAAATCTATACCCGCGTGGTTTTACCAAACTAATAATGTTGTTTTATGTGCTGACCAGCCGGGACGACGGAAGAATACCAAACCTTGAAGGAGCAGTGGATGAAGGGACTTCGTGTTCGGCTTAAAGACATTCTGTTCTTAAACTCGTATGAGAGTCCATGTTTTCTATTACCCTGCCACCAGCTGGGAGAAGACAACAGACTCAGCGGGACTTCAGCAACCGGGACAGCCTTCTCTGCTACAACAACCGCAGAAACTCAGAACTATAATTTCAATAATTGTCTTTAAGGAAACAAGTAAGGTTCATTAAATGATTTGAATCATATTATTAAAGTAATGATTTTCATTTTAAATTAATTATTATTAATTTTGTCATACGTATTTTACTTCATCATTTACCACAGTTATTTGTTTTATGTGTATCAATATTGAAGCGTAATAGTTATTTTATAATTTAACTACCGAAGTTCCCGGCGTTGCCCGGAATCTGGCGTAGATTTACCCGTACCCTATATTTATTCCCGCAATGAGAAACATTTGTAAAAAATTTCATACAACTCGCGCCAACATTTTTTCGGAATTAAAGCAAACCTAGATTCACCCGCCCCCTACCAAGAAACAGGCGGCTTGAAGTTTATTTACACGTAAACTATTTTCATTCGTCCGGAAAGATTCATGCATATCAAACTTCGTTAATTTGGTTAAGAAATTACATTACTTCATTACTGAACAACGCTAGATTATGTTAGAAACTCACATTTTACTCAATTGTGAAGTGAATGGTTATACTTTTTGCTCGAACCGCCAGATACTTTAACTTTGCTGATTCAACCTTTTATAAAAATATCAAAAGTGAATCCGGAATAATATTTTGGTAAACAGAAGACTAATGCTGATGGCCAAAGACATTGTCTAGAGATTGTGCTTAAAATAAATCTATGTTGTTTTTACGGCTATATATGGGGTTTTAATATTAAATATCCCGAATTAAAGGAAATAATACTTCATGTTTTGTTTAATGCGCAAAATAGTTATTATTGTAAAGTTATCTTATTGCTTTCATTAATGACTATGGTCAGATATATTGAAATTGTGTGTTTAGTGCGAAGTACGCAACATCTAATCCTTCCATCTTTGGGATTTGTCATCATACGTTCAGAATTTCATTTAATGCTCCTGTGTTATTTAACGTTGAAACATAAGACATGCCAAACAACTGAATTGAGATTCTAAGTTTTAAAACGGTGAAAACCCCATCGAAATCTGCTAAGTGATTTCCGAGTTTTCATAAGTCCAATATGTCCGCTTTTCGTTTTATAGATATAGATAGATTAATGATCTTGATTTAATGAAATCTCACGAGGTACCCTCGGGGACAATTCATCACCATCCTTATAAAGATTCGATATGCATTTAGAGGAAGAAAAAGAAATAAAGAAAGATTTGAAGGTGAAAAAGTCATTATGGTACGATATACTAATGACATTGCCCTGTTAGGAGAAGAGACTGAGGATATTGAGAAATTAATGGATGGAATGAATTAAATACTGAAAGGAGATTTTGTACTAAATATATACGAAAACAACACAAAAATGATATAAAATAGGAGAAATGACAGCCACAATTGTAGATTAAATATAAGAAACAAGAAAGTATCGGATATTAGAAGTAACGAAGTTAAATTAAAACTAATAACCGATGCAGGAATGGTGATGATCTACTTAAATAAAAATTGAATGATGTTTGTCGGAAACCGCATCACTTGAGATCGGCTATACCGATTTTACTAATTTTGGAATGTTCCAAGTGATTCGTATAAGGTTTTCAGAAAAAAAAACTTTGTAAAGTTGCCGGAAAATTTGGATAATTCGGGAAACCTGAAAGTACTTTTTCTATGTACCGATTTGACTTTTTTTTTTAAATTTTAGTAATAGTCCGAAAAAGATTTTTAGAGAAACAAAAATAGAAAAATTACCCAGAAAATTATAAAATACTCTAAAAAATATAAATTTGTTTTTTCTGTATACCGATTTGGATAATTTTTTTTAAATGTTCATAACATTCCGAACCAGATATTAAGAGAAAGAAAAATGTAAAAGCTGTCCGGAAAATTGGAAAATTAGGGAAAACTGGAGGTACTTTTTTATGTACCAATTTGGCTAATTGTTAAATGTTCGTAATAGTTCGAATAATGTTTCTAGAAAAAAAAAATCGATAATTTTGGAAAAAACTGAATTTGTTTTTTTTATGTACAGATGGATTTTTCTTTTTAAATGTACAGAATAGTCCGAATAAGATATAAATAGAAAGAAACGTAGTAAAATCCGTTCAGAAAATTCTAAAACGGGGGAAAAATGAAAGTGCTTATTGCTATGGATTGATCTGACTACTATTTATTAAAAGTTTTCTTAATAGTTCGAATTAAGTTTTTGGAGAAAAAAAATGGAAAGTTGCCCGGAAAAAATGAAAGTGCTTTTTATGTGGGATTTTTGGATGAACACAAGACCATAACTCACGATTCCAGCGATGGATATGCATTTATATATATTGTTCCTTATGCTCCCAGGATGGAAATAAATAACTAAATTGAATGTTTTCTACTTTTTTTAAAAAAAAAAAAAAGGGTAGATCTTGTTATTTGACGCTTATCGCCACATTTCATGGTGCACTCTATTTATTAACGACAATACGTTATTTTGTATATTTTTTATAAAACTTGGGCGATCATTATATTTTTCTTTGGATAATCTCTTTATAAATACGTAAGATTCTACGTAAGAACGGCTGTGATGCTAATAAATAAACATTCAGTTGTTAATAGTGCAAATGGACATACAAAATTTCGTATGGCAAATATTGAACTGTGCGGATTTGACTAGGGGCTGGAAACCCCAGCCTGACACTGCATCTAAGGGGGAAATATCCGCCGCCTGAACATAGCGTAGCCTACGACGAATTCCGAACGGTGTGGTCCACCAGCGAAATGAAATGTCAGCGATATCCCGTGACGTCAGAATGCCTAGTCCATGAGCCTATCAAAGTGAGCATACGACTGAAATCCTGGGATTTTATGTCCAACATGTATCTTCGAGACTACAAGGACGGGGCCGAAGTTTACTTGAGTGGTGGAAGAGAGACGAGCTTCATTTCTGATTTCGGAGGAAGTCTGGAGGCTGTTCCCAGCGTGTCACTCTGGTGCGGGACGCTGATCTCAATATAGCAACTTTCATTCTGAGCCGAATGCTGAAGCGACATCCGTAATGCTAACAAGATGAATACCTGGTGGAGCTTGACTGCAGCTGACTTGTTGGTCACGGGTCTCATATTCCGTGGGTTGACCTTCCATCATTTCCTACTTCAGATGCAGCTGCTAATGTTAAAGTTTTTCATCATCAAGTCCAATGCTTGTGAATTCCATGAAACAGACAGCAACCGTTAAGCGTCCTTGAAATCAGAGGTCTCTATTGTAACTTTCTAATTTTATACCCCACTGAGATAACGGCCGAACGGTACGAGTTGTTAGAAAGGAACTTTGCTTTTCAAAACTATGTTGGTACATACTCGTGCAATTTCGAATGGTATATTTGTTCCATTCATGGCACCCAAGGTTAACTTCATTGTAAAGTCACAGCATCATTGATAGCGATGTCTGAGGTCATCATAATTTGTTTTTGCTTGTCATTCTTTCAGATGTATTAATGACTTGAACTTAATTTCAAAGTAAATTTCATTTTTTTGTTTTTTGATAATGAGAAATTGCACCTCTAGGCATTGCTTTGTTATTTTATGCTACCATGTAGTAACATAACGGTAAATTCGCCTAGATATGTAATTGCCTGCTGAAGCTATATAAATGCCATATTGTGACTGTTTTTTTGTGTTCCCGATTGCATAAAGATTCTTGTTAAATTCATATTTGCATTACCTCTTAAAATTAAACTCTCCTTTGTTAATCATCAATTATTTAATGATAACTATAAATAATTCATTCCTTCCCCCAGGAGTACTTCTTCAACAATCTGGAGAAAAATCTGGAAAAACGCATTCCAGCCTAAATTAAAATTAATTTACCCTTGCTTTTATTTTTGTGTTATTTCGCGGTTTGTCCAACAAATATAGTTATTTTATTTCTATTCCCCTGATGTTAACTTAGGACATGAGCTTGATGAAATCGATTAAGGTGTAACCTTAATTAGAGATGACAGGGCCCAATCGTTCGATGCAATTAATCAAGAGATGAAACACGAAAAACAATATGATTGTGATACATTGTGAGAATCAGTTCGATTGAACGATCCGCTGTTGAATCGCAGAAAAAGTATGCGTACGACACTCGTATGAAGGTTGAGAACGATGGAACAAGAGCGATTTTCTTATTGGACGCTCCCGGTGGAACGGTTTTTTTCGTCCATCTATCGCATTACAACCGGCCAGGTGCATGCGCGCAGGTATCACGTGACCTAGTGCGGAGGCCGAGGCCTCATGTCCGTTAACATTCAGTTGAGATCTGTCTGGCGTCGACTACAGTTGAACTGGAGCAAGGTAATTTGCAACTGACGGGTGCTTTCTAATCTTCTCTTCCGAAAACAGAAAGTGTAATTTTTTCGTCCATCTATCGCATGTCAAATTCCAACCGGCCGCGGAGTGGGGATAAAGTGAAAGGCGCTCGGTAGAGCAGGCAAGGCCAATATGGCGGCACCCATAGCTCTCATCAGTTGACTGTTTAGCATTTACATTCTCACTTATTCGTGCAAGTGCTACGCGGTATTTGTGTGTTTTGATCAGTGTATTGACATAAATGTTCTTATTCACTTGATCGTGATGGATAATGATACAGATAGTGAGTCAAACAAACCGGTCAACGAAGGAAAAACCAAGAATATTATGCGAAATTATCTGACGATGAATTAATTTTACGCCGTAAGAGACAAAATGCTGAAAGAGTTCGTGCTTATAGGGAAAGGAAAAAGACTCTTGGTGAGTTAGTTTAATTTTTATAGTGAATTTTATAGAATTATTAGAACTTTCTGCCGGTGCATATTGTTGTTTATGCACTGATAGAAGGATTTGTTAGTATTTAAAAATATTGTTAATAGTTAACAAATCAATTATTAGAGACCAGTTTATAGTCTCAAACAAATATTTCTTACTATTTAAAATGTCAATTGTAAAATAGCTCCATTTGCTACGTCTCCGGCACAAATTTTCCATTCACGAGAAATATATTCGCGAATGCCTATTATTTTATCTGGTGATTTCAATACAGATTTTAAGAAAAATAAATCTGCTCACTTACTGAATACTTGAGAGAAGTATTAAATCTTGAAATGAAAAATGATAGAAATATACCAACAACCAGATATCGTACTACAATCAATGCGGTTTTTTCTACATACATTGGAAAAATAGAATGTAAGACATTGTTTACTTATTTCAGTTACCATAAAATGTTATATACATTTATAAACTATGAGACACGAGGTGAAGATGAAGTTATTGATAGAATAATTGAAGATCAAAATGATTCAATGATTTAAATAAATATTGTTTTAAGTTTTTAATTTGCGTCTATCATCTAAATGATTGTATCTATTATGTATTCCGTATTCTAATATGTAGATTGAAATTAAAATTTATAGTTGGATATCTTGTTTACTACTGATTTCCCATTATCATTCCCATTTTACAATTATTAAGTTAAGATTAAGAACGCATTTTTTACACCCGAAATCGAATAATATTCCGAAAATTTTCAGTTAAAAGCTTAAAAAAAGTTTCACTTGCTTTTTGGTTTCATAAAACCACACAGTTGTTGTTGCTGTTGGGTGTTTTTTTTTTTTTATCTCACCGAGCATGGTGGGTGAGCAGTTAACGCTCTGGCCTCGCATTCGAAAGGACGACAGTTCGAATCCCTGTTCGGGCATCAGGATTTGGGTTTCCCCAAATCACTCCAGGCGAATGGCGGGACGCTTCCTTCAAAAGGCGATGGCCGAATTCCTTCCCATTCCTTGTACCCCATCCTTTCCCGCCTCTAATGACCTTGACGTCAACGAGGCGTAAAGTCACAATTAAAAAAATATTTTCTTTTGATCTCATTGATTTTGGCAACGATTCGCTTTCAGAATGAAATTGCACTTGGACTTGCTTCATCAGGAATTGCAGCTCGTTTTTGTAAGTCGGTCAGACAGCTCATTCAGCATTCAGGTTGCCGTTGAAGATGCAAATCAATGAAACTCCAACATGCAAGTTTATGAAGAACTGTGCGATGACCAAAGTTTTTTGAAGCGATGAAAATTGAATGTTTGCTATGAATGTACAGTGGAACATAAAAAGTCTATGGAGCCATCAGAGCGAAGGATGGAGATCTACGAAACAGTCAAAATCGGTTTGGTAGTGCGATGATCGAAAACTAAAAGTAAATAAAAAAACTTTGACATTCATTGAGATATCAAGTTTAAAAGAAGAAAATTAATCATTTGTTTAACATGAAATTCTGAGTTAATTCAATAGTGATTTAAATTTTGGAACAAAACCACACGGTTCCAAGTCGATCACATTCCAAGTACAATACACATTTCCATCATCTCAAATGTAAAATTTCCCATTGGCGTACTTCAGAATGCACTACTCCTAAAATTGATTAACCATTGACACAGTTGATAATAAATACAACGATCACAACTTTATTTACGTATTTTCAATAGCTTTTCACAAATTCCCAAAATGATTACAAACAAATTTATAGAACAATGACTGTTGGGTCAGCTATTACCAAAATAATACCAGCAAGAAGAGCTTTTAGAAAAGCATGTCTCCTTTTGATCTAGGACTTAGGACTGTAATGCAATGGTGAACAATCAGTGTATCTTGTTGCAACGAGTATTAAAGAAATATTGAGCTATGTAGGCTTGAAGCTAATCGTGGCCTTCCCGAGCCACAGGATGTCGTGGGTAAAGGGTTTTGCCGGACAACATATCCTGCTCCCTCGGGGTGGGCGATCAACAAGGTCGCTCACCTGGTGGGGAAAGCCTGCCGCTCGAGCACAGGGTCGTCCCGTACTTAGCTGAATATTGTCGACATCTGTGGAACACGCGGAGCGAATAAGATACCAGGGATATCACGTGACATTAGGTGCCAACCTGAAGATCCAATCCAATTGAGCACAAAGCATAAAATCCTGGGAATTTTCTGTTAAATGTGATCTTTGAGACTGGAAGGGGCAGAGCCAGAGGTTTCCTGGCAGATAGAAGAGCCACGAGCTTCATTCTATTTTAGTCTGTGACGGACTGCGAAAGTTTGCTTTTCTCGCTAACTGCTGCAGTCCGACTCCTGGTGTCGGAAAACTGACGCTGCCGGCTTGCTAGATCAGTTTTCACACGGCGACACAGCCAGTAATGCGATGATGCCCGTTACCAGATCGGACGTGTCTTTAGCCGCCTTCTAAGACATAGGTCCCGTACCATGGGCTGTCTTCGATCACCGCAGAGGCGCAGACATCAGACGCAGAACTACAATGGTAAATTATTACGACCAAGCCATCTGATTGTGCATTCCTTGAAACAGAAACCTTAAGCGCCTTTGAGAGTATAGATCCATGTTCTAACTTTGTAAATGAAAACCCGCTGAGCTACAGCATAATTTGCCAGAACTAGTCATTTTTCGAGTGGCATATTGTTCATTCGTGGCGCTATGATTTATTAAAATGTAAAGTCACAGTATTATGATGTCTGAGGTCATCATAACTTGTACATTGTTTCCAAATATCATTCTTTCTTACATATTAATTCTGAGATGGATTTAAAAGTAAATACACATTTGTTTGCTTGCTCATGATAGCTAATTGAACCTCTGAGCGTTGCCTTTATGATTTTGCCAATTTGTGTTAATATTAACGGTAAATTTGCTCCAACTTGTAATTGCCAATAATAACAAAATAAATGTCATATTGTGACTTTTCCTGTATTCAAATAACGTCGAGATTCTTGCAAGAATCCATATTTTCACTCCTTCGTAAAACAAAATTAAAATCCCCATTTATTAATGTTAATAATTAATTTATGAATGATAACCATGATTTATCTTATCCACAAGGAACCCATTACTATAAGTTGAGGGAATGGTCAAAAATAATAACTGCAGATGGAGATTAGAATATATCATGAAGTAGATAATTGAGCATGTAGGTGTGTTTAGATGAAGAAGGTAGGAACTGGTGGATAATTGCATCAAACCTGTCAAGAAACTGAAGAGAAGAAGAAAACACACTGAGATCCTGTTATCTTCATTTGGTTTGTAATTCATATGAAGTAACGTTACCCCTCCCATCCTTTGCATCTCATCAAGTAACGAACAACAGAAACGGTATTTGATTGACAAAACGTGTGTGAGGTACTTTTTTTTTTTTTTTTTCAAAGTATACCCAAACCTTTGTTTGCAGATATTTACTTCCTTCATCCAGAGTAAATTACCAGAAACTACATGAAGCATTTTATAACTGTTTGGAAGGTAGAGAGTTGTCATTTTAAAATCAGAGAAATAAAATTCTTCCAAAAATGTTTGTTGACTGAAATTCTAAGAACATTTGGAATGAAGAGACACCTGAACAGAATGACTAATTTTATTAACCAATTTTTATTTCCAATTCACCAGTAGTTACAAAATACAAAACATACAACCTTGATAACTATTTAAAAACTTAAATTTTATGTATTGTTAAAAACCAGGAGCTAATAAAAAATTTATATATAACAACTAAGCAGATATAAAATTTAATCAAGTAATTTGGCCGCAACTTATCTTACAGAATCTTGTACTGTTTTATTTTCAATTTTTGACAGTTAATTTTATTACATTGTTGTTTATTTATTATTGGGTTAAATAAAAGGATTAAAAAATAATAGAAAACAACAAGGTTACTGGATAGCACACACACATTTGCAATGATTATATAATAAATTCTGTAAATGTGAGAGCATACAAATTAAATTTTTGGTTCACTTCACTTGTTTACCAACGCCTTACCGATATCAGCAATTAACATTTCAATGTTAACGCTGTAACGTTTTAATTCATCCACTATGAACTGTGACACCCTACTTGTCATGTGAATTCCCCTCTGTAAGTCAAATTTTTCCTCATAAAATAATTTCTCTGCTTCCATTGCAATTTTCTTGGCTTCCTGGTACGTAACCTCCAAATCTTTAACATTTTTCAAAATGTTTTTACAGATTACCAACCATAATCTGGCTTGTGTATTCACAAGGAAATGCATCGCTTGAGTAGTTAGTTCGTAGACGACGGAAATAAGGAGCATGACGTCATCCTTTCCAATATTTACTGTGGGAATCTTGAATTGCATTGCAGTGAGGAATAAATTCTCCATATTTGTACCAGCGCTTAGACTTGTAGAAGAGGACTTAAATCTGGACTGCTGTGTCTCCACTGCCTGACTATAAGCCTTTGCAGAGACAGATCCGTGTGATGCTATCCACGCTGTGGCTATGAACTCCTTATGCTGCTGTTTTCCCACGTTGTACAGATTCATGGGGTGCACTTTCGCCGTTCCACCGACACCAAAGACCACGAATGATAGTGCAGAGAGTGTGTTGTTTGCTACTCTGCTGGCCATTCCCATCTCTTTACCAGCAGGAGCCACGATGGCTGCCCTACACACCATGGCTCCGGCTCCCACTCCGAGAAAGCTAGTAACCACGCCGACCCAGGTGGAAGTCGCCTGTGAAGAACAAATACCAAACTTATCTCAGTGGATTATGCAAACAAGAAGAAATATATCGCACACAATCACATCTCAATATTTGATCCTACTGGTCTTATTAAAATGAATTACTACGGAATTACTTTTAAAGGTAAGTATTTTGAAACATTCTTACTGGCCATTTTAATTTTTGTATACGTTCGTGATTAAATGTTATGTGAAAAAAAATTACGCTTCGTAAACTAATACTACAGAAATGTGCTACGTTATTTTTACTGTGTTATAGTATTCATAAGTGTCGTGGGTGACATAATTTAGTTGAAATGCCTGTTTAGATTGTCTCCACTGAACGCATACTACATTTAACGCTAGACTTCTTTGAGGAATATTGCTCCAAATGAAATCATACTAAAAAATAATCTTAATTTTGTTACACGTGTCGAACGAGAAGAGGTGTACTTTCATTTTGAAATGGAGGAAAAAGAAATTCGTGCTATGATTAAATATTTGTAAGAAAAGGGTGTCAAAAAAGAACTTTCATGAAGACATGATGGAAACATTACTGGAGCGCTTCCTGGTTACAGCACAATAGTAAAAAATATAATTTTTAATTTCATCAAGAAACTAAACCTGAAGATGATATTCATACAGTAAGACCAGTGGATACGCTCGGTCAGGGAACTGTGGACTAGGTAATGCCAGGAAGAAGAATAAAACTATCAGTAAATTGACGAGATAGTAGGAATTCCAAAATAATTTAGGTCACATTCTGACAATATAATTGGACATGAGAAAGATTTTCACCCTCCAAAGAGGAAGAAGGATATTCTTGCTGCAGGAAAAATGAAGGTGTCTATTTTGTAGGATGTACTGTATCTAGATTTTATGAAATAGAGAAAAACTTATCACGGGGGCAACAGCTAACACTATCAGCAAATAGAGTATTTCAATATCTACACGTATACTTCGCAGTACATGAAAAACTGTCATTAGCAGAAGACGCTATTCACCAAAACAAATGCCTGTTCTTTGCCTTGCGATCCCAAATGTCTTGAGCTGAGAGCAAGACATCCTGCTCTTTTGCTACCCTGCCACTGAGACTCAATTACACTGGAGGAAAAATTATTTAACTGACTGAAGTTGTTTGCATGTTACCCATTAAAGTTTTCTGGAAACGATGCTGTCTGTTTACCACAGAAACTCGGCGCAATCTCCGCATCAATTCAGCGACCATTTAAATAAGGATTGTGGCAGCAGACACTAATGGCACTACTCTTCTCTGCTATTAACGAGTCAATGGCAGTATGGGTGCTATATAGCACAATAATCCTGATAAAATCATACAATTGGTTTATATGTTAATTCTTTTTCAGATAGATTACTACTATGCAAAATTCTGCCTGTAAATCACTGTAAAGAAATAGCTTTTCCAACAACTGATGTTATATGGAGATTCAATTAAAGTTGTTTTGTTAAGTTACACGTGAGTAAAGAATTCAAGATGTTTCAAGGGAACAATGTTTTCAACCTTGTATGTTTGTGTGCTGTTACCTAATTTTGTAACCTTTGAGAAACACTTTTATGCATATGGCATACAAGTAGGAAGGAAGTGTATAGGACAGAGTGGGTACAGGTAAGAATGGAACAAGTCACTTAATTCATATGTATCAGTGACAAGACATAAACGATTAGGTAGACCCTTGTAGTATCATGTATAGAGCAGCAGTTATCAGTATGAAGAATGATAAATAGTACATGTTAATAATACAGTTTGTATTAGGAGAGGCAGTCATAAAGTTCCCGGAATTCTGTCATACTGTTGGCATTTGTGATGCAATTTTTTTATGAGTTTGACAGGTCTGAACTGGTCTTAACAGGCAGTGAAACTGAAGGTAGGTCTGTGTGGTAATCAGTTGGCACAATGTCACAGTTTGAGCAAAGGTGTGAACATCAAGTTCATGTGCAGATTAGGGAAATCTGCTTCAGAGACTTTGTTAGCCTTACAAATAGTTGACGGTGACAATTCGTTAAAGAAAACATCCGTTTACGAGTGGTTTTCAAGATGGTGACAGCAATTGCTGGAAGACGAGAGTCGGAGTGGGAGATCTTCAACCTCCAGAAACGAAGCAATGGTCGAGCAAGTGAAACAGTTAATCTGATCAGACCGAAGAATGACCACCTATGAGTTGGCACAAGAAGTGGGGATCTCTCTCATGGATCCATTCATGCAATCCTGTCAGATGATTTGCAAATGAAACGTGTCACTCCAAAGTTTATCCCGAAGCTGCTAAATCCAGATCAAATGGAAACTCGGAAGTTGACTGCAGTCGAAGGTTTTGAAAAAAGCACAGAGGACACGATGTTTCTTCAGAGAATCGTTACTGGTGACGAGACTTGGCTGTATGCTTACGACCCGGAGACAAAGATGCAATCATTAGAATGGCACACAACGTCCTCTCCTCGACCAAAGATGTCATGTCATGTCAAATCCAAAACAAAAGTGATGCTTTTTTTTTTTTTTTTTTTTTTTTTTTTGTAACAGTTTAACGTCCCTTTTTAACAACGTGGTCTTTAGAGACGGGAAAGGATGGGGGCAAGGAATGGGAAGGAATTCGGCCATGGCCTTTTTGAAGGAAGCATCCCGGCATTCACCTGGAGTGATTTGGGGAAACCATGGAAAACCCAAATCTGGATGCCCGGACGGGGATTCGAACCGCCGTCCTCCCGAATGCGAGGCCAGAACGCTATCCGTTACACCACCATGCTCGGTAAAAGTGATGCTATATAAATAATGTTCTCAGGTGACTAGCCAAGTTATAGGAGTGTTATAGTAACACGATATTTCGGCGCTCTCAGTCGTCGGAACCATCTTCACCGGAAGATGGCGCCGACGGCTAGTCACCCGAGAACATTATTTATATTCTCAACGCTGAGAAAGACTACGTAATTATGTAAAAGTGATGCTCATTGCATTTTTCGACAACGAAGGTCTGGTGCACCATGAATTTCTACCAGCTGGACAAACTGTTAACGCCCCTTTTTATGTGCAAGTGTTGAAAAGACAGAGGGAAGCTATCTGAAGAAAACGTCCCAGCAAAACCACAATGAGGAAGGTCACTGTATCAAGACAATGCTCCCTCCCACACATCGATTGTTGTGCAGGCATGGTGCATAAAAGAACATTCTAGTCCACCAGCAGCCTCCCTACTCACCAGATTTAGTGCCATCGGATTTCTGGCTCTTTTCCAAAATCAAAATGGGCCTCAAAGGTAACCGTTTTGCCACCGTAGAAGACATCAAAACCAAAGCGACGGCTGTACTTTCGGAAGATATCAAAACAGGATTTTCATCATGTTTTCCAGCAATGGCAGGAGCGGTGGAGCAACTGTGTGTGTTCAGAAAGAGCCTACTTTGAAGGAGATTTAATAAATGTGTACTTATGTTTTGTTAATAAAGAGTTACAATGAAATTCCGGGTACTTTTTCAGTGCCCCTCGTATTATAAAAAATGGTCTATTTTAGATATAATTGTGTACTCCATTATTCCCTCGCCTCAAAGCACTTCCCAGGACTCTTCTCAGTAGGACGTCTAACTAGGTTGTGCCACCTTACTGACCCAAAGTGAATTGTAATTGGAAAATTAAGCACTTAATTTACTTTTGCTTCATTCAGTCACTACATTTCAGAAATCACTGCATTCTAGTCATCTGAAGATTATTCTCGATTTTATAAGTTGTTGAAGAGCGGCTGCAGATTACATTAAATAATGGTCATTCGAAGACAAGATGAGTTGTCACCTCAAATCAAGGATTATTCAAGGTTTTCTATACAGATAACACTATGACATCTAAAAAGAAAACTTTATCGTTAGAAACGATTACTCTTTTTCGAGCCAAGGATTATTAGTCTCAAGGTATGACTTTAAAAAGCAGTAGCCGTCACTGACAAATCCTGTCAACTAGAAATTAGTCGGTCTAGAGGTATTACCAAAATTCAATCACAGAAATGAATATTATTGTTATATGACAAATAAATTCTAAAAGTATTAAGATTTAAGTTTTTCTATAAACACTGAATATCAGAATGATGTAGTATGTTCTTTGGGATTTCTTCACCTTCTTCTATTTTTGATGAAATAATGGTTTAAGCCATTATTATATGCTGACCTAACTGTGACGAGTTTTTTTAAAATTTATTTATTTAATATATCCACCAATGTCCAATGGTGAGAAGAATAAACAGCACAACAATTACTTGAAAATCAGCATTTAGTAATTTTACCTCTAGTCCTCCTCTCAGTTTCATCGGCATTTTAATGCTGAATTATAAGTAGAATTTCAGTTATTTCTACTTAAAAATAATAATAATAATAATCTTCGCCCGGCCTTGTTGGCGAAGATTTTTTTTTGTTTTTTAATTGAAGTCGAAGATGTTTGAAATATTTACAATATTACATATATGAGCTACAATTTTCTTACAGACTAATTTTAGCTTCAACTTTGGTTTCCAAAAATTGTTACCAATGTACCCAGAAATGTGTGTTATAATAGCGAAAAATTTGAGTTGGGTCTATTTGTGGCTAAGTTTTTGACTTACTTTATGTCCTTGACAGGATCGATAGTTTGGCCATGTTTACCACGGTCCACCAGCGTCCCGATGCCTCTCGCCGCAGAGTAGACACAAATGACAGCTGTAGCAGCGCCAGCGGCGATCATAACGGGCGCTGCGACGGGAAGCGCCAGGGCTGAAGCTCCGAACACCAGCTGAGGACCGAGGGAGGCGACCACGCTAGCCCTATCCAATCCGCGCAAAACCTGCCAAACCATGGAAGTAACTGAATGGCCTGAAGAAAATTCTAAAGGAAGATTTTTTACTAAATATTAACCAAAGCAAGACAAAACTGGTAAAATATAGTAGAAATGGTAGCAGATTAAATATCAAAATAGGATCGGATGCGATAGGTGAGATAAATGAATTCTGCTACTTGGAGGTAAAATGAAAACTGACAGAAGTAGGAATGATGCTAAAACCGGAATAGCACTAGCAAAAAGAGGCAGCACGAAAAGAAACATCTTTTAGTTTCAAATGGTGCACACTACTTTATGGAATACCAGAAAGAAGGAAAATTGAAGCATTTGAAATGCGGTGCCATAGAAGAGGTTGAAAATTTAGTGGATGGATAAAATACGAAATTAACGAGTTTTAGAAATGGTGGTTGAAGAAGAAGTCTTACAGAATGAAGAGACGGGATAGTGGGTCATGTCAAGCGGGATTGGTTAATTTGTTACGAGTGGTGGGATACGTAGAAGGGTGGTTTCTTTTTGCAAACGAAATGTAGGCAATATTTTTCTGTTTAGGAACTCTGGATGGATGATTTTCGCTCTGTAATATGTCATTGTATGTACATTTCCATTAAAGGTTCTTTCGAGTAATTCCAGAAGGTCAGGTAAAATTCCTCTGGCAGTCCATCCGGCCCTGTAGATTTATTTCGCGGGCTTCGAGCATTTCGTCTTCACTTATTAGTTCCAATAACTGTTTATTTTCTGATACCGTGATCTGCGAATTAATGTTGGTTATGAGTTGATTTTTTTCCTGTTCGTGTAGGCTATAGGTTCTCCTATATTTAGTCCGCTAAAGTGATTATGTAGCATTTTTATCATTTCCTGTTGCTTCGTGCCTGAACGTCCCGCAGCGTCTATTTCTGTTACGGGTTTGCGTCTGATCTTGCGCTTTCATTTGCAAGGTGATATATGGATATTTCTTCTTTAACTTGACAATGGTCCACCTTAGCTCGTATTTGAGTTTCCAAACGTCTGTTCCTTCGTTATATCGGTAATTCTAGCTTTAATGTGATTGATTTTTCGTAAGTTGTCGGTAATCTTGTATTGATCTTAGGTACAATTCTCTGAGGGGCACATACAGAAATTATTTCGTATGGCATTGCCAAGCTGAATTCTGTCTTGAAAAGTCTCATAGAATTCCCTTATTTTCGATTTTATATAAAGCAGCCATCAGTTGATCTTACTGGTTTGCCTATTTGTATATTTTCTACAATGAATCCACATATCTGAAGTGTGTAACTAGTTGTCTTTTAGGATTGAAGTGCTGAGCTTCCATATTATCTCCATTCTCTATGTCCCTTGTGCAATGCTCAGTACTTTGCAATGGTATGCATTATAGTCAAGAAAATTAACTGGCCAAATTTCTAATTCTAACACCTTAAAAGTCAGAGCTGAAGAAACATACATATGATCAAGTCGGCTAGCTGAAGTGTTCGAGACAAAGATGTAGCCGCACTCCTCTCCATGTTGCAGGTGCCATGTGTCTGCAAGGTTTAAGCTTTTTATGAGGTATTCAAGTTCCATGCTTAAAGTTGGGGATTTGATCTCTGGGCGATAAAGCGGAATTGAAGTCTCCTGTTAACAAGAGCTTTCAGTGATTTTTCCTTATTAAAGGCACTATGTCTGTTGTGAAAGAGGTTTTTCTTTTATCCTTCTTCTGGTTTCCTGAAGGCGCATATACGTTAGCGATGTGCATATCAGCTTTGTGCACACTATGCCTCGGCCATTAGGTAACATCTCTATCTTGAACTATTATAACTTCCTTGGTGAGAATGGCGGCACCGCGATTCGTACTATAACCCAGGTTTTTAATTACAGTATAGCCAATAATGTCTTCTGTCATCTCTACTGAAACCTCTTGTAATAGGCCAATCTATTAGTATAATAGACAAGATGTAGCGGTGTCGCACCTACGTCATGTCACGCGGTGACGTCAAGCTATGACGTTGCGCTATGACGTCACGCTTTACGATATTATTTGTGGGAGTGCGCGTTATTTAATATCATTTCCAAGCAACAGTGAATAAATTAACTCACAGAATACTGAAATAAAAGTATGTATTGCGTTAAAATCGATATTTCAATCATTAGATGCTTATATTTACGTAATATTCTTTTGATATATTCAAGTATTCCTTAAATTCTTTGTCCATAGATATTCTAAGATAAAAGCTTTGTATTTCGAGCATCAATGTAGAAAAAAATTTGGTTAAAGTGTTACTTAAAATGGATCAGAATTACAACTGGCATTTGACGCTACGGCAGAGGGCATGAATAATTTAGCTTTTTTTTCAAAATAATTTAAACTGTACCTATTATTGAAATTATTAATTCGTTTGAACTGAAATAGTTGCCCACTCATCTCGAATTGTGCTGCCTACACTACAATTAATAATGTAAGTTTATCAGATTTATTTTAATCTTCTTTGATTTCACTGAGTAATATTACTGAGGCTATTACGTATTTCCGCAATGTGTAACTATGACAGCTATTCGAACGTTGTAATATCGGTCTGAATCACGTTGCAGATTTTTTGTTTATTACCTTTATTTTTTATTGAATTTTTTTGATGAAATTTATGTTGTTGCGTAATGTATCTCATCAATGAATTGTCGTTTTGGTCGGAAAACTGTTGCACAAGTTCGTTTTGTGGTATTATTGGCTATGGCAAAATAAAAACGAGGCCCAAAGAATTGTGCTATTCGTTTGAAATTTACCACATACGTTCCTATGGTCATACCTTTTAAGAAAAAGTGTACAAGAAAGCAAAAGGCAGTTTACGTTAGACGTGAAGCAACATGAAAATTACGAATTAACACAACACAAAACCGCCAATTCAAATATTCACGTCAAAGATAGCATCTGTACAGCAACAACTGTAAAAACGCTGGCAACGTTTCTTGATAGGATATAAATATATTCCTGCGTTGTATAATTCACTTCTTACAACAACTTATTTTATACTTATGTCGCGATACATGACATCACCATCAATGCGCATGCGATTAAAACTTTCATTTTGTAGCGGCAGTATTACCCGAGATTGTGGTTAGGTTGAAATCCAGCCTGGAAAAAAATAAATAACGAACCTTATCACAGCAATAGCATATTGAATTAGCTATTATCAGTTATTTAAGCAGGTTTCATAAGCACTATGTCACGTTTTGATATCATGAATCACGATGTAAACTACTCCCGTATGTGGTTAGTTTTAAAATGCAACCTGGACCAGGATAGCAACCGAAAGCTTTTGTCATAGCGCCAGGCAATAGGAATTGCATTTATTTATAACAATTCAATTTATTTCAACAATTGCTAAGAAAGGAATTGCTACAATACTGAAAGAAAAGTATGAATTTTGTTTAAATTGTCATATTGATTATTAGTTGCTTTTTTTTAGTGATATGATTACTTGGTTTGAATGAAAGAAGTTCCAAATTGTTCGCGATCTATGCAACAATTGAAACTAATATTACATGACGTAAGAAGTTAAGATTTATTTTTAGCATCCTTCGTTTTCACTGGGGTCATTATTTCAGCCGAATGTAAGCTGTGCCAGGCGTTAAAACATCCATCTTCATCATAGACAGTAAGAAAGTTGTAAGAAACTGTGAAGATTTTGGATCAAGTTTGTATCGCATGATGCATGATTGGTATAGATGCATCATGACATTGACATCGATTCAGGGAATGAATAAATTCGCGTGTGAATGAAGCTTTGATTTTCTACCAGCTATATTGGCGAAGATTGTAGTTATGCTGAAACGCAACCTGGACCAAATTGACAACTGAAACTTTTTGCTACATCACAAGGGACGAGAAATTACAGCATAGTGAGCTTTATTTTATAAAACTTCTATCTAGGTAAACAACCAAAATGAAATCAATTGCCAGCACAGTCCGTTAAACCCGTCATTTTTGACGTTTTTTTTGGCTAGTCTATTAGTATAATAGACAAGCTGTCACACTGACGTCATGTCACGAGATGACGTATCTATGTCGTTGCGCTATGACGTCACGCTTTACGATGATATTTTTGCGAATGCACGTTATTCAATAACATTTCCAAGCATCAGTGAATAAATTAACTCACAGAACACTGAAATAAAAGTAAAATCGACATATCAATCATTAGATCCTTATATTTACATAATATTCTTTTGATACATAAAAGTATTCCTTAAATTCTTTGTCCATAGATATGTAAGATAAATAAAAACTTTTTATTTCGAGCATCAATGTTGAGAATAGTTTGGTTATAGTATTACCTAAGATGGATCAGATTTACAACTGGCATTTGACGCTACGGCAGAGGGCATGAATAATTTAGTTTAAAAAAATAATAATTTAAACTGTGCCCTATTATTGAAATTATTAATTCGTTTTAACGGAAATAGTTGCCCACTGATATCGAATTGTGCAGTCTACACTACAATTAATAATGTAAGTTTATCAGATTTATTTTAATCTTCTTTGCTTTCACTGAGTAATATTACTAAGGCTATTATGTATTTCCACAATGTGTAACTATGTCAGCTATTCGAACGTGGTAATATCGGTCTGAATCACGTTGGAGATTTATGGTTTTTTACCTTTCTTTTTTGTTGAATGTTTTTGACCAAATTTATGTTGTTGCGTAACCACTGTGTCTCATCAATGAATTTTCGTTTTGGTCGGAAAACTGTTGCACACGTTCGTTTTGTGGTATTATTGGCTATGGTAAAATAAGAACGAAGCCCAAAGAATTTAATTTAATTTAATTGCAATGGAGCACAGGCTCCGGTGGCAATATCCCTACACACCCTATCCTGCACCCACCTACATTTGCCCTCTACAAATTTTATCTTTAAATTCCTTCAAAGTTTTCGGTAAATTATTCATCATTTCTCTTGGTAACTCATTCCAATCCCTGACACCCTTACCTAAAAAAGAGAATCTTCCCACACCCTTGTGCCTGAAATCGAGTGCCAGCTTGTGGTCATGGTCATCTTTTCCCTTCCATGCACTACTTTTCATACCTATTGCAATATCTTTCCATGCCTCATCACCAGTATATGCCCTGTACACTCCCATGACCCTCCTCATCCTCCTCCTGTCTTGCAATGAATCCCATTCCAGCTCCTTTATCATATCCGTCACTGATTGCATTCGTGCGATAATTTCCAGAAACAAATCTAGCAGCCCTTCTTTGCGCCCTCTCCAACTCCTGTATTGTATACGTAAAATGAGGGTCCCATACTACACTACCATATTCGAGCAATGGTCTGACCAAAGTTTTGAAACCCAATTCCTTGACTTCTCTCGTACATCCCCTCATCACTCTCTCCAACAAGTGCAGAACTTTGAAACTTTTTGCTACCACCTGTCCTATGTGTCCTGCCCAGTTAAGTTTGTTATCAAAAGCAATTCCAAGATATTTACATTTTAAGTCTTCAGCAAGCAATTCTTTCCCCACCTTATATTCATAATTAACCTTTTGTTTTTTATTTGTGTATTTAATAAGCTGACTCTTCTTTGCATTTATCTTCATTCCATGTTTACCAACCCAATTAGATATCCTGTCCAGATCACCCTGCAACTGTTTACAATCCGCTATCGTTTTGATTCTTTTATACAGCATTATGTCATCTGCAAACAATCTAATTTCAGATAATAAACAATCAACACAATTATTCATTAGAATAATGAATAGCAATGGTCCCAATACGCTACCCTGTGGCACTCCCATTTTTACTTCCACTTCTTTTGATACTACATTTCCTACCCTAACTTTCAATTGTACTGTTCGTTTGAAATTTACCACATACGTACCTATGGTCATACCTTTTAAGAAAAAGTGTACATGAAAGCAAAATACAACTTACGTTAGACGTGAAGCAACATGAAAATTATGAATTAACACAACACAAAGCACACAATTTACTTCAAATTGTAACGTCAAAGATAGCATCTGTACAGCAACAACTGTAAAAACGCTGGCAACGTTTCTTGGTAGGGTATGAATATATTCCTGCGTTGTATAATTCACTTCTTACAACAACTTATTTATACTTATGTCGCGATACATGGCATCACCATCAATGCGCGTGTGATTGAAGCTTTGATTTTGTATCGGCAGTATTAGCCGAGATTGTGGTTAGGTTGAAATTCAGCCTGGACTAAAATAAATAATGAACCTTATCACAGCAAAAGTGTGTTTAATTTAGCTGTTATCAGTTATTTAAGCAGGTTTCACCAGCACTATGTCACGTTTTGATGTCATGAATCACGATGTAAACTACTCCTATATGTGATTAGTATTAAAATGCAACCTGCACCAGGATAGCAACCGAAACCTTTTGTTACAGCGCCAGGCAATAGGAATTGCATTTATTTTATAACAATTCAATTTATTTTAACAACTGCTAAGAAATTAATTACTACAATACTGAAAGAAAAGTATGAATTTTGTTTAAATTGTCATATTGATTATTAGTTGCTTTTTCTTTTACTGAAATCATGGTACTGCACCACTTTCGAAACCTGCGCGAAACTGGTACTAACCTGTTCAAATTTACATCAGTCGCTTCGTCAACATGCCCTCTTCACGTTTTGCGATCATACATTCCGGAAAAGTTGCCATGAATTTAATTAAAAATGCCGAACTATGACATGACGCACAGGCGTTAGATGCCGCCAACGTTGAAAAAAATCAGTGACAGTCTCTTAAAATGTTGATTTAATCCTTTGTTGTAAAGTTTTCGTGCAAAAAGTCGCAAAAAATTGACAAACACGCAATATTTATCGGAGTTGTAATACGGTGACGCCCGCCATCTTACATAACAACGAGCAACCAGAGATAATCGATTGCTTCAATTGTAAACAAATACGCCTTTGCGTGCTGGATGCCGCATAGCCAAAATTTCGTAATTTTTTATCATTTGGTCCAGGCCGTATTTCTATAACAAAACTAAACTGTTTAAGTTGAAATGATCCCTGTACAGATAATTTTTATGTTATTTTAGCAGTGCTGAAAGCATTTAGCAGTTGCTCAGCCTTTCATATTTTGGCATTTTTAATTAAATTTCTAGCGACTACTACGCAATGTATGATCGCAAAACGTGAAGAGGACATGTTGACGAAGCGATTGATGTAAATTTGAACAGTTTAGTACCAATTTCGCGCAGGTTCCGAAAGTGGTGCAGTTACTTGGTTTGAATGAAAGAAGTTCCAAATTGATCGTATATGCGGCCTAAACCACCTAGCATAACGTAAGTTGTTAAGATTTATTTTTAGCATCCTTTGTTTCCACTGGTTTCATTAAACAGATTGATCTTTATCTTATAACAATTCTATTTAGGTAAGCATCTAAAAAGAAATTAACTGCAAGAACACTCCGATAAACCCGTCATTTTTGACGGGCTTTGTGGCTAGAATATACAGAAACTGCATGCAAATAATATTTCAAACATCGATCTTTAATATTACTCTCTGTCCCAGATACGTTTGAAGTCGCGATACAGTATGTTTGACGCGTTGACATGTAATGAATCAGAATTTGGGCTTTGCTCTCGTTACTATTTGAAGATTGAGTTGGTGGCTCTTTCCGCTTTTATGCCTATTTTCTGTTTTTTACTGACCCTGGCTTTTTAATTTTTGTGTTATTATTCATTTTCGTTTCTTGTTTCACTATTTACGTCCATATCATCAGACCAGTGACTGTGGCTTCTATTTGCATGGGTCGCATCTTCTCTATCATTGATAGTCGGTACTGTTCCACGTGCGCTTTCTGCTTCATTTGCTGTAGCTTCAGTTTCATTTGTCTGGCAATAACTTCTGCGATTTTACGCATCTCTCGTTTTTCTTCTTCTTTTTCTTTAGATCCACCTGCTTGAATATTCTCTTCTAAAGGTTTGGAGTTTTAAAGTTTTTTTTTTTTGGGGGGGGGGGGGCTCTTGAAGACTCAACTGGCCGATATCTACCTAATGATGTCTACTTTTCTCCAAGGTGTTTGTTTCGGAGTTCGTAGGCATCACGCAAGCAGTGGTGTCCTGTGGCCTCTGATTGTTTACTAGGGAGCGTCCATAAACCACGTAGCTCAATTCTGGCCACCTGTGAACCTCCGTCGCCCCCCCCCCCCTTTTTCGGGTAGCACGTGGCTTTTTTCCTTGTTGATTACAGAAGATATTTTGCACTGTTTTTCTCTTGTCAGACTATCGAAAATTATATACGGAGATAATTAAATGACGGAAATAAATATTTACATGCTGTTGCGTGTTCTGTACCTCATTTTAATGTGACGAATAATATGAATGAAAAGCGACGTGGCCTGGCTCGGAATTCCCCCTTCCACCCATGCAGCCCAGTTTAGCTTTCCAGCAAACCCCTCCTCCCTCCCCCTAGACCGAGCCACGTATTTTTTCCTAGTTCCGATTGACTTGCTAGCTTTATTGCGGCGTTATCATCGGTATCTTTTCTGAGTACGGGAAATGGGACAGTGTTTATCTGCATTGCATTGTCACTATAGTTCAGTTTATCCTCGACATTCATTTTGTTCTTAGATTCTTCTATTTGAGGATTGTTGCCGTTTGGTTTAAGGGTATTTGGTAAGCTAGTTCCCCGTTAGAATTTCATGTGATCTGGAAGTGGCGCCGTATTCCCAGAGGTAACACCTGCATATGATTCCCTTTGTTGGTGATCTTTGCATAACTTGCTGATCTGCTTCAAAGCATTCGGCTCTCAGATGGTCCACAGGGTTGCATATAGAGCAAGTTATAGGCTGTCCTTCATTTATAACTAGAGTCTTGAATCCGTGAACTGTTAAGTACGACCGGATATGTTTTTTAAGATCGATTATAACGATTTTGACACCTTGAATCGCATTGTGCCTCTCGATGATTCCCCGTTAATGGTGAATACTTTCCTATACGGCGTGTCCGGACAAAACCGCGAAGTGACAAAACCGCGAGGACAAAACCGCGCAGACAGAACCACGAACGGACAAAACCGCGAACGGGAAAAACCGCGAACGGACAAAACCGCGAACGGACAAAACATTAACTTATTAATGGTTTATTGATGTATATTTCGTATAATCCATCTATATTGTATTTTTATTTTCCATATTGTTCATGCTTTTGTGTAATTTTTTTAAATAAAAAAATAATGGGGTGTTACGTAGATCACCTCCTCGTGGTGCACTCTGGGTAACGCTAAGAATCTACGAACTCTTGTGGTTTTATGTATTCCTGGTTTTTCTGTATTCGCGGTTTTGTCCTTTCGCGGTTTTGTCCTTTCGCGGTTTTGTCCGTTCGCTGTTTTGTCCGTTCGCGGTTTTGTCCGTCGCGGTTTTGTCCGTCGCGGTTTTGCCCTAGAACCCTATACGGAGCTAGCGACCGTTCTGTTTCGTCGATTCAGACTTCAAATAGGATATTATACATTTTAACGATTCTCATTCAGAGTCCTGTAAATCTGATTGCGACTTTGCTTACTTCTCCGGAGGAGTGAATAAAATCAACTTGCCCTCCAGTCCGCTCCATGATCTGGCTGCACATCTCATCTTCTTATAGCTTTGCGTAAACGACGTTCGTGATGAAGTCGTACAGCAACCCTAGAGTATCTTCACGCAGACTTATCTTCTCGAACAACCACTCATCAATTTCATAAATCTTGGGCCTGGAAACTGAAGTTCAACGTTGACTTGCTAATCAATCCGTCCATTTTAATCGACTGATTTAAACACAAGGACAATCTAGGGCACGAAGCATGAGTGTTTAAGTGTTGTGTGTGTGAATGTCGTGTCAGTCCTATGGTGCCCATACTTAGAAGCTACAATATATACGTGAACTAAAGCACGATCACGGAAAACATTTCATCGCACTTCAACAGCCGTACACGGAAAAACATCCACACTACCCGAGGGTAACACGTGACCCGGCAGGTCACAGGACAACTCTAGCTTCACAACAGTTTAAGCTGATCTAGAAAGTTCTTTTCATATTAAAACACACACTACACAACTAACTTAAGTAACATTTAATAGCCAATGTGGCGTATGAACCAATATAATATTTTTATACCAAGCGGAAAAAAGGAACTTTTAAGCAACGAGACCATTCTATTCTAAAGCACGTGTGTTAAGTACCATCAAAATTGGATTAAAGTTATGGGTTTGTATTAACAACGTTGGCATAAACTATTAAGGGTGGGTAAAGGAGGGGACGCGTTAGAATTTGTAAATAAAATGCAGACTGTACTTTACTATTTTTTTAAAGTATACATATGCAGAATTCCATTACAATAGGATAAAAACAATGTATTTGTATGAAGAATGTTGACAGAAATTTAGGAAGTTGGCTTAAAGGTGGAAAGAGGTGGGTTTTTGCAAATCAAATATAGACAGTATTTTATGTTTGTTTTAAAGTTTATGTGTGCAAAGTTTCATCGTTATCAGATAAAAACTGTGGGTTTGTATACTGACTATTTGAAAAAATTGAGTAGTGTATAGGGGGAGAGAGGGTAGGTTTTTTTTGATTGGAGACGTTTGCAGACGAGCACAGAATGACCAAAGATTCATCATGGTATAGGAACGCATGGAAGATGAACAAACAAACAAACAAACAAACCAATAAACAAACATTCATTTTTATATATTAGATTATAAATTATTATATATTATTTATTATATGTCAGTAAATATGATTCAGTGTCAGAAGTTAGATTGTCTGCAGATGACATAAAGCTATTTCAAAGGATTAAAACGGTAGAGGACTGTGAACAGCTGATTTGGACAGGATATAGCTGGGTTGGAAAACATGGGGTGAAGATAAATACAAAGAAGAGTCTGCTTATTAGATAAACAGATAAAAAACTAAAGGTTGATTGTGACTACAAGGTGGGGAAGGAATTGCTTGTTGAAAACTTGAAATGTAAATATCTTGGCATAACATCTGAAACAAGCTCAACTGGGCACATTTGAAAGATAGTAGGAAAAGGTTTCAAAATTCTGCACCTGTTGGAGAGAGTGATGAGGGGATGTACGAGAGAAGTAAATGAATTGGGTTACAAAACTTTTGTCATACCATTGCTTGAATTTGCTGGTGTAGTATGGGACCCACAATAAGGGTACTGTTCTCACTTTACAGCTAGAGCTAGTCACTCACCTTTCTGGACAGTTTCGCTGCTGGCGTTAGTCCCCATCCGAGACGCACCTTGCCGTCCGCATCTTCTGTGTAACACCCTCCCTCTGGCCAACACAATTCTCCAGCAGGCAGTTCGTTGTTGTCTAAGTAGTCTTCCCACGACGAATACGACCGGAAATCCGAACCGACAAACAGAGTTTTCTCTTGTGTACGCACTCTAAACACGGGACAACGGTACACGTTATCACCTTCGCAGTGCACAAACACGAATACGACACCCATAAGGAGGTTCGACCTGTTTCCGTTTATTTCCAGTATAACGTTCGACGTCTTCTTGATGGTTTCCAGCTGAGATTCTCCGTATGTTTCCTTGTATCCGTTTTTGTAATTTGGTTTCTCCTTAGGAAAGCCAAAGTAGGCGAAACCGATATGTCTATACAAGATCAATTTCCCGTCTATGTATTCTGATACGTCGTAGTTGATGAAATCGACATCACATAGAAGATCGTTCAACCACTGCTGACAGTCCGTGATGTCATCTTTCAAGTCGGGTGCCATGTCTCTCGGCTTCCTTTGAAAGATCACAACTGAAACAAACAGAAAATAATGCATTGTTGAGTTCATCAACAAAAAGCAACAATATTTATTTCTATTAGGCACTGAAAATTTCTATGTGCGGATTTATGGAGCATTCTATTGAATATGGTAGCGCAACCAATCAAAAATGTTATAAAAATATTATACATACTAAAATATTAATGTTTGATGGTAAACTCAACTGGGCAGAACACATTTCCCAGATGGTAAGAAAAGGTTGCAAAATCCTTCATTCACTGGTGACGTAAAGAGGGGATGTACCAGAAAAGTGAGGGAACTGGGTTACAAAACTGTGATCAGAGAATTGCTTGATAATAGTGGTTTACCCAAAGTTTGGGTATCAAATACACGAGTTGGGGGGCGTGCGGAGGAGAGCAGTTATATTTTTGTTTGTGGAAATTAGCGCAGTACCCAGCTGATCTGATAAAGGAGCTGGATTTGCAGTAATTAGAAGACAGGAAGGTTCTGTGAGTATACAGGGCCTATGTTGGTGAAGGAGCTTGGAACGATATTGGTCGAGTAATTAGGAGGAGCGCATGCAAATACTAGAATATCTTACACGCTTTAAATATGGATTTTTAAAGGTTGTTATGGTTTTAAATAGTTTTTCATTACACTGTCATCATATTCCTTTACGTTAGTTCTTAGCTAGGAGAACATGCAGGTAATTCGCATAAACAAATATGTGAGAAGAATAAGAATATTAACTCAATGAATATAGCATAACCGATTTTTTTTTTGTCTTGTACTATTTAACAAGGAGATTTCAGCGTAATATCAATTAACAACGTTCTAGAATTTACTTTAATCACATACCTGTCAATGTAAGCAGAACTGAGGAATGTCGGAATCACTCACGTCTGTGAGGATGGATTTATATCTGCATGCACTACTCTCAGCGCTTATACGTGCGTACAGATTGTTTCTTTCGTTTGTTTCCTAGAGCTAAGATCTCACTCTAATTCCAGTCAACCTGTAATAGAGCGATTACTACTTTTTTAGAGCGATATTTATATTCTCCAGTGAAAACAGCAGTTCTTAACACCATTTTATGTACACTTCTCATTTAGAGACTATTTAAAACTTAAAAAAGAATCCCCGATACTTAAGGATTTAATTGCTATACAAACAATAGCATAAAGTAATTTTAAAAATATATACATAATATTTAAATGTCTTTAGTTTTCCCTAGCATAAGGATTCTGCGCTTTATACAGTTCACGCTGACGGAATTTTTATTCCCATATCTTCCACTTCCTTCGGGGGTACTTATTCTAATGTGGAGTTGTCTACTATCCGTCTAGGGAGAGGAAAAAAAAAAAAAAAAAAAAAAAAAAGAAAAAAAAAAAAAAAAAAAAAACCCTGGAACTTGTGTTCTGGTCGGATGAAACGTTTTTTGCGATAGGTTATTTATGAGGCGGTGCGATTGTGGATCGTCCCAGCATTAGCCTAGGTCAAGGCTGCCCAACCCCAGCCAGGCTCGCTAGCTCATTTTAATTTGCCCGCCGATAGCAGCGGTCTAGAATATGTTAGCTCAAAACCTCTGCAAATGTCTCCTTTATGTTTATAACTTTTGATTATAATTATGAAAACCTCTGCAAAGTTCTCATTGATGGTTTTTACTTTTTGATTGTAATTAAACTGTATTACTTATATCTTTGTTATATTTAAATATCCATTATAACTATAGGCAAGTGTTATGTGGCCTACAGACTAACATAGAATCAAAATTGTCGCCCGCAGGCTAACTTAGAATAGAAATCGAATACAACATTTGTTGGGCAGCCTTGGCCTAGGTGATTGCGAAAAACCGTCTAATAACTGCCGCTACGCGAATCCCGGGATTTTAACCAGGACCCGTTGCATATTGCAGTTCCGGTGTGATTGCTGCTTTAAATGCTTATCGGTTTATTAAGATTAATTAATAGCAGAATCATATTAAGAAGCTATTTTTACTTTCTACAAGAAATTACAATTTAATAAATATTTCCAGTAAAAGATAACGTAGTTTTTCCTATTATTGTAAATCATGTGAGATATTACTAATATATTATTTGTAAATTTTCGTAGGGTTACTACAATGAATGATGCTGAATGTTTATTCTTATTTCTTACTGTGTGATGCAAAGCATTTTATTTCGCTCTAAAGTTTATGTTTTCAAAGTTTTTGGGTACACTTTATCACAGTTTATTGTTACTTGAGTTATTTGGTGTATTTTAATGTGTGGTTGGCCATATAATGACAAGAGAGAGTCACTTGTTTCATTCTAGCCTTTCTAGTGATTCCGGCATAGAGAGCGCCAGTTTCATATTAGTCAGTTAGCTTTTGTATAACAAGATTATATTGTGAGTCTGCACGAGTATGCACGAACTCCCGCGAACACTGTAAAGCCAAAGTAAATTTCAGGACCCTAGAACCTAAGATAGGTAAACATCTTTAGATATATGTAAAAGGACGAGGCATATTTTCGTATGAAAAAAAAAGCTTTATTAGCCAAATACCATTGAGAAGCAGCAATGGTACCAATACTCTTCACTTATTGACTATACGATAAGTAAACCATTGGATTTGAACATAAGGTACGAATACTATTTATTTTAGTGGCGTATCAATTAGTGGAAGTGCGTAACTGGGAATGACCTTTACCTCTGGCAAAACTTTACTTTTTGAATACGAAGATACAATGAAGCTCCGTGGTTCGAATAACTCTTTAAAGTGTAGTTCCACTATGCATCTCCAAGTTACGTGGCCACGACATAGCTGGTATCCGCAGCCAGTAAGGGAGCGTCCATAAACTATGCGGCTCGGTCTAGGGAGATGGAGGGGTTGACTGGAGAGTTACGCTGAGCTACGCGGGGTTCCGTGCCAGAGCACGTATCTTTTCATTCATATTATTTGTTAGTTAATATAAGGTACAGAACAGCATGTGAATATTTATTTCCGTCATTTAATTATCTCCGTATGTAATTTACGATAGAAGAAAACAGTACAAAATGAAATTTGGGTTGATCTATTAAAAGCAGCAACCGGTCACAATTTGTTGTTATTATGCAACAAAATCTTCTAGGGTGTCCAGCCGGATGGTGGTGTAAAAACACGACATTTCGACAGCTGACTCTTCTGCCTTCATCAGGTATCTTGCATTTGTTCTCAGCTGACTGTCTCTACCTCGACTGTCGTGTTTTTACACCACCATCCGGCTGGACACCCGAGATTTTGTTGCATCGATACGCCGGGAAATTCTCCACTCATGTTGTTATTATATTTATTTAACCATTACCGGTTTCGAGCAAAATGCTCATAAATCAGATTGTTTTAATTTATAATGTATTTAAATATGCAGCAAATTCGATATCACAGTCGCTGATTTCCACCAATCCATCATGGACAAAATATTATTAGTACAAAATGACTTCTGGATTCAAAGGGGGGGGGGGCAGCTACGCGCCACGACGAGGGTGGGGAGAGGGGGTAGAGACAAAAACCCACGTCGGGCAAAGTGGGGAGAAGGAGGATTCATGGCAGGCCAAAATGGAGGTACGTAGTTTATGGACGCCCACTACGAAACTCTGTCACAAGCTCCTTGAGTCCACACGAAATTATTGTTAGTAATCTCTAGCGAGTCTAGGCAGACTTGCACGAGATCAACAGACCAATTATTCAAATTCTATTTGGTAAATATCGAAAATGTGGGGCTGTGAATAAATCTGTTATAACTATTTAGTTCTCAGGTTGCTTTAGTAATTATTGTTTTTATTCAAAACTATCTGCTATCATTATCGCAGTGACGCGATTTTTGTTAGTAAGATATTTGCAATTTGATGCTACGATTTCAGAGCTATAACAACATAACCAATAATACGCTCAGTATAAAATTAACTGTGAAATTCCATAATGCGAAGGTGCAGGTCAAGCAGATCTGTGAACAACATTTCTGATAGCATCAAAAAAGATGCTCCTAGGGAATACGGCAGTTCCTAATGTGTTGTTTTAACTAATTCTTTCTCGTTCCAGCTCTGTTCTTACACCGAGCGTGGCGGTGTAACCGATAGCGTTCTGGCCTCGCATTAGGGAGGACGGCGGTTCGAATCCCCGTCCGAGCATCCAGGTTTGGGTTTTCCATGGTTTCCCCAAATCACTCCAGGTGAATGCCGGGATGCTTCCTTCAAAAGGCCATGGTCGAATTCATTCCCATTCCTTGCCCCCCCCCCCAAAATCCTTTCCCGTCTCTAAAGACCACATTGTTAGAGAGACGTAAAGCAGATAAAAAAAATCTGTTCTTACTGCCACGCCACCGTAATATCTGCATTCTTTCTTCCCAATAGGAAAGGAGAAATTTTCATTTATGAACATACAAAATGCTACTCTACTGTCTAGCAGGCTTCTCTTCGAACACAGACGCAGGGAGATGTCATTTAAACAGCAGGGCACCCGTAATGGCAAAACCGTGGGGACTGTTTCGGGGAAAGTGCGGTTTCTGCAGAAGTAGGAATAATTAAGAGAAAGCAAGCACAATTAGTGAGATCCTTCTTGCGGTGACAGCTGCTGTAATTAATTTCGTTTACGTCTCTCCACGTTCACTCGGCGCCGGAGTTCAAGGCTTAATTATTACCACTGCAGCTTCAACGAACAACTTCCGTCAGTTTGATCAACGGTCTAATCCAGACGGAAAGGGAGATACGCAACACATCTTATATCATTAAACGAACAATACTTGTATGGTTTCTCGGAAAAAAAGCTCTAACGATTTGGATGAAATTTCTTATTTAGATACAGTTTTGCTTTTAAAGTTTATCTAGAAAGGTGTCTTCCATGTAAAGACGCAATTTTACAAAAAAAAAAAAAAATAAAAAAAAATAAACCGTGAGCAAGTATTGGGTATTTCGGAAACGGCTCCAACACAATCTCGTAGCCAACCGATGTTAATTTAGTTTCTCTTTGGTCAGAGTAAAGAATTCTTTAAACGAACAATTCTTGTGTACTAGCTGATCTGTGCGAATATTTAGCACAATACCGTGATCAGTCTCCGAATGTGGAAATATGCGTATATTTACTAATGAAAAGTATTTTATTTTGAAATGTAGACTGGTTTGATGCATCCTATCCTGTGTTGGTGCATTTACATAATAAGTGATCCTGATTGAGTAACTAAGATCATATTAACATGCTATTTTTGAGTTATTACAATCTCTCGAGTTATATGGTAGAAATGTAACACTAAAGCATGAATGTACATTCGAATCATAAGGGAGTAGTGAAAAATCAAATGAAAAGTCATCATTGTTATTAGAACTAGATGAGAAAAGTCATAAGCATTTTAAAATGAGAGATCACAGCATTACTAAATATAGCTTAGGAATTATTGCATGCAGTATCCCCATACTTAGTGAGTAAACTGGGGTTCGAATAAAGAAAAGATTTAATGATAAGAACGTATAATTAGTTATAAAAATACATTGTGAAAAAAATCATTCATGTAAGGCTGCAAGGAGTTGTGCGATTAGATGGTCATTAATAATTCTGAATTAAAAGGCGCACGATCAACTCTGTTGATGTCAAAAGGGAGTATAATAAGGTTGTACTAAATAACAATAGAAATGGAAATGTAAAATTACTCTATACAAATTATGTTGAAGATTGTATATGGAAGTGTCAATCAGAAGTGTAAAAAACCGTTGTATGAATAGAATTAAGAGGATATTCCACTAACGCAAAATTTTACGAGTGTTCGAGTAACCTGTAACATGGCTGGAGTGGTGGATGAAAACAAGTAAGACGCTAAGCTGTCCTTAACATAACAAGCTGACATGACGTCGCGAAGTTATGTCACCTGCTGGCGCAGCAAGATGTAGGACTCAGCTTGGGGGCGCCTGTATCCACTGAGTCACACCAAACAATAATCGGCAAAATCGACACCACCACAATTCAACCCAGTCCAAATCAAAACAAAATAACACAGATAAACCATTTTAATTGTATTTAAAAACAAATTAACACGAAGAAAAAGAAATTGTAAATAGTTTTTTAAAAAAACCTGTAATTAGTTTTTAAGAAATTTTGTAAACTGCGTTTACAAAACACGTCCTACGTGGACTACGAACGAGGCGAAGGGAGGTACGTGTAGTGATCGAGGTCGATCACTTGCCTGAAAACCTCATATTTTTTGTGTCAGTATCCAGGGCGGGCGAGCATGAAATATTTAAGCAATAGCAGCTATGACCTGAGGGGTAGCACCCCAATCAACAAGTCCTGCGTCGCCAGTTGCCAAGCGCCTGTCATTACTGCAAGCTGGTAAAGTGACTTCATACAGCAGGTTAGCTAGGAGTATTGGCCTCTCCACACAGTGGTGATAGGAAGGGAAAGTATCTATTTAAGGGAGTCTGTCGGTCTCTCTACGAAAGTCTTACAACGTACCACATCGACGCCGAGGGCGTCGTCGCCGGCGCCGCAGAGGCGGCTTCGCACGCAAGAAGATGACGCCAGTCGTCTAACACAAAGGTGGGCTCTACTGTGATAGCTGGGTGTGGACAGTTAAGGGAGCGTGCATAAACCACGTAGCTCCATTTTGGCCTCCTGTGAACCTCCCTCCCCCCCACGTATCCTTAAAGGGGCCCACAGACGATCAACTTGGTTGACAACCTTGTTGTCAACTTGGTTGTCAGCGTTTTCCACAGACGAAACTAAATGTTGGCGACCAAGTTGTAAACATCACATTCGAGTATGTGTCATCATCGGGTTTTATTTGTTGGGTGTTTTCTATTGCTGAGTTTTATTATTTTGAATTACTGTTTTTAAGTATTTTTGTTACAGTACAGCTTTAGTATTGAAAAGATGAGTGAGGGAGCATTCCAGTTTTTAGTTTTAAGAGAGTTGCGTGACGATAATGTGTCTCCTGCTTGTCATAAAAGCACGATATTTAAAACCGCGTTCGGAATTCTAATTCCAGTTTAATGAGCGAACAACATGTCACAGCAACTGACGATGTCCAAAACTTTTTAAAAAACGGGAAGTAAAATTTTGAATGAATTCGATAAAGTGCGACCATTTATTGAAAATGATACGAACATGAGGATTGTATTAATGTGAATAAACGCCGACATCAAGATCATGAGGCAGGAAAGAACTGAAGGCAAGGAACGGGAAGGATTTTTGGCCTTTTGAAGGAACCATTCATGCATTCACTTGGACTGATTTGCAGAAACCATGGAAAACCCTAATTTGGATGGGCGGATGGGGATTCAAACCCGCGTCTTCTCGAATGAGAGGACAGTAGGTCACCGCTCACCCAGCACGCTCGGTCAGCTGTTCGAAACCCTGATGTTTCTAGCTAGTGGGCGGAGCGTCGAGGTTTTAAAATTTCTCACGTCTATATCGCCACACCCTATCATTGAGACTTGTAGTGTAACGTAGGAATTTCAGTGATCGGAAGTAACATTAACTTCGGCTCCGGCTCTAGTTCTTTAGCTCAGTTTCACGTTTTTCAATTTCCTCCGGTAAGAAGTTCTAAAATTTCTGACTGTATTCTTATAACTGTCAATATAAGTATTTAGCTCAATTTGTTGGCAAAGAACTAAATAGTTTTGGTCACTCATTGTTCTTTTTGTTGTGATCCTGAAAAATTTCCTGTTTCAATTCCACAGCTTCGGCAGTTCTTTTAAAGTATTGAAAAATTCACACAAATTTGAATGTTCGGTACACTTTCCATATTCAATAAATAGTAATTGACCTCAAAAAATGATTATATAAATATCAACTGATCAATGAAAACGTAGTCACCAAAAACAATAACATAGACAGAACAGCTCCAAGTTTACAACTGATGTTGAGAACATTGTCGTCAACTTCCCCACAGACGCTACAACAAGGTCTCCAACATTAGACTCCGCCCACCAAATATCAAAACTGTTTGATCTTACTTCAACCAAAACCTCAACCTGAATCTCAACCACCAACATGCCCACAGACGTTCAACTTAGTCATCAACACGGCAAGTTGACGACAAGGTTGACAACCAAGTTGATCGTCTGTGGGCCCCTTAAGTGGCTTTTGCCTCTACCCCCCCCCCCCCCCCCCACGTAGCACGTAGCTTTTTCCCTTTTGATTGCAGAAAACATTTTGTACTGTTTTCTCTTGTCAGACTATTGTAAATTACATAGAGAGATAATTAACTGATTGAAATAAATATTCACATGCTGCTGTTACTTCTGTTCCTCATTTTAACTGTGAAAAATGTTATGAAAGGAAAGCTACGTGGCCTGGCTTGGAACCCCCCCCCCCTCCCCCCACGTAGCCTTCCAGTCAACCCCCTCTCCCCTGGACCGAGCCACGTAGTTTGAGCACGGTCCCTAAAGAGTCAATCATTTGGTCATATTCAAGTGCGCATAGTCTTGTAGAGATATTATCAATATTCCAGTTAGTGTTGGCTGCGAGTCGCCCATAAGTTACATGCTCGCCTAGTCCTTGGCCCTATCTCTAATGTTTTGTTACAAATCCAATTAAAAAATGTAAATATTCAAGTATGTCATCAGTAAGTTCTCAAGTAAATAAATGTGTTAATACGCAAGTGCCGTTTACAGTAATTTAAACTCCATACCTATATTAATATCTGAATGTGCTGAACCATATAACCTGACAGATCTTGCATTAGGGACCTACGACGAATATTCATATCAGAACCATTGCCGAGTTCTACTCTCGACTCTTATCCACGGCTCCAGTAGAAGTTTACCCTATCTACTCTTATCAATCAGCTGGCAGGGTCACTACACCTTGTTTTGATAAATGTACCAACGTGCAATTGGTAAGTTGAGATTATTGTTGATGATATCGTTTTCCACTTTGCATGCATGATTAACCACATAAGTTGCCAACAAGTTGATGAATTGAAGGGTGCTGGTGGAATCTAGTTGAGATTGATGTTCTTTTTGACTTTATTTATTTCGTGCCAGAAACATATAGTAATGTTTTTGGTATGAAAAATCAACCGAAAGATCTTGCGACTGAATTTAGTATTAAAAACATCAAATGATAATAATATTACGTCATCACATGATGGTACACAAAAGCGTAAATATTACCAATATCTCCTGTACATTTAGAAAATTCAGTGTAGCAGTTGCCCAGGTATTAGAATCATTTAGAAAAAAAAACGAATATTTGGGTCTGGTTAGATCAGGGGTGGCCAACCCAAATGATCATGCGGGCCACTTTGGAAGTGTATCATAACTCCGCGAGCCGCATATAAAATTATATATCCCCACTAGAGACATTTTTTTTTGAGTGAAAAATTGAAACATGAGTTGTTATTATTATGTTTACTATTATTCTTACATGTAAACATAAATAATACAATAATAATGATACTCAACACACACTGTAAAGAAATATATAACACTAAAAATGAAATATAAAAATGTTTTCTAAAAGTGTGATGAATCTCGCGGGCCGGAAAAATGTTCAAGCAGGCCGCATGCGGACCGCGCGTTGGTCACCCCGGGGGTTAGATCAAATAAACACAATACATGCAGTCCTTACACTCTTTCTCACTTCAGAAATTAAATTAAATTTTGATAGTTTGTTCACCACATACGAAAAACTTTAGGAACACCTGTTAGTGTATCATATGCTCTCAAAGACGCCATCCAGCCCTGTCCCCCGTCTGTATTCAAATCAGGCTGCGTGTGTAGCGCCTAATCAGTCGCTGCCCGCATTACACGTGTCCTCACTGACCCGGCCATTACATGCGGACAAGGCGCTTCCCGTAATCCCCGACACCGCCCACGCTCTGGGTCTCGTGACGCACACGATACGCAGTCGCAGTCGTGTTTTCTGGCATAACTGCGACCGCTGAGATATTAAGCTAACTGTGAAAAAAATATCGAAATTGGTGACGGTCTAGCAAATCCTCAGATTCACGCAGCTTTCAGATTTGTGATAGTATAGATAAGATTTTTGTGTTCCGGCTGCCCCAATTTGAGAAAGAATTTTTTGTAGAAAATGAGCAGAGGTGATGTTCTAACTGTTTCAGAAAATCATTAACTACGATTATATTTAATTTTTTTCCTTGTGGCTTTGGGTCCAAGTCGAAGTCGGAGGCGGAAAAAAATTAAGGGCCAGGAAAGGGAAGTAATTCAGTCATTGCCCTTTTGAGGAATTGTTCTGGTATTCTCATAGAATGATTTATAAAAACCACAGAAAACAGAAATCTCGATGGGCGGGCGGGAATTTGAACCCATGTCCTCCCGAATGCGAGGCAGTAGCGTTTCCGCTCATCCACCCATGCTTTTTCATCCAGCTGTAACTACTTCCACTTGCGAGAGGTTTGAAGGTTATATGAAACTAGACGTTAATATACATTCTGAATTGTGAATTTTAAATCGAATACAATTAGTGTAATGCGAACAACCTGATGTGGCATTCTACAGAAACCGGGTTCGGTCCCAGGTACGGCTATCCATATTTCGGTTTCCATGGTTTTCCCGAAATCACTTAAGATGAATAATGTGAACGTGTTAAAGGAGCACCTTGCCCTCACATTCAGCGTAGTGATGTAGTTAACATCAGCTACAAATGTCTTGCACTGTCATCCCTTACCTAACCACAGTTTTATTTGTACTATCTCATGATGCGCCACGTGGCATGCGATTCGACACAAGGCAATTCAGGAATTTTGTCAACGGCACTGTTCAGGGTCGTTAAGGAGGATATAAACTGCGTTTGGCATCTGTCTACGAATCATGCAATAAATATGTTCTTCGTTAAGCTAGAATGAAACGTGATGTACATAGAAATAATAATTAGTTCGTTCGGAACGTCAAGTTGTAGAGTTGAAACTTCTACCGATTTAGCACCCTGCGTGCGGCAAGCCGCTCCTTTAACACGTTCACATTATTCATCATAAGGAATTTAGGGAAAAACACGAACCGAAATATGTCGTACCTGGGACCGAACCCGCTTTCTCTAGAATGCCAGACCACGTTGTTAGCATTACACTAATTGTATTCGATTTAAAATTCACAATTCAGAATGTATATTAACGTCTAGTTTAATATGACGTTCAAACCTCTCGCAAATAGAAGTAGTTACAGCTGGATGAAAAGCCTGGTAGATGAGCGGTAACGCTACTGCCTCCATTCGGGAGGATATGGTTCAAATTCCCGCCTGCCCCATCGAGATTTATGTTTTATGTGGTTTTTATAAATCATTCCATTAGAATGCCAGAACAATTCCTCAAAAGGGCCATGGCTGAATTACTTTCCTTTCCTGGCCCTTATTTTTTTTTCCGCCTCTGACCTTGACGTGGACAAGACGCAAAACCATAAGGAACAATAATAAATTTAAGCGTAGATAATGATTTTCTGAAACAGTTAGAACATCACCTCTGCTGATTTTCTACAAAATATTTTTTCTCGCCTTAAAATTGTGGCAGTCGGAAAACAAAAATCTTATCTATACTATGACAAATCTGAAAGCTGCGTGAATCTTAGAAGGGTTTGCTACAGTGCTAGAAATTCGTTTATAAATCCAGGCGTATTTGTTACTCCTAGCTTTCAGAATCAGGCGTAAAATGAAAATGTCCAGGCGTAATTACGTTATAATTATGAAAACACAGATTTTATAGTTTACAACCTACTCCAACACAGTTAAATTGTATATAGGTCTAAATGTGCCAATATATTATATACCAAAAATTGTGAAATAGGTTAATATAATTCTTTATTTTATTGTATTTATTACAGTAACTTTTGAATGTTACACAATGATCTTCAGTAGGCACATCAGCTGATGAGTTACTAAATGTATTTGATTGTTTACTTGCTTGGTGACCCCCTGGATTACGTGAAGTCGGAGCATGCCTATTGGTAATAGTCGAAGAGGTGATGTTTCTTATTTTCTGGCATTCCTCGTTTACCAGTGTTTGTAAACTTTTATCACCACTACTTGTCTTTACAGCTGGTATAAAGTCAGTAATTTTACGAGAAGTCTTCACTTCCTTTGCTAAAACGAAAAACGCACGAACCAGAATTGTCTTTTACTTCGCGGTACTTCACCTACACGTTTGCAACATCTTCTGAACTTCAGAAACGTAGGGCTATTATTTGAAACTCTAAAGTAGATCAACAACGCGGCAGGAATTATATTATAATTGAAATTAGATATTAGAATTAAATCTTGAACATGCAAAAATGAAAACGAAGTACTGAAATGGTTTTTTTTTTTTTTTTTTACTTTTGATGCTTAGGCGTATTTTCTACGCCTTTGACGGATTCACGGGAGTAAAATTAAAAAATTCAGGCGTAATTACGCCTAACTCCCGGTCAATTTCGAGCACTGGTTGCTAGATATTGTTTTTACAGTTTGAAATTTTGAAGCCTAGCTTAATATCTGCGGAATATCCTATGACACTAGGTGACCGAGGAACGGAACAAGAAATAATGTTTTCGCAATGGGACAGATCACTCTGTATTTTAGATGGGCACTCATTTCAAGAAAAGCACTCACAAAAAATCACTATATGACTCTTTGCATTCTTTTTTGGCTTCACTTATTTATTTATTCAGTTTTCTTAACGTAGAACATAGAAAATTAATGTAATATGTTAATTACACGTAATAAACGTAAGTAATATTTAATTTACGCAACCATATTTGTGAATCCAAATATTATATATTACTTTTTGGAGTCTGTTAACTTTGCATATTTATTTATTCAGCGCGAAATATAGAATAATAAAGTGCAATATTAACTCTGAAATACCTTAGTTAAAAGGAGCAAAGACGCCATCCGAGGCATGAAGCAGTATCTTCGTGGGACGAAAATAGAATAGAAGAAATTGGTATAATCTTATTAATAAGAGGTTTCGAGAAAAGTTAAGTCTACAAAAGAAAGTTATGAACCAATGCTCATAGGATGATAGAGCCAATTATTGTTTGCATATAATATATAAATAGTCTGAGGACAAAGAGAAATATTTTAATACGTCATCTGAGAATGTTGGACGTCAGTTAAATTTTACGTATTGCAAAACGAAATGAAGATAAGTATCAATTGTTAATCTTAACAGTGTTTTAAGACTGTAAATAAATTGTAATGCTAATGTGTCAAAGAAAGACTGATGAATCATTTAAGAGAAGTATTCTACATGGTTAATGATCAGTATTGGAACTGCGATTTTAGGTGTTAAAGCGTTGGTCGTACACCAGATTTCGGATGCCAAACAGAAAGAATTAAAGTATCTGGTTAGTGGAAAAACAGAAAACAGGTAAAGATAAAATCAAAGAAGATCGCGTGAGCGTGTGCAGGAACATCAGTCATATCTGGGAAATTCGTCGTCGGAATATTTTACTGGTAGCGACATTCGACGGTACGAGGGTACGAAAGCATTCTGCGCAAAAACCACGTAGCAAGGAAAAATGCACAAAGCGCCATTCATTTCATAAAAAAGATAAATGAAAAAGAAAACGCCAGAGATCTGTGCAAGATGGTGATGTTTCAAAAATGAATGTGAGATACGTACGATAATGCTATAATAGATTACTCACATATTTAATTGTTTGTTTCAACTGTGTTCTTAACTGGTAAGATAAATCATAAATTTCAAAATAAGTTGATAGAATTAACAAATACTGAAAAAAATCGCTTATCTCTCTCCTATCAAACTGTTACTTATAAACCTAAACATGATTCTGAAGTGTGATATAAGATCAGTACGAATCACTGATTACTAAATAAAAATTACTCTTTGGGGGTAACGAATATACCCCCTTATAACTGTTTTATAAAGGTCTTTAGCTGATATTTCTATTATATTAGGATCACCTCTTCAAAGACGAATTATTTTGGCCAAAAAAAAAATACTAGAGCTGTATGGTTTGTTATTGAATCAATTATACAAATTAGATACAGGTTTTTTTTTTTTTTTGAAGAAATATTAGAGATGAAGTTTCCAGTAACGACCTAGAAAATAAACAGTACACTAGAGTACGCTAATCCAAACTAATTGGGACCGAGCCTTGTTCGGATTACCGATTTGTTCGTATTAGCCGTAATTACAGTGACCAGTTTCTAGAATGAAGTACACCAAGCATATAAGTACGTTTATTTATTTTCTGGCCATGCACAAAATCAATAATGCAATGTAACATTAAATTATAATTAAAATTCAAAATCAACATGGTGCAGCCAATGTAGAGCTTCATTTGAAATATTAATAAAGTCTATTAGTGATCCCTGAAGGCTCGAACTGGGCAATCAAAGGTCCCGTGACGGATGGTTTGGTTTTCCTCACCACAGTCGCAATTCGGTGAATCTCTCATTCCCCATGTGTACAGAGCTGAAGCAGATCTGCCATGGCCAGACCTAACTCTGTTAAGAGCTGCCCAGGTCTAGCGAGGAAGATCGAGTCCCTTTAGTGCCTGTTGAATGTCAAACAGGGAGTACCATTCTAGTGGGGCTGAGGCTATCCACTCCGATTTCCATGCTTCTCTCCCATTAAAATAATTAGATATAATCTGTTTTGCCGTGTTTGTGCTTGGATTTCTTGATTTAAATCTCTGAAATTGATTTTCCATGTCGTCGTGGGTGGACAAATCCAAGTTATGACAGATCTTATTATATTGGGCAATTAGGCGATTGTGTCGTATCATAGGCGGTTCGATGTTACACAAAACGAGTAGCCAGTACAGTGGAGTGGTCTTGATACATCCACTAATTATCCTCATTGTCTGGTTGAAAACTGTGTCGATATTTTTGACGTGGGTGCCATTCATCCAGAAAGATGAGCAGTACTCAGCTGTAGAATACACAAGGCTCAGTGCTGATGTGCGCGATCCATGACGACTCCCAAATACTTGGGGAGAAGGTTGTGTCGGAGGGGAGTGCCATCAAGAAGAAAGTCAAACGAGGGTACATCATGGTAACAATTGGGAACAATGGGGGGACAATGGCTCACTCTCACTCCCTCTCTTTGTTATTGAGACGTTTGAACTGTTCGAGGTCAGAGTGTCACCCGCCTCGCAAACTGCTCAGTTAATGTCAGTTATCGATCGCTGGCACGTTTCATAGTTGTATGCATTCGGGTGTATTGGTGTATTGTCGTTATGAGTAAACGGAAACATACAACGTTAACACTCAAAGAAAAACTGGATACCTTGAATCTGTTAGACAATGGTGAGAATGTATCTAAACTGGCGAAGGAACTGGGTGTTGGTAAGGCAACCATTTGTGATTGGAAGAAGAACCGAGTGAAGCTCGACCAGTCCTGTGCATCGTCGTCGGGGAAAACACTTGAAATTCAGCAGACTTTGAAACAGTCCCAGTACGATAAAGTGGATGAATAGTGTGTATGTACAACAGTTAACTGCGCAATTAAATATAGTATGAACTGTATTTTCATGAAATGTAATTTAATTATTTTACCATGTTTCATACTTACACTAATTTTTTGCCATGTTCGGATTAACCAAAAGATCGGATTAGAGGGACTCTACTAATAAAAACAGATCAGTTTATATGTTCCCGTTTATTGTAAGAAATAATCCTTGAAATTTGGAACAATAATTGGAAACATTTAAAAAGTGTTAACGTTAATAGCAATTAGCAAATGTTCGACACGTAATCATATACGTTCAGTTAATGTAGTGATAAGGAGTTATGTTAGTTAGTAATTTAAAGAATAATTTTCGAAGAATCACACGCTACCATATAAGAGTGATGTTAATTATGAAAAACATTATACAATGAGTTATTTATTTCCTAAGTTGTTTCGGTTTACTTGTTGAATTTAAACAGCGATACAGATAAGCTTTCCAAAGGACGGAACAAGTAAACTATTGTAAAAGTAAAGTTTACTAAAATAAAATTATACAGATAAACCACAAGAGCGTAATTCTGTGTTTGACAACGAAATCTCTTGAAAATTATGCGTTAATATAATACATTCACTTCAGTTCTACATATCTGTAAAGTATAAAGACAATATTTAAATAGACATTTCTTTTTCTTGACAGATGTCTTATCTCAGACACACGCTTTGATAGATATTATCTGATGTTATCTTCGTGAGAAAAGAAAAGAAAACCGCTGGTAGTTTATCTACACCTACCGATAACATTCGTCTCCAAGGGCAAACAGAATTAAGCACTGGCTTTTTGCAACGGTAAATTAACCGCCGGTGTCGAAATCGACCTATAATATTGTAGTTTTTTTACCGTTATCAAAAGTTGTTTACTGGTAGCAACATCGATAGGGCTATCGATAATTTGCAGGTGTGATTGTGATGACCACACAAAAACCTAACGAATTCTCCGCCACTGATGTGACACGAACACCCTTGAATGAGTTCGGGTGATAATATTTCAGGTCGAAGGTCAAGAGATCTCTCTTTCAAATCCTGGTTGTGGCTGCGAATTCTCAAGGCCGTTAATCCCTTCATACCTGGTACAGCTTTCTTTTTCTGATAAAGCGTTCGGTTTTCACGCAAGTTGCAGTTACTCTTCCCACGATACTACGGCTACTACAGAAGCGATTTGCACAGCTGCTACAAACTCTTACCAGATGTTACTAAGGTAACTCTTGAATTAATTAAAACAAGACCATGTGGCATTCGTTTAACTATACCAGCTCACCTAACTTATTCACTGTTCAGAAATGTGTCCTGTTTTTTGCTGAATTCCACTTTGATTGAAAGGTTTAAAGTCATAAGCAACATCGAAATAATCATCTGGTTCGCAGTAGTGATACAGGTTAGAAGGTTATATATATCCCATATTTCAAAGGTTATTGAATTAGACATTTCATGTTATAACACAAGAGACTTTATATAAATATATATACTAATTAATTTAAATAACTAGAAACATGTCAGAGACTAACCATTTTGCCAGTATCGCATTAATATATATTTTTTAACAACGCCCAATATATCACCAAATAAAATTTGAAACATCACAGTGAACAAATCAATAGTCAGTAATTATAAAACTTCGGTTGTGTAAATCTGTAAGTTGGTCTACCTTTCATATTTCATTTTCCAGAAATCAACAACGGATATCTGAAAATACTTCAATGAAAGAAATAACAGCACAAGGAGCGTTCATAAGGAAACAAGCACACAATCACACAACCGCTGGTTGTGTAAGTTAATATTTAGAATATTTTACGTGGCTCGGAATTACAACATAAATATTTAACTTATATATATTGTATGTTGGTACGATATCGGTTCAAGTAGTAGCGAATATTTGGCATGGGAAATTAGTTACTAATTTAGAAGGTATGAGTCCCTACCCCCTTCAAAGCAAAATGATTCGAGTGCAAATAATTCATCCTACAGACCCATAACCTCAAGCCATTTATAAAAACATCCATGAAAATTGAGCGCATTAATTAGATCCGTTTGATTGGAATTCAGATTTGGAAATACTAAAATTCACATGACACGTGTTACATCAGAAAGCCTAAAGAACCGGATGAAAGTAGTCTTTCAGCATTTAAGACTGGAGCAGTGGCGAACAGAAGTTACCGACGAACTGAAATCCTACATTCCACTTACAGGTTCGCATTCATGTACAGAAAATTCATTAAGTTTTCCTGCTATGTCTCATGCTTCGTTTGTTTGGCCAGAAGAATTAGATACCGATAAAATTCCAGGAGATTCGGTGTCCATGACTGTCAGCGTTCTGGAAAAGGGTTCTGCATTACAAAAAGCAGTCACGTCCGACCGCAAACGCTGAAGACTTTTTACGTAAACTTACGGGCTCTCCCCTACCCCTCTTTTATTGTTGCGTGCCAGCTAATCGTCTCTCAGCCTGAACAAGACCATTTACATGCGTGAAGACTTCCAAAATTCAAGCCACGGCCCAGCGCTTCAGAATATCACCCAAGAGCTGTACTGGATGATAAACTGTACAGCATTAGTGTGGCACTCACGTGCACTGAGAATCACAGACTTTCGGTTCAACAACGATAAAATGAAATTTCGGTTAAACCAAAGGGACATAACTAATTACAGAACGTACAAATCTGATAGGTACTTGCGTATTGAAAAAACATTGGTAATGTTATATTTTAACAAAATCTGGGTTTATTTTGATTGAAAAATACAGAATTTTCCCTCTCTAAAGCTGACTACTAATATCGTTTGTATCTCTCAAAGCTCAGTAAGTGTTATTATTATGATTTGGTCAGGTCGCGGTCGTTCAGAAAGTTTACAACTCAATTTCTTGAGAAATTATTTCTTTACCTGCAGTCGTGACTTCCACACTGTTTTCTATTTTACTGTACACTTTTTGATATTTGAGTTTAATCAGTGACACTTATTTAGAGTTAAGAACTGACTAAAGCTTTTATGAGGGATTCAGGTAAGCCCGTCAACCAAAATTTTTCTTAAACTTAGCAACGAGCTTCCTAATAACTAGCGCTAAAGTGTTTTCCGTGACAGGGCAAATTACTGAAATAGCAGTTAGCCGGGAATATACGCAAACTTTTTTAAATTCATAAATTAATTACGACTTTAATATTGTAATGATAACGAGGTTATCATACACTGATGCCAAATATATATATAACCGTGAAACATTAATATTAAATATTCGGTTTCTACGTGTGAATATTCGGACACTTTAGTGAAGGAATCGCAATGGAGACTACCATTCCTAAAGGGATTAAGGAACAGTACCAAACGTAACTAGGGAAAGCATTGCACTTTCACTAGTAATGGCGGGGGAAAGTCTTTGGGAAACATTTAAGAAAAACAAGAGGAAATGAAAGCCTATATAGATGGCGCCTAGGTCACCTCACCAGCCGTCATGTAACTAAGTCAACTCTGCAATACGCTGTGACGTACTATTATGAAATCCAGCATTGGAGACCAAGGGAGATGGGTGAATGTGATGCGCATATGGCCAACCAAAAACAAAAGTGCTACAATTAAACATTACTAAAGTTAATGTTAATTTGCATGCGCCGACTATCGGCTCCAAGGAAATCCCAGCAATCCTGGGAATTGGTTGACATGTCTGGATTTACGGCTAGCTATACGAACAGAAAGAAAAACCATCTTTCTTTTTTTTACCCATTCCGCTTCTAATAGCGATCATGGTAGCATCTGTTTACTCTTCTATAACGACCGTGGCATCACACGCATCCGAGATCTTCAAGTCAACAGTTAGCCGTTTGAATTCGTGGAAATGAATTTGTCTAGTCCGAATATAGCTCGTACTGTAAGGTACACACGCCTCAGTTTTCAGTGTCAGTATCTGCAAAAATTCAATGATTATTAGTCGACAAATCGAACAGAGACACAGAACATATTCATTGTGTCATGGTTTCACAACTTTCAACACCACCTGATAGCGGCCTTGTGGTGAATAGCACGAGCTGAAATATCTCACTCTCGAATGTCCAAACAGTTTAATAAATTTTGCTACAAGTTTTCTGAATTAACTTTCACCGCCCCACAAATATGGAACTTCTACTTTCATATAGTGCGGACGAAGCTTTCTAACTATCAGTTAACATTTTTTTCTGTTTAATTGTCTTTTTATATTTTGTAGATTATGTTTGATGTCATTGTGTGTAATATTAACTATGGATATTAGATTATACTTGTCTCCAATTCATGTTTTAATAAATTGAATTCTTTGTTATTTTATTAAAGCATCTTCCTGATTTTCATTTAAAACAGATCACCTCTGGCTCCTTAATAAAAACAATAGTCAATTTTTTTAAAGTTTAACAGAAAATGTTCACTGCAATTATCACATGTGAAGTTCAAAGCCACGTACGTACTCGCTCTCACAAAATATAAAGTAAACATTTTATTTTTGTATAATTCATTACGGATTATTCATTAAGCTATTACTACTCAATGAATCGTATTTTATAATTCTAATAAGTCCAAATTCCTATCTTCATGATAAGCAAACCTAGATTTTTATTTTTAAAGGCATTTTGTATGGTTTTATAATGAAGATTCATATCTACCTGATAATTATTTTATAAGGCGAAACAGACTAAAATTTAATCTAATTTAAATGCAATGGAGCGTACCTTGCAGTGAAAAATGTCCCCCTTTCTTGTACCAGCCAACTTTTTCCCTCTAAAAAGTTATTTTAAATTCTTTCGGCGTTTTTGGTAAAATATTCGTCAATTCCCTCCGTAGTTGATTCAAATCCTTAACCTGCTTGCCTGTGAAAGAAAATTTTCCCACACCCTTAAACCTGATATCGAGTGTCAGCTTGTGGTCATGGTCATCTTTTCCTTTCAGTGCACCTCTTTTAATTCTTCCTCCAATTTTTTCGCCTTGTACACTCTTCATCCTCTTCCAATGAATCCCATCCAAACTTCTTTATCATATTAGTTACTGATTGTGTTCTGCTGTAATTTTCAGAGACAAATCTAGTAGCTCCATCTCTTGTATTTGATAAACAACATGTGAGTTCCATTCTACACCATCATATTCAAGCAATGGTCTGATAAAAGTTTTGTAACCTAATTACCTCACTTCTCTGCAACATCCTCTCATCACTCCCACAAATAAGCGAAGTATTTTCAAAACTTTTCCTACTGCCTCTTTAATGTGTCCTGCCCGGTGCATTAACTATCGGATGTTGTGCCAAAGTATTTACAGTTGAACTCTTCAACAAGCATTTCTTCCCTCTCCACTCTTATAACCATAATCAAACCCTGAAACTGTTAACAGTCTTCTACCTTGTGCTGAGTAGACCTCAGCCACATTTGGATAGGCCACGGCTAGAGACGCCATTATTGTTGCATGCTTAAGAGATGCGACAGTAAAGAAGATATCGTGTGTAAGAAAACTTCCACCCTTAACATACCTTCCCGCCTATTAGGAACGCCGATAGCTTCGCGCATTTGTTGGTGACCTCACGACCCACGCCAGTTATGCATGTGTCATCCGCCTTTCGCCGGGACCTCGCGGCCAGGACCATGAGACATTACTTGTGGGGCGACCGTCACTGTGTGCCGACGTGCGCCTTCCAACTACAGGGTTCTTCGCCCCGCGGCCGCGCTTGGAACGGGACGACCCCGCCTGCAGTGTGTGTGATCTCCACTGTGTTAGTGTGTGAAATTTTCACACCACCTATCCAGGCAATTTGTGGGAGTTCTGAGAAGCTACGATTTCCGCGTACCGCCGCGCTGCCGTACTCAATCTATCCAGGACTTACGCTTGCCACCTCATCCTGGTAACATAAACTTTGTGATAATGCGGTCGCTGTGATTCGTGTGCCCCCATCCAGAAAACGCTTTGAGCTTATTAACACAGGCAAATTGCAGACAGCCTCCGCATTATTCTGTTCCTTGCAGCGTCGCATAGCGAGAGATCATATGCACTTGCCGACAGTTCGTGTTAGCTAGTCGTATCATATCTTTGACTGAGCACAATAACGTTAGATGCAATAATTGATCGTAACAGCTTGACTTTCGCACCGGTCATAATGTGTTTTATTGTTTGTTTCTATCAGAGGTACTAGTTATCGCGCCCATAATGTTCTTGTAATTTTCAGAATCCTAAATTAATTTGCTGAGTATGGTTTTCTGTAATTGTTTGACTAAGGAAAAGAACCTCTCTGTATCCCAAGTATAAATGTTAGCTCTGTATATTTCTGGTCCATCCTTATCGTTGCTAGCGGGAAAATTAGTAGTTGTAGCATTAAAACGTCCGTTTCACAGATAGAAATATTAGAATCTACCTTATTTTGTGAAATGTAGCAAAAGCAATTTTCATGTTTTTGTTTTCATTTCACACGATTTATGTGTAATATCCAGCTTTTCCTAATAGACAGCAGGATGTATAAATAAAGAGTAATTCTTTGTTCGGCAGTGAGGGATGTGAACGGAGGGCCCGGCAGGAGCGTGCAATATGTGCACAGTGGCAGAGCACACTGTCCACTATTGACCTGGTCTGCCGGAAGTGCCGGGGGTGACCGCAAGGTGGCCTCCCTCCGCCGCCCTCAGGGCTAATGGCACCGTGTCGCCCCCAGCAGATTAGCGCCGCCCCCCCTGAGTGTTTGACCAGCACTCGAACCCGCGACCCGCATCCATCTGCCGCCTCCCACGGCAGCGAGAGCAGGTCCACCGTGGCCGACCACAGCATCACGCACGGGCATAAAATTAAGCGCCAGGCCACAGAAAATAAATTGTTTTGTCACTATTTAGAGTTTTAAGATACTCCTCTAAAAAATAAACGAACAGCAAATGTTAACAATTGACCAAGGCATAAGGCATGAGCGTAGTCTTTCCTCAACAATTTTTAACATATATAAAAATGATGGTATTGATATGTGGCAGAATGAATTTGCAACTAGGGGTGCAGTCTTAGGAAAAGTCACATCCCTAAATGTACTTCTATTTGTTGACGACTTGCCAGTAATAGAGGATATTGAAAATGGATTAAAAAGAACTGTCCACAAATTGCAAATATGTTCAGAGCACTACAGCCTGAAGATATCCACGAACAAAACAAAAATAACGTTTTCTGTGGTCGAAACCCCATTAGATCAAAAATTCTTGTAAATGGCTAGATGGTTGCACAGATTTTGGCACTATAACTACCTTGGTTGTGACATCACTCATATTGTAAACAAAGATATTGATAATAAAGTAAGCAAGTATCAGATGATGTGAGGAACGATAGCTGAAACTTTAGGAAATATGACGCACAGAGACACAAAGGTGAAATTCTATACCATAAAGCGATGGCAGTTTGCGGCATATGCTACCACACTATTTATTCAATTAATATTTTAGTAATTATTATTTTTTTGAAGCTAATGCTAGTATAATTTATATAGTTTTATGAAAATGTAATAATGTGTATATTATGTATTACTGCTCTCGAGTTCCACAGACTATAATTTTAATGTCACTGGGTATCTTAAGTTAGATTTATAAGAAGTAATAATAGCACAGCGCGGACAGAGTAAGTAGTTGAAGTCACGCTGTTAGAAGTAGGAAGGAGGTATACCACTGTCCGAATTGAAGGAGCGACTGATATACGTTGCATGTTGAGGCATGAGATTTGTGTGTGTGTGTGTGTAACGCGACTACCACTGCGATACAATAGCAGATGTATTGTAAAAAGAATTGCAACAAGTGTTCAATTGGTTAGTTGAACATTAAAGACAAAAATAATGGATTTCAATTAGTGTATTTATCATTGAATAAGACTAGCGACCTGACCTTGTACTAGAATTTACGGTTAATCAAAGCATAAATTGAAGTAAGCTCCATGCTACATGCGCGTGTCGAGAGACGGTATTAAGGGCCAAACCGTCCAAAGACCTGTAGTAAAAAATCGATAGTAGTTTTATGCAAAGTTGATTCGTAGATTATATTAAGCGACTTTCTGCTTGAAACAGTTAAATGAAAGGGGGTTATAAGTTCCTATGCTTCTCTCTGTAAGTGAGTCTTGCGTAATGAAGAGATAAAAGACGCATACAAGCAACGGAGAGGAAGTTCCTAAAATTTGTAAAGGGATGTAATAAGATTTAATAAGAATAAGAAACGAGACAGTAAGGGAGGAGTTGAAAATAAATAAAACGAATGACAAGAAAGAGGAACATAGGAATAACTCCGCCAAACACTTTTAGTGAATCGCGGAGTAATTGTAATAGTAACTAGCGAGACCATTTGTATAGAATCGATGATGCACGATTACCAAAAGTAGTGAACGAATATAGAACCGATAGATAGAAGAGGTATAGGTAGACCAAGGAAAAGATGGGAATAATCCCTGAAGCCTGAATAGGTCAACATGGTAATCCTTAAATGGGAAGAACGAGAAGGCAATTTAGCAATTAGAAATTGTAAGGGAGCGTCGATAAACTAAGTAGCTTCATGAACCACCTCCCCCCCCTCCCCATCCCCCCAAGTAGCCTGACGTGGCTTTTGCCTCAAACTGCCCCCCCCCTCACCCCTGCGTGGCACATAGTTTCTTTTCCTATTGATTCTAGAAGACACTTTGTACTGTTTTCTGATGTCAAACTATCTAAATTATATACGGAGATAATTAAATGACGGAAATATTCGCATGCCGTTGTGTGTTCTGTACCTTATTTTAACTGTGACAAATAATATGAATGAAAAGCCACGTGGCTTGGCTCCGAATCCCCCCCCCCTTTCCCCATGTAACCCAACGTAGTTTTCTCTCAAACACCTCTCCCTCCCCCTAGTCCGAGTCACGTAGTTTATGGACCCTCCATGATTAGTACTGAAGTTTGATTGATACCTGGTAAAAACTATAAAATAGTTCGTGATTAAAAAGTAATGAGAAGCGACAGTAAATGTCACAGCGATTATGCATCTTTATTTTTGGGTAAAAATAGTGTTCAGTCCTTGTGTGTGTGTGTGTGTGCACGCGCGCGCGCGCGTTCTTAAGTGCCTGAGCGTGCGAATGTTCAAGTGTGCTTTTGTGTGAGTATGTTTGTACAACACATACCAAAAGTTCGTAATATCTCGTATTCGGCAAAAATTCCAATGAGAATGAAGACTGAGTAGGTTAACTATTGTTGCAATACTGCAGCAATGCTGACGACATTGTTGAAACTTCTATTAGAATTGCTTGTGGATAAGCCTTCTCTCGTATAGCTCATTCTATCTACTTTACGGTCTATGCCCACCCGTCCGACAGACAATGGCATCATGGATCAATATCCTTAGGGATAAAGTTAGGGAACTAGTTTACTCCCTTATTAACATCGGTCTAACGGGAAATCTCCCACCGAAGTTGGGCGATCTCACAGCATCTGTATTATCGCCTTCATTAATGGCTTTCAAACAGATCAGCGGGTTTTATGCTGGCATTCGTAGTATTAGAAGGAAGTCAAAGACAGTTTTTGACTAGTAATTGGGAACGGGTTAAAATAAGAGGAAAATATGATTGCTGCAGATTATGAAATGGCATCATCTGACTTTTAAATGCATATGCAGGGGTTGATGTCAAGAAACTTGTATAATTCTGGCAGTTATGTTGGAAAATTCGGATAGTCTTAGTTCATGATTAATTTCAGTCGTTACAGGCTAGAATCAATTAGTTAGACCGTAACAACATCATCCATAAATTATAAGGTTCTACACAAAATTTGTCTGCGGTAATAGTAATCAACAGAGAGATTAATTTACTTCCACAGCATGTACCAATATATGTTAACGTGATGTACCTACTCTTTATCTAAGGAGTACTCTCAACATACCTACGGGAATAAGTTCACGTGATATATTCGTACATTAAGAGTATGAAGCATTGAGATACAAATTTACTAATGTCATCCAACAAATGTATTGTATCTTCTTCATTTTGAAAAGCATGTTTTCCCAAGATTGGGTGATTGATATATTAAGTAGTTGCTAACTGATCACCAAACGAGTACCATTTAGAAGCCGATATAATTTTACTGACTCATTCTAAACAGCAAATAAATGCTAACAAGTCAGAAATTGTTAGAAAAATGAGGCTGCAAACGGCATTTGTAAGTGACTGTGTTAAATCTTCAAAAGATATCCTAATATAATTAAATCTTTTAACCCTTTAAAACAAAGTATAGCTGGTAAGCTCCATTTCTGATGTTTCTGTTTATTATATAAAACTGATTCACTGACCCAAAAATTCATCATGTATAAACTCGTATACTGGTTGCACACACTCAGTGCATAAGTTTACTCCCTGAAATTTGTATCACATGACGTGAAACTGGTGATACAATCGACCTTCGCAAATGATCAGCAATACGTCTGTTTTGGTCCTGCAGATAGTGACCTTTCTTCCTGTTAACATTTACGATATGTATCTGATGAAGCGAAAGTTAAAGATATAAATATCACACTCTCCCATTCATCTCGAAAACTTTCTGCCAGCTAGTACGTTTATGCAACACTGCGTAATTGTGTTTAGTTTTTTTTTATATATTTTGTTTAGTCATTTCGCTGAAGTTAGTAGTACTCTACCATATGTAAATAAATTCGCTTATATAATATGAAGAGACGATGCGATGTTACAAGACGTGAAAAAACAAACAAACAAAAAATACCTCAACTTCCAGTCCAACACGACATAAGCAGATGCTTCTTCCAGAGCTCGCCTTAATGTTTCGTAAAAGGGGGAAGCAGTAAAAGTGAAACTAGCTGAGGAAAAGTTTAAAATTATTCCAGTGCAGACCAACTACATCTTTCTGCGAGCAGAAAGAAAGAAGTAAAAAGGTTCTCTCAGAAGGCTGAACTAACTAACGTCCTCACGACTTGTTCCAGAAGCACAACCGGAAAAGGCGGGGCGGTAGACGAGGATGAAGGTTGGTACGACTGTTATCTGAGCAGCGGGCAGCCAGCTGGAAAAAAGGAGAGTTTCTAAGCAAGGACATTAGAGAACGGAAGAGTGGCATCGCGACATACAGGCGCCGCCGGACGCTGGCGTCGGGCCAATGCACCGTTCAGCCGCCACGCGGCGCCACCTCCGAGGGGCAGCGAGCTAACATAGAGACTGTGGCGTCCCACCGTCTGTACCCAGTCCTATTGTTCTTATTTCGTAGGATTCTTCTAATCTGAAACATTATCAGAATGTTTAATATTTTGCTTACTCCGCTCTGAAACTAAATGGAATACTTTTTAACGGCAAACGCATTACATCGTTTTATTCAGAAAATTTACGTGTCGGTTTACTTTTCAATGGTGGTATCTCAAATAGAAAGACTAACCAGGAGTACCCTAACCCGGGGCGCACATTGAGCTGCGTGGCGCAGTAGGGGCAACGCAGAGCAGGGCAGGGCAGCACAGACTGGCAGTTACTCGCGCATATTAAGAGTGCAGTTTCGTGCGGCAGTTTACAAAGCATTGTGTTGTGCGAAAAACCGACAATAAAGCGTAACCAAAAACATGTCGATGCAAAAACTCGATTTTTTATTTCTGAATCAGATTGGGATGCCGAGCTTGGAAAATTTTTATTACTTTAATAGAAGCTGAGTTAGATAAAACTATGCGAAAGTGAGTATATGAAAAGAAGAAACTCTCATCTGGCTTTTGCAGTGACAAGAGAATTGTCAAAATATAATTTCCGGATGACTCGAACGGAGATTCACGGCATAATGTAACCTGTCATTTTCTCGACAAAGCTCAAATACCTATTAGAACTGAAGAAAATCTCGCTGTATTTTCGTGGTGCTTTATTTAATTATTTAGCGTTTGACGGTACATGACATTTATAAGAATGTTTCTCTCTTTTATTTCATATTATATTTTTAAGAAAACTATATAACATCACATAAACACTTGAAACTAAAAAAGCAGTGTCAACAAATTAAGTGTTTCTCGGGGAACAAATAATAAGAAAACAAATAATGTGACAATAGCCTATATATATCAATCTTTTTCGAAGTTTTAATAAAAATGAATTCAAAAAAAGAAAAGAAAAGTGAAAATTGTAAGTGGACAGTTGTATGATAAATAAATGCTGAATTTACTCGCCACTTGTTGGGCTCATTGTCCAAATCTCTTGTATGAATTTAATTTTTATGTATTTTTTATGACTGATATTGTGAATCGCAGGTTGGTTGCGCGCCAGATTAATCAATTTTTCTTATTCCATAGTTGAAAATGATTATAAGTAAAGCAAGATTATAAATAACACAAGAAGTGTTACTGCAAAAACCGGCACGAGTGAGCTGCGTGGCACAGTTTCTGTGTCGTGATCACAACGTCGCGCAGGCCACGTGCGGCGCAGTACTGTGCTGCGCTGCGCTGCGTCGACTGCGCGTCAATGTGCACCCGGCCTTAACAATGTATTTGGTTTCAAAATGGTAAAATTGTAGTAATGTACCAAATAAAGACCCCCAAGACTTAAAAACAAACATGGATGGTTCATAGGGGAGGCCAAGATCTAGAATATTTTCACTCTGTTTCGTGTTAAGGAATAGGCTATTGGACAATCTCTTATCAAGTTCAGGTTTATGGCATAAAAATATTTCCTTAAATCATGCTAGAACTGTTAGAACATACAAGAGCAGTGTCGAAGCTTTGTTTAAATGTTACTTATTCTTAAATTTATTAAATTCTTGTAGCTATTGTTTTAGTTGTATTACTTTTTCTATCAAATACAGAGATAGTAAATGTGATAAACCAAAATTTATTGTTACCTGTTTTCGTACTTTACTTTGTCAGTTTTTATAATTTTTTTTTACTGTGTAGGAGAAAATGTGAATGGCTATTTTTTAAAAAAAAAAAATAATAATAATAACATTTTTTAGTATTTTCCTCATCATCGTTGCGACTATGGGTAGTATTTTTACGACTGTATCACAAAAGAAAAGAGTAAAAGGTAAAGCACTGTACACCCACAGTTTCTACCTGTACGAAAAATCGGAGTGACATACATGAACTTGCATGTTTGGTTCTCTGGCCTATCGAAATGTGAATTTTTGAAGAAATTTAGGTTTAGATTCTTCTGAAAGTAGAGAATCAATTTTCTTGGTTCAATAGGCAATTCGAATACTGAAGAGTTAATACGAACATGAGCGCATCACGTTAAGTTTTTTCTACGTATTCATTAATGAAACTTTTGAATGATTTCGGATACCTCTTTCTCACATCCCATATTCTAACTACACTAGAGGTTCCCCACGTAGAGGGGCGCGGAATGCAAGGTAGCTTTGCCGCCCTGGTGGACAGTACTCTCACTCTACACAGTCGAAGCACTAATTGTCCACTTCACCGCCTCGAAAAGCTGAAAAATCTTTATTTTAACTTCCGTATTTAGCGAGTTTAGAAGTAGGCATTTACCTTTTTTAATAATAAAAGTATGGGCTGGGAACTTCTCTTTCTACGTGGTAAGAAAAACCTTGGGAATCCTTAATCTAGACCAGTGGTGGTCAACCTGGTTCCTACCGTCCACTACTGGGAGTTCCGATTTTCATGGTGGGCGGTAGGAATTTTGGGCACTTTCGTTTTTTTTTTTTTTAATTGACTTTCTGAAAATTTGCAAGAGGTTTAATGATGCCAATCTGCAACTTGAAGGAGATGATAAAATTCTTATAGGTATTGTATAATTACTTATTGACAAACAACTAATTTACTATGATCTATTGAAAAGAGAATAAATTTCATTAGTTTCCTGAATTATTTCTTTATCTATATCGGATAAGTTTATGCTAGATAAACTCAGGAACTATTGAGCAGATTTCGAAGGGATTTTCACCGATTGAAAGCTTAGAATCTTAGTTCACCTGTCAGGTATGTTTCAACGTTACATAACGCCGGAGCATTAAATGAGATTCTGAAGGTATGGTGAGCAATACCAAAGATGGAACCACTAGACGTTACATACTCTTCACTAAACGTACGTACAACTGCAATGTTTCTGAACATAGTCCTTAATAAAGCAAAAAAAGCAGTTTCAATAATAACTCATTGAATCTTAACATAAATATCGTATGTCTGACAGAACATCATCTGAAGAATTCTGAAATAGGTCTCCTCCCTTTTATTGGATATAGATTAGTTTCTTGTTATTGCAGGTCAGAGATGAGAATGGGTGGTGCAGCAATATATGTAAGAGAAAATACTGAGACAAAATCGTTAGATGTAAGTAAATACTGTATAGAACAAGATTTTGAATGTTGTGCAATACAGTTAGAATTAGAAAACAAATATCTTATAGTGCTGACAGTTTATAGGGCTCCCACAGGAGACTTCAGTAAATTTTGTAATAAACTTGAGGCAGTTCTAATAAACTTATCACGTACTAAAAGGGAAATTATCCTCTGTGGAGACTTCAACATAAATTTTGCTGTAGAATGTAACCAGACAGATTATCTTCTAGGAATGCTTAGATCATTCAATCTCTATCAAACTGTAAATTTCCCAACTAGAACACAAAAAGATAGTAGTACCATTATTGATAACATTTTTGTAGAGCACAATAAATTAGAAACACATGGATCAATTCCAATGGAAAATGGTTTGTCAGACCATAATGCTCAAATAATTACTTTGGATGTTGTGGGAAACGAAAATAACAAAAAGAAAGGATTTGTCAGAGTTAGGCCATTAAACAACAATTCAATAAAAACATTAAATGATGAACTTCTCAATGAGGACTGGAGCACTGTTTATAAATTAAAAGGGGTAAACAATAAATTCAATTACTTTCACCAAAGGTTTTTAGAAATTTACAAAAGGTGTCTCCCTACAAAACTAGCTTCAACTGGTCAAAAACGAGTAAACAAAAATTGGGTTACAGTTGGTATTAAAACATCTTGCAGACATAAAAGGGAATTGTATGTAAAAGTTAGGAATACTGATAATATGCTTCTCAGACAACATTACAAAACTTACTGTAGAATTTTAACCAAAGTAATAAAAGAAGCTAAACGTTAGGCCATAAACAATGAGATTAGTAGTTCAGATAATAAGATAAAAAGTATCTGGAACATTATTAAAAGAGAAACAACTGTATCATCCCTTGCACATAAACCTATATCTATAAGCATTAATGATAAGCTTGTAACTGACCCCTGTTATGTAGGAAGTGCTTTCAATAACTACTTCTTAACAGTTGCTGAAAAAATAAAAGGAAAATATATTGGGAATATGGATGCCATAGCAATACTTAAATCCTTGTCACCAAAGACAGCACCTATGTCTATATTTCCCACCAGTCAAAATGAAATTGAAAAAATTATTAAATCCCTCAAAAATAAAAAGTCATTTGGTTATGATGAGGTTTCAACCCATGTAGTAAAACAATGTAACACCAGCATTAGTAGAGTTATTAGTCATATATGTAATAGTTCTTTTGAAGAAGGTATCTTTCCTGACTCACTCAAGAAGTCAATAATCAAACCGCTTTATAAAAAGGGTGAAACCTCAAAGATTGAAAATTACAGACCGATATCACTTCTACCAGCATTTTCAAAAATCTTTGAAAAAGCAATGTACAGAAGGGTGTATGCACATCTACAAAAGAATGACCTACTCAGTAAAGTACAGTTTGGTTTTAGACAAGGCGTTTCAACAGATTCAGCAATTTTTGCTTTTGTAAACGACGTACTGGAATCAATGCATAAAAAATTAAATTCCCTAGGTATATTCTGTGATCTTGCTAAGGCTTTTGACTGTGTTGATCATGAGATTCTACTAGGTAAATTAGACCACTATGGAGTTAGTGGTAAGCCAGGACATTGGTTTAAATCGTACCTGGAAAATAGAAAGCAATGTGTATCACTGAAAGATGCTAATACAGGAGATGTTATAAACTCAGAATGGGGTATAGTTAAATGTGGTGTGCCGCAGGGTTCAATTCTTGGCCCTCTGCTGTTCTTAATCTATATAAATGATCTCCCACATATACTAGGTGATAATGAACACATGGTGCTCTTTGCAGATGATACTAGCATATCCTTGAAAGACCCATCAGCACAAAACCTCGAAAACACAGCAAATGATGTTATAAAGAAAATTAACAGGTGGTTTAATGCCAACAAACTAATACTTAATGTAGAAAAGACACAGTTACTTCAGTTTGCTACAAAAAATAAAACAAAGGTCAGCTATAATGTGATATCAGAAGGAAAAGCAATCAATGAAAGCAGTTTCACAAAATTCCTGGGTGTATATATAGATAACAAATTGAACTGGAAACAGCATATTCAACAACTTCTTAAAAAACTGAATTCTGCAACATTTTCACTGAGGGTAATATCTAGAATAGCTAATATAGAAACCAGAAAGTTAGTATATTTTGCATATTTTCATTCCCTGCTCACTTATGGCATATCATTCTGGGGAAACTCGTCACAAGCACATTGGGTATTTAAATTGCAAAAGCGTGCTATAAGAACTATTTGTGGAGCAAGCCCACAGACGTCGTGCAGAAATCAATTTAAAAACCTGGGTATACTAACAATGCCAGCACAGTATGTATACTCTGTACTATCATTTGTAGTGGAAAATCCTGAACACTTCAATCTTAATGCTGACATACATAGCCACAATACTAGGAATAAATATAATATTCACAAGGATTACAAATCACTGTCAATTGTACAGAAAGGGTTAACATTTACTGGAGCTTCCTTATTCAATGTATTACCAACAGAAATTAAATGTTATCTACAAAAACCCAACTACTTTAAGTCCAAACTGAAAGAGTTTCTGCTTCAGAACCCATTTTACTCTGTGAAAGAATTTTCTTCTTGGAATTTGGTAACTAAGAATGACTGATAAAATAGTAGTATGGAAGGGGAAGGTGACAAAATTATTCACAATTACTAAAATGATATATGAAGTAATTACACTGTTTACAAAATTTCACTCATATATAGGAACTAACATGGGATAGCATGCACTCAAAAACTGCTGTGAAAAATTATCATACTAACAGGTTTTACAGTAATTGACTGCTTATGAGTTGTTGGTAATATAATTGATATTGCTAATAGGTTTGTGTACTGTTCCACATAAATAGCAACTAACATAATATAATATGTAGTCACAAATTACAGTGAAACATATCATGGTAACTGGTTGGTAAGAAAATAACTGGTTATTAGATGCTGGTAACAAGTGTATACACTGTTCCACATAATAAGGATTAATTAACACGGGATTGTATTTGTAGATTACAGGAGATATTGGTTATACTAATGGGTTGTTGCTAACTTGTTGTCAATATATAATAATATTATCAATTATATAGTAATATTGACATTACTAATAAGTGTATGTACTGTTCCACATCCCCGAGATTATTCTCACATGGGATCAAAGTGAACATATATATCTATCTATCTATCTAACTACGTTGCATACTCCACGCTAAACAAAACTTGAAATATTCTTTCCTTTAATTCGGGGTATTCAGCTTTTAAATGTCTAGATGGCCGTTTTTTTTTTTTTTTTTTTTTTTTTTGGTTTATTACTTTCCTCTTTACTGGTTACAAAATTCAGAGATGTATGGTACTAGGTATCAAGGTATCAATGCCAGGTACAAGATACAAGACACAAAATCAAAGTGTGGTGCAAATACAAAGATTTAAGAAACAGACTTCTTGGATGTGAGGTACGAAGATACATGCTACTGTTAAATTCATCATTCACAATGTTCACTTCTTGTGGGCTTGCAGCGTGGTCGTTCGGTGAGTTTTGTTTTCTTCGGCAACTGTCTTCTGCGCTCTTCCGGGTTGGCGCCCCTGTGTGTGTTGTTACAGAATGCTTGGGTGTCCGCCCATTACGAGGGATTGCAGTGCGTTGCCATATGAGCTGACGTAACGGGGAGAAGTGGTCGCCTTAGCGAATTCTCTCTCCATGAAGGAGATGTAATTGGTGTATTCTTTGTCGTGGTGTTGACAAACATATAGTACTGTATGGCCTAGCAGCCATGTTGCGGCATTTTGTTTCCGTGCTGGTTTTCGGATCTTATGCGGTCTGAGGATTTCTTGTAGTGAAATTGTGGTTCCGTCCAGCTGTGCTAACTTGTATTTCAGCCATATCCAAATGCGCTATTTCGCCGCACGAGAAGCGGTGCAAAAGGGTGTCTGTGTTGCCGCATTTGTGGCACCTGTCAGTTGCCGAGAGATGAATCCGAAAAAGTTTTTCGTTTGTCGGTATTAGTTCGTTGGTTGTTTTATACCATGCGGACATTACCTCGGATGGAAGGTTTCTGTTAAAGATGGTTCGTCAAACTTGGGGCCAGTTAGTGCTCGGATACTTTAATTCAGTGTTGTTTCTTTCGGCCATTGTTGAAAGTCTAATATAGATGTCCCTTGTTGTTTTGGGTGGCGGAGGGTCTAAGCTCGTTTCGAAGTATTGAATGCGAGAAAGTAATAACGAAAAACAACAGAGATTTTCTTTGAACACGATCTCTGGCAGCAAATTACTATGTCTCTGACTATCATCTTTACTGTTCTGTTCACAATAGAAACATTAATTTATTTACGACAGTAATATTATTCTGGATATATTATATTCAGTCATACAGGCATCACTAATACTACAATTTCCCTGTCATTTGAGATAGTACGGTAGATAACGAACGACTAATATAGCTTTCATTCTTTTTAATATCGAATGTTTTTCGGTAATTTATTTTCGATATTTCAATAAAAGGCAGAATATCTGGCGTTTGGAGCACATATTCCATATCAAAGCATCCAACTCACCTATTTTTATAACTGTGCGATTAAATCGCCGTTTAGTTTAGTACCGAATATGGCTGCTTGGTACATATGAATCTTTTCTGATGAATAAAAATAGTATAGGGGTAAATTAACTTCAACCCACCCCCTTCTTGAACCCAGATTTGCTGTAATTTCGTAAATGGGTGTCGTGAATTTTATTGCGTGAAGAGAAATAGCGTACGGTTAAATCTATGCCAACTATGCCGGACAACGCCGGGAACTCCGCTAGTCGTTTATAAAAGATAATGTAACTCCAAAGGATATTGAAAAATTCAGTAGCCGCCTCAAAGAACTTAAATTGTACATTGAAAAATGATTTGGAGACATTTTGAAATTAAAGGTGTATGACAGGATGAAAAATTCTTTTATCGCAAATATTGAAGAGGCTGATTTAACTTGCCAAGAAGAGGTGTTAGACATTAGATATGATGAAGAAAGTAAACGCAAATTTGATAGTGATAGATATGAAAACTCGTGGGAAAAAAAGTCTGCCTTACATTCAAATACGTGGAAAAAGATATTCCGTTTATTGATACCTTTCCCTGTCTCATATCTTGTGTAATCAGGCTTTAATCTACATCTACATCTATACTCTGCAAATCACAAATACTGTGGTTGGCAGAGGGTGCTAAGCACCAATCCTAATTCTGCGCATTCCAATCCCGAACAAATCGAGGAAAGAAGAAATACATAAAAGAATCAGTACGGCATCTTATTTCTCTAATCTTATCCCTCCTGTCATTGCGACCTAAATAGGTTGGCGGAAGAAGTATTTCGTTGCACTCGTAACTTAAAGATTTTCGCATATTCTCCAGCAAATTCAAACGAAAACGACGTCGTCTGTCCGCCAAACAATCCCAGCCCAACCCACGAATCAGACTAAAGAAAGAAACTGCCCTTGCAAAAATTTCATCAGAAGTCATGCTTTTATGAGCTCAAAGTATAAATATGATTATAGATTTAACCACAGTAAGTTGTTTTACGGTATAAAGATTTATTCTGCTAAACATAACGAAAGTCCAATTTGTTAAGAAATTATTTTATGTCTTTAACCTATTGTAGCTCTTTTATTAATTTTAGAAAGTGACCTCTGTCCTCTATAAATCACCATTACTGTGGAACCGTTGGGTGGTTAGAAAATTTTACTGCTAACAGAGATACAAAAATGTGGACTACCCCCGATCTAGACCAACATAAGTTTCACGGTTAAGATTTCGTTATAGAAATAAATCCTTGTTCACATAAACCGAAAATCCAAGGTTAGCATCGGATAGTGGTTCAAAGTGTAATCATTTACAGAAGAAGCTATTTCCGAAAGGTTGAACAACGTGAACACGCGCCATGTATTTGGAACGTGTTCGAGGGTGTCGGTTAGGCTGCTTGCTTACGATGCCGAGAGAGGTTGCCAAGTCGTCCAACAGGATAACGGCTGGCGAGCCAAGCAGGCGACGTTGCAGTTGCCAGGAGGTGATAAAACGAATGTAACATTTCTGAGGCATTTGAAACACGTGAACGAGTTGAACCTTACAGTCATCTCAAATCTGCAAACAGGCATCAGACCTATTATGCACTATCTTTTCCCGCATCTGCTACAGCGTTAGTAACCCATAGCATATATATAAAGAACTATGCGGGTCACATTCACAGACATGTAACAAACATAAATGCTAAAATAATGTCAGGTAGAAAAGTTCAAAACTTCGTTACGACAAAAAGACTAAATTTAATCCGGTGAATTCAACAAATAAGAACGTACGCAAGAGAATATAAGCCTTGGTATACACGGAATTGGGGTCAGATACTTGAGATGTTATTCTATTCATCCACCTTTGACCGCACTGACTATTTCTCAAGCCACCAGAACTTACAGAAAGAAGTAATAGATGGCGATTTTAAGGAAGCTCGGGGTTAAGAAAAGTTTTTAATTACCTGCTCCAACGTTAGGTTACGTGGCGCCGAAAAAATATTTCAGATAATTAGACAGGTTCAAAGTTTTAAATATGTGAAAACGCTGCCATAATCAGTTCAGTAGATTGTAAGATACCGGAATAAACAGACAAGGACTCACTTCAACTTTATAATAGTAAGGATAAAACATTATTTCGCATTAATCGGCATAAAATGCAATGAATGAAATGAACGATTGACTAAATACATAATTTTACAATTCAAATGTAGATCTCATTTTATTTGGCTTCTTAACTTTCCCTTAATTAGAAACTGAGACAAATTTTGCTGATAGGTAGCTAATACATTGTGCCACAGATATTCCTGCATATTAGTTTATTACGAAAATTGCTCCGATTTTAGTACAGTCCTGAAAAAAATCATCGCCGTAGTAGGTAGAGAATGTATAGCAAGTCTTTTAATAAAAATATTATACGTGTCTGTACAACATTTTATTTCACTGATCTGATTCTAAATATAGTGTAAAATCAACTACGGCAGAAAAAGCAGGTGTAGTCGCATTCATTGAAATCATGAATTTCCATCAGGGCATATTGTCCATCATCCTGTTACTATCTATCTAGGTTTCTAGTTTATATGTGAGTTATAGAACTATATTAGGAACTTAATAAGGGTCAATTTCTTTCTATCACAACTGGCACTAGACTGAAAGAAATTACATTATCATCACACGAGAGCATGCAAGCCATGAGATAGTTCTCCAACCCAATATGCACATGTTTCCAAAGATATTGCATTTTTTTCTTATGGCTTTACGCCTCGTGTACGACGAGGTAGTTGGAGGCCATAGCCTATTGAAGAAACAATCCCGGCTTTCGCCTGGCGTGATATAGGGAAATAATGGGAAACCCAAGTCTGGATGGCCGAACGGGGATTCGAACCCGCGTCCTCCCGAATACCAGGACCGTGCGTTAACCATTCACCCAGCGAGCAAGGTAGTTCATGTTCTTCCAGAATGTAAATACAGTCTACAAAAATTTCGTGAACGTATTCCGCATGAAACCTGCATGATGGCGTCCGATATTCAGGGATACATATCTTTAATAAGCTCCCGACACATATTAAAAGTCTACCAGATGATAAGAATAAATTCAGGAAAAAATTAAAAGAATTTTTAATTGACAACTCCTTCTCTGTCGAAGAATTTATTTCTAAGGTATCTAAAAAAACAACTGCTAGTAGCTTGTGTAAATGTAGTTTATATAATTAATTTACCATGTATGCTATGACTGTACATCTTGTGGTGTATGTATTATTTTGCTATGGAATTTTTTTAATGTACCATGTACGCTATGACTGTACATCTTCTGGTGTATGTATTATTTTGTTATGGAATTGTTTAATGTACCATGTATGCTATGACTGTACATCTACTGGTGTACTTATTATTTTGTTATGCAACTGTTTATCTGTAAATTGACAACTTTCCACATCCCACAGAGCCAGTCTCTTATATTGGGATCAATGGAAAATGATTGTATTGTATTGTATTGATACTACACATATTGCAAACCTCAGATTTAATGCGAACCAAAGTTTCTGCTTGATATCGATAGTAAAACTTGATCGCATTTATGTAAAAAAAAATTCTCGTTTTAAAATTTTTAATTATCACCTAGTTTTATGAACATCTGATTATTTAATTTCTTAATTTTTCTAAATTACATTAATTTAAAATCTACATTAAACGAAAATCAAAACTTTTTGACAGCTGGCGGAACACATGAAAACAGAAAGTAGCTAAAATCATCGAAACTTCTTAAAATATATTTAGGTTTTTTTCCTTATTTGGGGTATTAATTGTTACTAGAAAGCAGCAGGAAAAAGAGAGGTGCTAAATAATTACCCTGCTCGGTACCGGAAAAAAAATCATCCGTTCTGTTGGATACACCAATGCACAAACTGAGAAATATTGATCACTAATCTGTATTGCTAGTGGTGTTCTTATTGCAATTATGGGAAGCAGTTCTTTAAAAGACGATGTCCGTCCGTTAAATCCTCCGTTGCCATCATGTCACAGGCGAAGGAGACCATTATTATACTCGTATTTCTGTCGCTAATTCATAGATCTACTTCTATACTTCATAAGTAATATTAACTTTTCTTCCACCACCAATCTGAAATCGCAAATTTCTGTACTTTTTTTTTTTTTTTTTTTTTTTTTTTAATCTTCCATTTTTTTCTATCCCATATGATGGTGTGTATAGCTTCATTTGACTATATTTTACGCATTTTGATGTTCGTGCATTGAGATGAACAAAATTCATATGCAGTAAATATGCTTCATCAGAACAGTAATCTGTTTGTATTGTCGACAGAGCAGATTCAATTTTAACAACTATTGCATTTTACGCCAAAGTAATATACTGTGATTCATATGTCAATTTTTGAAGAAGTATGACGTATCTACAAAATAAACAAGCGTATAGAATTGTTCGTACGTCCTCATCTATATTATTATTGTAATGCAGGGATCCTGAAAAATTAGGCGGCTTACAAGAATGTCAGTTTCTCAAAATGTTAAAAAATAACCGTAGAAAATGTTACTGCACTCTTAGCATAGGATTACTCAAAATTCCTGTTGCTGTCGATACTCAGAGTCAAGTCATCGGTTTCTAAGGTAGGGGAGGAGTGTGTCAGCTGTATACAGGTTGAATCATCCGTGTTTCTAAAGTTTATTAATCTAAATTAAAGCTCCACCCGGTCAACTAATTACGACTAAATGCCATCCGATTAACGCTAACTGTCCCCCCGTCCCACCCCCTACCTTAGCCTCAGAGACTCATGGGTCTTGGTCAGCTGGGGGAAGGGTTGATACTTGGGGGTGAGAAGTGAGAATAATGACTTGTACTGCGCTTTACCGAGGCAAGGCAGATGCACGACCGTCTAGGTTGGGTGGTGAATCAGTTCGTAAAATCTGTTGTTTCTATAAACATCGTTACGAACTACAAGAAAAAAACTTAATCGTCGATAACGTCGACTGTTATCAATTCCTACTGCTTACACTATTAAGACTCAGTTTGTTGCTCCTCGATCTACATTTTGCCCGTAAGTCATTAGCTTTAATAATGATTCTAATTGGCAGAATTATTGCTTTCCTCTCGGAAAAATATGTTTTTTTTGCTTATGCCTTTACGCCGAGATAATTAGAAGCGGGGAAGTACAGAGGTTAAGGAATGGAAAGGAAATCGGCCATGGCCTTAAGAAGGAATCATCCCGGTATTTGCCAGCACTAATTTTGGGAAACAATGGAAAATCGGGGACTCGAACCCACGTCCTCCGGAATGAGAGGCCAGATCGTTATCACTCTCACAACACGTTCGATGGAAAAAATGTTAACTATTAGAAGAATACGTAGTGTAGTCTCATATTTGAAATAAACTTGGGGCTTCAATTGTTATTCCAGCTCAGTGGTTTCCGATTAATGGTACACGTACCCTCAGGGGTACGTGAGGTTGGTTCAAGGGGTATGTGCTGCAATCTCTTAGCTAAGGTAATCACTAAGATAATTGAAAAAAGTTGCGTAAACATGACTGTCTCCAAAATGTATTTTAAGACAGTCAAACTGTGTGTGCGTGTGGATTACAACAAATCTCGAAAAATTGGTTTCATTTATCATTTCAGCTGTTAGGGGTACGCGAGGTTGAGCTCTTTCTTGAAATGGTACGCGGGAAAAACTGTTCTAACTGGTTGGCAGAAAGTGCATACAAACGACATAATGCAGTTTTTTGAAAGGCCGCAGACATGAATAGCAGAAGACCCACGGACAATATTCACTTTCTGCAAAAGGAAAACAATAGAGCAAATGTATCGGTATAGGTGGAAAACAGACATAATCCACGCTTTTAGTAATTAGCACCATACAATTTTTTTTAGAAAAAAAAATCTACTTGTATACCAAATATTATGACTTTAAACACTTAATGAGTGATAACATTTAATTAGCTGTTAATGTGTTATCATAAAGCTCACAAAACTTCATAGTTATAATTTTACACTTACGTGGACTTATTCCAAGATACCTCGCAATTTTCATGGCGCAATTCGTAGTTGAATTGTTTGTTTCACACGGTTTGTCATTTCGAATCTATTTGTTGCAATGTGGGATGGAAATTTATTTTTTGTTTACATGAACTCTTTCGAAAATTATTTTTGTTCAAAAAGTAATAGAACCTGTTTCGTTGGAAGTTTCAAATGTTTAAGATAGTTTACGTAAACTAAGAGATTTCAACACTTCCCTGTAACATTTTTACTGTTCGTTGGTTTCTGTAATCAATTCACAAACATTAATCTCTCACGGCTGAGACATCAAAAAGCAGCTGTCTGTTTCTAAAGCCTAATTGTTACATTAGGCATTTTAGCTCATCAGTTCTCTTTTGGAAATTCTTTAAAACAAACTATTTTTATCCAGTACACGTTTTCTGTCAAGTTACATACATTTCTTACGTTTATGATTATTCTGGAGTAACAATCAGTCAAGTATTAACAAAACAATTTATCTGTGCTGTTGTTCAGAAACAATTTTGTAAATAAACAGAAAGTTAGGAAATCTGGGACCGTGCACAAACTATGTGGCTCGGTCCAGGGGGGGGGGGGGGGGGGTTGGCTGGAAGGCTACGCTAGGCTACGTGGGGGGGGGGGGGGTTCCGAGCCAGGCCACGTAGCGTTCCTTTCATAACATTTTTCACAGTTAAAATGAGGAATAGAACTCACAACAGCATGTGAATATTTATTTCCTTCAGTTTATTATCTCCCTATGTAATTTACAATAGTCTGACAATACAAAATGTCTTCTGGAATCAAAAGGAAAAAAAGCTACGTGCTAATGGGGGGGGGTGGCAAAAGCCACGTAGTGCTACGTGGGGGGGGGGGGTTCACAGGAGGCCAAATTGGAGCTACGTGGTTTATGCACGCTCCCTCTCCAACAAGTTATAATACGCGCAGTACTTTCTGATGCCTTAAAGTTCTTTAAAGCATTTTATTCTTACCATTAATGGTGTGATAATATATACAACAGAATGATAAAAGATATAATTGATGCCTGTCAGAGAAACACTGCAAGGTCGTTAAGGTTAGTTCTCGTTAATGGAGACACAACAGAAGCTTCAGCGAAGAATGTGGTAAAAAACTTATACAGTCGCCCTTTAGGCAACAGTATTAGTTGGGAGCGTCCATAAATTATGTAGTTACATTTTGGCCTCCTGTGAAACCCCCCTATTCCTCGCCACGTAGCCTGGATTGGCTTTTGACTCTACTTTCCCCCCACTCCCCAAGCGTGGTACGTAGCTTTGTTCTATTGATTCCATAAGACATTTTGCACTGTTTTCTCTTGTCACACTATCGTAAATTACATACCGAGATAATTAAATCATGGAAATAAATATATACATGCTGTTATGCTGTTGTGTGCTCTGTACCTTATTTTAACTGTGACAAGTAATATGAATGAGAAGCTACGTGGCTTCGCTCGGAACGCCCCCCCCCCCCCCCAAATAGCTCAGCGCAGATTTCTACTCAACCCACTCCCCCTTTTTTAGACCGAGCCACATAGTTTATGTACGCTCCCTTACGAGATTATTCGTGTGGTGTACATCTAGAGCTGATGTTCAAAGAATGCAGAAAAAGAAATCACAACGAAGGTCCTTTCCAGGGGCCTAAGGTTAGAAAATTGGATCATTTCTTCGATTCTAACTTCAGAAAATCGAGGGTATGAACGGGGAAAAACTTGAAATAGCATTCCTTAAAGTATGTTCTTCCGAAATGTTGATTCGACGAGGATAATTTGTGTTTTACATTTGCTTATACGTTCTTAAAGCCAAAGAATTCATGTTATCTAATTATTTTCTAGTTTTGATACAACGATTAAAATTATTGTTTTATCGTTTGGAATGTGTATTATTCAACTCGAAAGACGCTAAGGAAGTGCAGGTATTTATTTAAATGATCTTGATATAATATGATTACTATAACACTACACCGAAACAGGGCCGCATTTAAGCGTCAGGGGGGCCACTGCCGACAAGGGGGCCAGCAACACATGTATAGGGGTCCATAAAGACCTAAATGCGGCACTGCACCGAAATGACAATTCAAACAGTTACAGGTATAATTCTATGTTTATCACTTCGTTCTTCCAACTAATGTGTGGAAACTATTCGCACTTAACAGTTTCAAGAACTGTTTATCACGAAATTCAAGCTGTAATTATCAGATTCTAGTTTTACCTCCTGCTTTAGAAAAGAATTATAGTTTGGTCTGAGCAAGACTGAAAACAGCTCATTTGCGGCATAACATGTATGGCACTTGCCACTACGTGTTAAATAAGAACGAAAATGAGGAATTTTTCCTCTTTTTTGCGGCTTGTCGATATCGAGGTCATTATAGCTGTGTGAATTTTTCAGATTTTCGTTTGTAGATGTAGTAGTTTTTCGTGGATATAAAACTACCTGCTAATTAAGATTCCACACTTTTCCGCAAAAATTAATTTTTTGCCTGTAGTGATGGAAACTTGATGACAAGAGTTTCCAGACCGAGACTTTCTACTCTGTCTTGGCGATTGGACCTAATTAAAGTGCGAATACCTGTGTGAAGTTAAGTTGTGTATTGTGTGATAAGTGTCCGTTTTTTTGTGTAAATATGAACCTCTTAAAGGATTTTACTTTCATGATATAGATTGGACCAAGAACAAGCATCATAGAGATCATGCTCAACTGTTATAGACACTGCTGCTTGTGCTCCAGTTGAAACATTCAGATTTGTGTTGAAGCACCAGAATAATTTCACAGATGCCACCAAAACAAAACATTAGCTCATGATAGGTATTTGTGTAGAGTAGTACGATGGAAGATAGAAGCAGCAGCGTTTTACTTAGTCGCAAATGGATTCATGAAAGATAGTAAACTCTTTCGTCAAATCCTGTGTACTATTAATAATTACCTCCAACTTCTGTCTGATTATTTTTGACATTTTGGTTTCTTCTGGCTTAACCTTTTGACAACAGAAGCAGCTAAAAATGAACGAATTAATAATTTCATGTTATAAGACGGTAATAAGGTCTCAGTCTCATTTTTTTATTTCATGTGAATCTATGGTTTTTAATACTTTATTTTAACTCCTTCATTGGTACATGGCAAAATTGCATGAAATTTCAGAATTACGTAAAAATAAGGCAAATGGAGATTTAAGTTTGTATTTTCTTTTAATAGTAAACTTATATTTTCCTGAAATTGAATATTTACGGTTGCCTAAATGATTAAACATCTAATTTGTTTGATGTGCTATTCTTTCTTTACGTCTTACTAGCTCTACCAGGCCACGCGTTGCTGTGCCTAACGAAATTAAAACGAAATGAAAATAAATCAACGCTGGTCAATTCACGAAAAAAAAAAAGAAAAAAAAAAAAACTGTGGTGACGAACAAATCACTTAAACAAAAAAAAGCACTTCATTGTTTATGATTTGATATAAACCCGAAAATTTTAACTCTCAATGTGTGTAGGTGCCTATCTGTTTTTCAGCACCACTGCAGCCTTCGACTTAGGTAAGTAGTGTTGCTTCCCCTACCAAAAAGTTTAATTTATCCCACTTGGCTGTATCTTATTCTCTAATACAACGCTCCGTTAGTCCCATTCTCACATCAAGGACACACAACTCTGCCCACACATATTTCTTCTGACTCCATCTTGTTGAAGACTGATATATCGTTGTGCACAAACATTTATCATTCCAATAGCGTTTAGTGACCATCCAATATCTTTCTTCACCACCTTAGTTCACCTCATTATTAAAAATAACTATTGATTCTTCAAAGGCAAAATCTACCGCCTCTTATTCTGCCCTCTTCCTGGGCTACCTGGAACAGGTTTTATTTCCCAGCTCCCTCACTTCCTGGTGCATCTCTTTACTACCGTTTCAAATAAATTGGAAAAACAAGCACGAATTCTAATGTAAAGTTGTGTCCAAATTTTGAAGCAATAGGTGAAGAAATTTCGGAAATTTAAGATTTTGAACAAACGAAAAAAGAAAAGAAAAAGAAATAATGGACACAGATATATAAAACCACGCACGAATTCGAATGTAACGTTGTGTCGGATTTTCAAAGCAATCGGTGCAGAACTTTCGGAGATTTAAGATTTTGAACAAACGAACATGTAAATTTTTATTTATATATATTTGAATATTCATTCCCAATTACCAGGAAAAAATAGTATTAATTAAATCAAAATGAAAATTTAAAAAATCATGATAAATCACTGAAACCAAATCAAACAAACAAAAAAGAAAAATGAACAAAAAAATACTAACGAAATAACTGACATGCGAATTCTAATGCAATGTATCAAAATTGGTGAAGAACTTTCGGAGATTTTAGATTAGTAACAAACGAACATTTACTTTTTTATTTCTACAGAAAAGGATTCTTTGTAATTCAAATAAAATGCGGTGTGTGTTCAGCCGAGCTGGATTAACTGTACTTCAAATTACAACTGCAATTTGAAGCTTATTTAAAAACAACACAAGCTATTTCATTTAACTACGGAAGTAACACTTATTCTTCTTTGTAGTCACGTTCTACAAAAATGCCAAGTGACATAAAAAATTGAAAATACCAGCAAAACTGAAATCATTTGTTGTTATCTACACAGCCTGCAACTTTAATTGCGGTTACTAGTTAGATATCATGTTTAAACAACATAAAACTTTGATATCACATGAGGCGAAGAACGTCATTTCTTGATTACATTATATGACAGGGGTGGCCAAGCTCCTTGATAGTCTGAGCCATTTTTCAAAATTTGAAATTTTTCCCGAGCCGCAATTAAATACGTATTTAAAAGGTATGCAAAAAAGGTATTAATTTTTTTTCAGATGTTATATTTATTGAAAACATATGAATAAAAGTACAAAATATGTGTGTTGATTTTAAATATTAAAAATTAAACACATTTATTTTACTTCTCTTGATAATTCTTTAAAATTTGGTGAATAATTGTTGACAGCACTTCTCAGTAATTCTTTGAGATGCTGGTTAGTTAATACTGATAGGTGTTTGAATTTCACGAATTTTAAAGTGAAATAAAATGATTCACATAAGCACGTTGTTCCGAATATTTAAATAATTCTACAAGCAGCCTTTTTTAATTCAGGATATTTCGATTCGGGTACAAATTTCCAAAATTCAGATATCGGCGTTGACTTATATTTTAATTGTAGAGGTTGATCTTCTTGCATCTCTATTAATTCTAATTCTCCAGATGCTTTTTGGGTCATAATTATATTGGAAATAGAAAACTCGCATTGAATTATGTTAATTTCAAAGAGAAGATTTAAAATATTTCAAGTCTTGAAATCTACTTTGGAATTCCTTCAATATTCCTTCTATGTTTTTTATATACTCGTTGGGTTTTTCTTGTTTAATATTGGAACAATTTTTTTTTTAATTCCAGGAAAATGAAAAAAAAAAAATATTTTCAATGTCTTTTTGAAAAAGTTGTAATTTAGTTTGAAAACTAAATATAGTACACTGTGAGAGGTCTATCTTTCCCCTGCAATTGTAAATTCAGTGTTTGCAAATGTTTCATGATATCAGTCAAAAACATTAAATCTTGTAACCACTCGTCATCATCTAATTTTGAATAGGTTATTTCCTTTCCTTTTAGAAATGCAGTTATCTGATTAAACAAATCGATTTAATACGTTGTAGCTAGATAACCATCTAACAATGCAAAAGAAATTAATGTCATTTGTCGATGATTGTTTGCATTGGTGTGAATGTAATTTACAATGTGTAACACTGTTTTCATATCATCAGGATATTTTAAATATTTTGTAACGAGATGTTCTCGGTGAATTATGCAGTGAATCGGTATGAATTGTGGAATTTGAGAATCATCACCTAAAAGCCAAATAAGACCGATTTTTATACCCACTGGCATTGCCGGAGCTCCATCAGTTGCAATGCTTACAAGTTTATTAAGAGGCACATCAAATGTTTTCATTATGGAATCTAATGTATTTTTAATATCGACACCGCGGGTTGAATCTTGAAGTGCTACTAAATCTAATAATTCTTTTTTAAGTCAGGTGAAACAAAACGTATGAAAACTGCCAATTGCGGAAGATCTGTGATATCTGTCGATTCATCAAGGGCTAAGCTGAATGTAATCATTTTTTAAATTATATTCAAGTGATGTATTAATTGCAGTTATGCGTCATTCAGTTGTGTGTCTCGAGACGGGAATTTGCGAAACAATTTTGTGCAATGTTGCATTATTTGGATATAATACTTTAAGTACATCTTCCAAGTTTTTTTTAATTAACCCTCCCTCTCCATACGGGCGATTTGTACGAGCAATATTCCAGGTAATAACAAAACTGGCTTCAGCCACATTATTAACTTCATTGCTGAAGGTCATCAAAATTGACTGTTTTTTATTTAAATTTGATTTTAAAGAAACAAGTTTATCTGATCTTAATTTGGAATTTTTTGGATACTGATTAGAAAACTGAGGATGATTGGTTTCATAATGTCGACGTAAATTGCTAGCATTATAATTTTTGACCGTAGAATTACAAATAACACATAATGCTTTTCCGTTATTGTCAATAAAAAAGAAATTCTCTCCTCCCACTCATTATGAAAACTTTTATTTTCTTGCTCGTATTTTCTTCTTTTATTTTCGTTCTATGTCGTCATATTTTTAAAAGAACTGGAAATAAATAAAGAAATTTAGAAAATACAAGTTTTTTGTTATAAAAACAATAACAACACGTGGTACATACTACGAAACAAATTATAGTTAACTTACCAAAAATTCCAGATTACAAATTATACCCGTAGCAAGAGTGATACAAATTGTTTCCTCCAGAGCACAATGTCAACTCTCCGTTTCAATGAAAATTTACAAATTCAAAATCGGTCTGGAGTAGGTCGATTACGGACGATTACGCCACTGTTTATGTTCGTTCGTTCAGTTTTCGATGAGTCATATCACTCTTAACTTTGACGGAAATGAAATTTGTTACAACGTTGCACTTAGTATTTCATATTTGTTTTCAGTAATTTAAAAGACATTTTGAAACACATACGGAACGATAATAATTTAAAAAAATATAATAACACAAAAATGAAAAGGGAACTCGGGTACATTTATCGAGAGCCACAAATAATCCTTCAAAGAGCCGCATGTGGCTCGCGAGCCACAGGTTGGCCACCCCTGTTATATGATGTTATATTTTGTTAGCATCTTATTACAGCCCTACATATTATTGACAAGAAAGAACACAGGAAAGGAAATCATATTATATAAAAAAAAAAAACAGTCGGGTTCAGATTTTTCTTTGATTTCCTTAGACTACTTGTTGCCAGTGCACTAGAAAGAAAGTGATGAGATTCCGGTTCGTGCTGCCACCTGGCATTAGCTGATAGCTGGTCTTAGCCTGAGTACATTCCCCTCACCATGTGACTTTTCAGGTCGGGTCGCTCTTTCACCCAGCAAGTCACTTCTTCAACCATTCCAATAGTTTTTATCTTATCTACCACCATTCAATGCCTCACTCTGTCAAATGATTTGGATAGATCCAGTGATACACTGTTAACCAGGCTCCCTTCCCCATTTATTTTCCGCAATATCTTGCATGTAGCCCACTAACCCAGATTCACACGAGTGCCCTTTCCTAAATCCATGTGGCTGTTGTGCAAACCAGTTCCATGGGTGGGCAGGATTACTTTAAGGAAGGTCACGAGGTGCACCTGTATCTTTTTCATAGATTATATATAACACTTATTAACTAAGAATACTGAATTTACTGATAGGTGTTGAACAAATATGGGCAACAACTTAGCCACCTAAAGTTATTATTCAAAACAGTGAATTTAATAATAAAAATTTTTGTTCTTAATTTTTTTCATAACAAGGGGCTGCAAGTGGACCCCCTTATTCCTCCCGGCGCCCATGCCAGTTCCTACCATCACTGACATTCCTGATGTGATTGTATGCCAATCTCTCCATCAACTTTGCCACTACTGATGTTAGACAAATTGGCCTGTAATTTTCAACCATATTTGTCTCGCCTCCTTGATGGACTGGTATTACTATGGCACTTTCCCAGTCCAAGTCTCCACACACAGTCAAAATAATATTACTAGACAAGGTACAATGTCATATCCCACTATCTTCAATAGATCTGTATTAATATTATCCACACCAGCACACTTATTCTTTTTTAGCTTTCTTATTTTTCCCGTTATATCCGCAGTACTTATTTCTAGTTTTTTAGTCTGTTAATTAACGCTTATCTGGAGAATCTCTTGCTCTGATTTGCCCTCCCATATCAGAATGATATTCCCTAATGACCTCATGAAACCAATAACTTAGTATTTCTAACTTTTCCAAATCCACAGTAAGTTCTACCCCATCCTTTCCCACCACTTCCGTTCCCTTCAGTTTTCTAACATAGCCATTGAAATTTGTAGCTGCATCACACTGTGGCCGCCCTATAGCTATTATATTCTTTATAAACCTATCTTTAGCTTCCCATTTGCTCCTATCAATTCCTTGTTCATTGTTTAAAGGCTTTCCTGCTTCCCTGATGTCTCTTAACTCCCCTTCTTACCAATCTCTTAAGCCTCCTCACATAGCTATTATAGTAAGCTGGTTCTGTAGTTTTCTTTATTTTTTGTTTTGGAATAAACATTTCTTCTCCCTCGTTATCTCCTTGAACACTTCCCAGTCTCTTTACACCATCCTGCACCCTTCTTCCAAATGCTGAAGCTTTCTTTAAAAAATCTTTTCAGTTTAGTGATTAGGCATTCCTCTAGCTGTATGTATAACAATCTTCACTTTTGGCCACTGGTTTACTAAACCCTCTAATATCCATAATCACTTATTCTTTATGTAACCTGAGATCCCACAAAATTATCATCATGCTTTATTGAGAAAATATTTCATCCACTTGTACTCAGCTGTACCTGTGTGAAGCATCATTACCTCACTAACATATTTGCAAACCTCTGTCCCTTTATGTTATTTATCTTAATTCCCTGGCAGTCGACACCTGGAAGATTGATGTCTCCACCAATAATGACCATTCTACTCTCTCCCCTGACCTCTGAATATGGATTTCATTTCTCACCAAGAGCCTCATCATAACCATTCATTCTTGCACTATGGTAGACAGCCAAGACCTGAATTTTTACTTTAGTTGCACCCCAAAATTCTTCCCCATAACTATCATCTATGAACACCAGTAGACTGTAATGATCTTTATAACCAATATGGAGATCCCCTCCAACAAATCTACCTCTATCTCTATGTTACTCACTATAATCATCAGGAAAAAAAAAATGTTGTTTTTTAGCGCTTCTTCTTTTAATCAAGACTCTACCCTGATAACTATTTGTGGTTTATGTAATTTAATTAAGTTACTAAACTGTGTTACTTTGTTCATTATACTCCTATGGTTCACTAATAACTAGTAAACACTTTTCAAATTTTCTATTACAAAAAGCTCCTGCTGTGTGTTGCCTATGAGAAAATAAATGTTCCCTGCTAAACAATGCAGCAATAAGGGGGATAGAGAAACCGGTGTTCTTCGGCGTGATTGATAAAGTATCAACACAAAACAATGGTGGATCCAGAGGGGAAGGGGGTCATAGGGGTCATGAAAGTCAATTATACCTATACTAACATAGACACTGAAACAGCTTGCATTCAACTGTAAGCAGTTGAGAAACATCATTCCAGCATCAGTAATTATAAACAAATGTTGGCTGTGGATAGTAAAATGACAAAGGAATCAGAGTATTCTGCAGTCGATTTGTAAACTAATAGCAAATTGTGATGCTGAAATGCATCTCAAAATAAATTTTTTTAAATGTATTCTTGCTACAATATCAGTTAGCGTAGCGATGGCAGAGATGTCAGGAGGCTCAAAACTTGGCTTAGAGCATAAATGGCAGAAGACTTATTTTGATGTAATACAATAAAATACTATTTTTTTATTATTCATATATACTATTGTAATTTTGAAGCCTGTCCTATCTGTACCTCGACTATGTGATTCCCCCCCCTCCACCCGACTAGAAGGCTGTGGGTCATCTCAATTCCTTATCTGCATTGCTAACTGAAGAAAAAAAAAAAAGAAACATATTTTTACAAGGAGATTTGAATTTGCCTGAGCACTACGGACTGGCCTGAAGTTTGCAACTCCTTATATTTGAATAGGTAGTACAATATCTTTCATTATAGTGTGTTAAATAACTGTGAAATATCCTCTCTCCCTGTGTATGTGTGTGTGTGTGTGTGTGTGTGTGTGTGTGTGTGTGTGTGTGTGTGTGTGTCTGCATACAGACTGTTTGACTTATTCGATATCATTTGTACTTTGTATATATGTTGTTAAGGGAGCTATAAATAAATATCAGTATCAAATATCAAACACCCTAATGCATGTTACAATAAGTATGGCATTCTTATTTAGATCATACATCTTTGGGACAAGTATTCTGAATGGAGAAATACTAACTTTTCTGTGTGAATACATTTGCATGTGACAAATAGATTTTTTGTGAAATTAATAAAAGGTTTATGGTAAGTTGTCATCCAAATTTAGTTTGTTCAGTTCAGTACATCCAACAGATCTATAATCATTAAGGATTCAGGATAGTCTTTTCATAATGCAGTCTTCCACTTTGCATACAGATCTACTTATTGATGAAAGTCAGTGAGAGATGTACTTTCAATAGGGAAGAATTTACTGTTGCAGCCATTAAAATTTGTATATATTGGAGCGTTAGGCCACATGTTATCTTCAAAGACTTTTGGAGTAAGGTAACCAGAATTGGCAAAAGTAAACTGGAGATAATATTCCCAATCAATCAAAGCATATTGCCTTTAACTTCAAGAATAATTCATTTTCTTCTAAATGCACCAGTTCAAACAATAAGAAAAGAGTGATGAAAGTATGGATGTAGGGTGTTGAGGTAGCCTAATGCTATTACAAAATGTTGAAGATCATCCAAATGGTTAAAGTGGCAAATGAAGAAGTTACAACCAGAGGTGGTAAGTCACAGTGCCTGCGATGTCACATTCAGATGATACAATCTGACTGACTATCTATTGTGCCATAATAAATTCGGGACAGCTATCATGTGCGGTGTCCTTGAACACCGAAACCAGGGAGAAATGTCAAGCATGGCCCATGGGAATCAGATTATGTCTGATATGGGATGTGCCTTCCAAAGTATAATGGAAATGAAAGCACTGAGAAGAATGGAAAGCTGTTGTAAAACAACAAAAGAAGACTATCAAACATCAAAAGTTTCTTTTGGTGAATTAATAATATTTGACAAGAAATGAAAGAAGATTTCTTTTGAGAGATAATGCTATTTTCAGGGATGAGCCTATTATTAAACTGCTAACCATTTTGAAATTTAATAATATTGTTGAATGTGAATATTCTGAAGTAAGTTTAACTGATTTAGTACATCATAATGGTTGAAAGTAAATCTTTGTGGGGGAGATCATTATAAACACTATATTTAAAAAAACAAAAAATGAATTAGTACTAAACTTCAAACATTGTTTTGCAATTACAAGCCTGTATTTGGTTTATATATTTACATTTTGTGATTCTAAATCTGGGCTACTTCTTCTAGAACATTACTTTGACAACTTTTCAGAAACTTAACAAACGTATTTGATGCTTGTTATTAAGGTTGATCTGAGAAAAGCTGTTTTAATAGTAAAACAGGGCACAGGGCTGGTGCCTGGAATATTATTATGAATTTTTTGGTAATTTTGGCTGATATATTCGAAAATAACTTCGGTTTTTCTCTGTCAGGTCTAGATCATTTACTGTACTCATTTCCATTTTGCTCCATTACATTGTACCACATATTTGCAATAGTATACTTGGGCTGATAGTAGTGCGTTTCTTTAACAAATATATTTTAGTCATATAAGAGGCAATTAATATTAAGTGATAACTGTTCATGGCCCATAAGCAAAGCACAAACATATATTCAAAATTGAAAATGTAAAGATTTCGCCTGAAAATTAAAGGAATAAATTTACTTTTCTTTGTGTGCTGTAAGTGTTGAACAACAGGCTATCTCCTTTTTGAACACCAGCAAACATCGCAGGTGTCCTTTTGCTACTGGGTTTCCATCACCTTAATCGTTTCTTATATCTGCGAGGTTTTCAGGAAAGTGATTACAATAAATAAAGATAAAATGCATTTTGATGCTCATTTCATGCCACTACCACGAAATTGACACATTTTACTAATAAGGTTTTTATAGTTTTCACTTTTGTGTTTCCCAAAAAAATTTTGCACTACTTATACAAAGGCTCGCCAAACTTATGTTTCATTCTCGTAGATAGTTTTTGCAAAATGTATGTCCTGTATGAACTTACAGATCATTGGACTATCAAAAATCACTGCTCTAAGATTTTCTAATGTCTTTTTTGGAAACGCACTGCAGATAGAAGCACTCCCCTTGTTTGTCCAACCGATTTATCAATCTGAATTTAATGTGAAAAGGTTTTTTTTTTTTTTTTTTTCGCTTGACTGAAGGTTCTTCTACTATACTTGCAGCTCTACAAGGAACCGTACCTATTTGAGGGGCCAGTCATTTTTAACATAGTGACTGTTATAGTCTCCACTATCCCACATTCGAAGGAAGTATGGGTATTTGGTATAAACTGATTGCTGTCTTAAGAGAAACTTTACCAAAATGCGTCTGACGGGGTTAAAACAAGTAAAAATTAAATTAAGGTGACAAATGAACACAAAAGGTGTACATACATACATAACAACATTTAAAAAATATGTACTAGGAGTGAATGAGTGAACTCCGTAGCTTCGGATAGTGACGGTTTAAACACAGCATCTGTGCAAATCACTACAAAAAATGAATTACAGAAATGCAGTGAAATTAAAATATGAGTCCAATCGAACACCACACATGATGTTTTCCCATATTACAACGAAAAGAACCGTACAGACAGTCACTCACATGTCTATACTTGTAAATAATATTCACTTTGCCTAATGCCTAGTATATTACAGAGTTATGTTAGATAGCTTAAAACCTAGACCTGATATGACAAAATGCAGGTCATATTTGGAATCAGAGGACCCTGACTCACTCAAGACGTCAATAATCAAACTGCTTTATAAAACAGGTGATAACTCAAAGATTTAGAATTGCAGACCCATATCACTTCTATCAGCATTTAAAAAATCTTCAAAAAAGCAATGTACAGGAACATATATGGACATCTACAAACAAATGACCTACTCAGTTAAAACACAGTTTGGTTTTAGGCAAGGCGTTTCAACAGATTAAGCAATTTTGCTTCTCTAAACAACATACTGGAAGCAATGCATAAAAAATTAAATTCCTAGGTATATTCTGTGATCTTGCTAAGGCCTTCGACCGTGTTGATCATGAGATTCTCCTGGTAAATTAGACCATTTTGGAGTTAGTGGTAAGCCAGGACTTTGGTTTAAATCATACTTGGAAAATAGAAGCAATGTGTATCATTGAGAAATGTCAATACAGGAGAAGTGTGCTCTTTGCAGATGATACTCGCATATCATTGAAAGAGACCCATCAGTACAAAACCTTGAAAACACAGTAAATGATGCTATAAAGAAAATTAACAGGTGGTTTAATGCTAACAAACCAATACTTAATGTAAAAAAGATACAAGTTACTTCAATTTGTAAAAAAAAAAAAAAAAAAAAAAAAAAAAAAAAAAAAAAAAAAAAAAAAAAAATGGAAAAAAAAAAAAACCGTATGTGGAAAGACAATCAATGAAAGCAGTTTCACAAAATTCCTGGGTGTATATTTAGATAACAAATTGAACTGGAAGCACAAATTCAACAACTTCTTACAAAACTGAATTCTGCAACATTTTCACTGAGGGTAATATCTAGAATAGCTAATATAGAAACCAGCAAGTTAGTATATTTTGCATATTTTCACTCCCTGCTCACTTATGGCATCTCATTCTGGGGAAACTCTTCATAAGCACAGAGGATATTTAAATTACAAGAGCGTGCTATAAGAACTATTTGTGGAGCAAGCCCACAAAAATCTAATAAGAAATCTACGTCTACTTACTGTACAATGCCAGCACAGTATGTATACTCCCTACTATAATTTTTAGTGGAAAATCCTGATCACTTCAATCTCAATGCTGACATACATAGCCATACTACTAGGAATAGAAATATAATATTCACAAGGATTAGAAATCTCTATCAATTGTACAGAAAGGGATAACATTTGCTGGAGCTTCCTTTCAATGTCTTACGAAAAGAAATTAAATGTTATCTACGAAAAACATACTAAGTCCAAACTGAAAGAGTTTCTGCTCCTTAACCCATTTTACTCTGTGAAAGAATTTTCTACTTGGATGTTGGTAACTAAGAATGGCTGAAAAAATACTATATATGGTGAATGGAAGGAGAAAGTGACAAAGTTGTCCACAATTACTAAAATTATATATGGTTTTTCTTTCTATTGAAACTGTTGACAAGTGAAGTAATTACACTGTTTACAAAATTCACTCATATATAGTAACTAACATGGGATAGCATGCACTCAAAAATTGCTGTGAAAAATTATCATACTAACAGGTTTTTAAGTAACAGACTGCTTATTAGTTGTTGCTAATATAACTGATATTGTTAATAAGTGTATGTACTGTTCCACACAAATACTAACATGATATCATATTTAGTTGTAGACTACAGTGGAAGCTTATTATGGTAACTGGTTGGTAAGAAAATAACTGGTTATTAGATGCTGGTAACAAGTGAATACACTGTTCGACATGTGTAGTAATTAACATGAGATTGTATTTGCAGGTTACAGTGGATTTTGATTACCGTATACTAATGGGTTGTTAAGTAGCTAACTTGTTATCAATTGCTGGTAATATAATGTAAGTTACAATTGTATTTTCTGCCATTGCTGATTGGCACCTATCTTGAATAAATTAGGTTTATTGATTCTGTTTTTACCATATTGTGAGTTTCTTAAACGCATGTTAACTATTTTCAGATTCATGATTATGAGCATAAAGATATGTGTAATATAAAAAAATATAATCAGCTTTAACTATAGTCATAATAAATCAAACTAACATGAAAATTCATTAAAAAAAACACTTTTTCAATGGTGTGTTTTAGTTTCAGTTATTTTTTTCAGTTTTAATTTCTTATTAAACTTTTCAGAAAGGTGAATGAGTTCCAAATTTAGTAGCAAAGTACACCCAGTGCGAGAGAGACGTGTAAATTTCGGCAGCCAGCTGGATGTAAGTTACAACTGTATTTTCTACCATTGCTGACTGGCACCTATCTTGAATAAATTAGTTTTATTGATTCTGTTTTTATCATGAGAAATACCAGAAAAAAGCATGTTAGGAAACCATAAGAGTTGGCGCAATGAAATGAAGAATTTAGCGTAGACATAAAAGTACGCCATGTTAAATGCTTCATTTCATTTCCGTTCATTTGTTTTCTAAACCTACAGTCTACATTTTCTGCATATTAATGCTCGAAAGACAGTATTAAAACTGCAGCAGTATAGAAATTGTTAAATTGAGACCACGTTTTTTCTTATTTGACAATTTAAACTTAAAATGTTTTGAGTATTAACATGTGTTATTAGTAATAATAAACACTCTTATCCAAGATTTCAAATGATTAAAAGCAACGATCGAATTTTATAATCATTGCGACACTAATCCACTTCTCTCGCTATCAGAAGCACTGTACGAGTAAATTATGTTAAGCGTTTCACAGTACTCACGTGAAAGATGGCTCACAGCACAACCTGCCTGGACTCTGAACTACAGCTAAGGGGAGGTCGAATCCACGTCACGTGACGCTTTTAGAACGGGGAATCACCGGGCGACGTTGCCACATAGCACCGCGACAGAACCGTGCAAATGAGAGTCCGTTGTTTTAATTTAATTTAATTGCAATGGAGCACAGGCTCCGGTGGCAATTTCTCTACACACCCATCTTCCCCCATCCCGCACCCACCTACATTCGCCCTCTAGAAATTTTATCTTTAAATTCTTTCAAAGTTTTCGATAAATTATTCATCATTTCTTTTTGTAGCTCATTCCAATCCCTGACACCCTTACCTAAAAAAGAGAATCTTCCCACACCCTTGTGCCTGAACTCGAGTGCCAGCTTGTGGTCATGGTCATCTTTTCCCTTCCATGCACTACTTTTTATACCTATTGCAATATCTTTCCATGCCTCATCGCCAGTATACGCCCTGTTCACTCCCATGACCCTCCTCATCCTCCTCCTGTCTTGCAATATAAATACAAAATGGTTTGAAATGTAAATATTGAAATGAAACTTGCTGCCAATTGCAAGAAGGTTTAAAGTGGTCCTAGTAGGCTTCAAAGAATAAACATACGTATATCTCAAAAGTGCAAAATAGCTATTTTTTATACTTTTATTAAAATAAAAATTTCTTAAATTTTATATGTATTTTATTTATTTCACCTCATTCATGCATTTTAACACTAATATTTCTTCAAAAAATTCACCCTTCAAGTTAAGTCTATGGGAGCATCCATAAACTATGTGTCTCCGTATAAAAAGGGAGGGGGGGGGGGAGGTTGGGTAGAAACAGGGCCGGCGCTAGGAATTTCGGGCCCGGGGTAAAATGAGAGACCTTTTTTTTAGCTCTACAAAATGGCCAGGCGACAATGGGCGTAATCTTGGCTTCATGGCCCGAGGGCCCCTATAGTCGGTGATCGGGCCCCCATCAGCCCGCGGGGCCCGGGTACTTTTGACCCGCTTACCCCCCCCCCTCCCCCCTAACGCCGGCCCTGGGTAGAAAGCTACACTAGACTATGTGGTGAGAAGGGAGTTTCCAGCCAAGACAGGTAGCTTTTATTCATATATTTGTCACAGTTAAAATAAGGTTCTGAATACAAAACAGCATGTGAATATTTATTTCCGGTATTTAATCACCTCCGTTTGTAATTTACAATAAACTGACTAGAGAAAACAGTACAAAGTTTCTTCTGGAATCAATAGGGGGAAAATCTACGTGCCATGCAGTGAGGGTGGGGAGGAGGGTGTAGGGGCTAAAGCCACGTCAAGCTACGTGGAGGGGAGGGAGGGTTCACAGGAGGCAAAAATGGAATTACCTAGATTATGGGGTCTATATATTCTACTGGAGCAGAACTTTCCAAGCAAGTATTATTTTTTCCGATTGGATATTTATTTAGGCAATCTAAGCTGGCAGTATCGTCCTTTAAATATTGCAGTATTTCTAAGTCTATGGTGGTGTTTACATCGACGCTCTGGCTACAGGAAAATATGAGCCTTCTCCAAACATACAATTAGATCCATTATTCTACTTTTTGTACAGTACCAGCCAGAATGTGTGTACTTTGAAAATTTTCTTGTTTTGTATTTAGTACTTCAGCAGAAAATTATTTTTTTAGGTAGTGTCTGTTTCCTTCGGCAACCATATAAGGTTTTCTTTTCTTTTAAAAAAATGATAATATACAGACGCTAATATACTATCCTATGTCTTGGGTTCTTCTAATTCATACAATGTCTCAAAAACCTTTTTAATACTTCATTTAATTATATCTATACCTCGATTTGTAAATTACTTAATGTTAATTAAATCTCATTCTGTCAGTAAACATTCATAGAAAGTATCTTTGTTACCCTCGACACGTCTGGTGTCTTCAGCAGTTGATTTTGTACAGTTTATATATTCTTCAGAAAATGAATTTCAATTACATTAAAAGCGGCAAAACGTAATTCTTTTAAAATTTATTTCAGGGTCTCTATACTGTCAAAAGATCTTGGACAGAATTACATCGTGTTTGACATCAGGAAGTAGGGGATTCTGTAATAGGCTCTTAGTTTGTTTCACACGCTTTTTGGAGACCTTGAACATAGATTTCAAAAAGTCTGTTATTTTTGTATCATGAAATTACTTGCATGAGTTGTTTTGACGTCTTGGCTTTATCTTGTGAAGCATTTAAATGCAATGTACATTACACAACTTTCATGATTAGGCATTTGATACTCCTCAAAATCTTCAGATTGTTCGGGAAATTCCCTCAGTAGTAGTATTATTAACAATTCATCACCAACTTCAATTTTTCAATGTTATTCGAATCTCTATCACATATTGTGTAGGTATCCAAGTCAGGTTTGCAATATGTTTGAAAATCTTTAACCAATTTGATTAATTGTCAGTAATTGTCTTCAGAATTTTTGATAATTTAAAATAAAACTTGTCGTATATTTTACTTTGTCGTATACTTATGTTGTGCTTTATGTTGTCTTAGCTCGTATTTTCTACTTAGTTATTTCGTAGTCGTAGTAAAGATATCTGTTTAATTATTTAATGTAATTTCTTCTGAAGTTTTCTAGCTTCGCCAATAACCAATGAACTTATATGCTTTGATTCCTTTTTATTTATAATGTCATAACATCTTTAATCATCCGAAGTTATACAGGTTTTTTTCCGCAAGCAACTTTAAATTCAAAACGAACACGACAAGTTCTCACCAAGTTCGCCGATCCTGAGCTATCTTTCAACTGTTTTTTTTTTTCAACGTTACCATTAACTACCAATTTTCTCTATGAGTAATTATTATAGTTATTAATCTCCGTTATACCACAAACTCAAAACGTATGGCAATAATCAGTACAGCTAATTTGTCAAATGTATGAGATCGTTTCATTCTCCAGCAAGAAAGTGTAGCATTTTGTATTTCAAATGTGTTACAATCAATCCAGTGACCTGTCATACCCAGATAGCCTCTCCTAGATGAACAGGAAGTCATTGTATGGAATCCAAATGTTGCAGCCGGCTCTTTAATATTTTGATCTATTTTTCAATGTCTATAATCCCAACAAGAACTTTTATCCAGATAAAATGTATGTCCTAGCATTCAAGATCTTCTGAATGTCAAGACTTTCGGGATTTCCGTTTTACTGATTTATGAACTAAATTTCGTAACCAGTAATTCCGTGTCTCATTTGTGCACTTTTTATAATTCTTCTAGCATCATTGTGGCAGTACACAGCAACAATCGTCACGTGAGAAGATTGGTTTATTAATAGCTGGTGCCCACGACATCTTTCGTGTTTGTCAAGAATTTTGAAGATTTTTATGTTTTTGTACTGAACCCTAAATATTTTCAAAATAAAAGAAAACCCTGCAGTGAACGTCCCGTCAAAATCGGTTCACATTCTAAACATGTAGCATAAAATTTCTTTACATTTGTTAAAAGCTGAAAATGCGTCGTGTTCTAGAACATTATTCAAGAACATTTTGGTATATTCAATAACATTCTAGTAGGCCTACATTCTTGAAGAATTCAAAGATTTTTTAGAACACTTTGTTCGAATTACGAAAATGCCCTCCGTCAACCACATGCAACCACCATATGTCTCAAACCCCCACAGCTACCGACACATAACCACCATAGTGCACAATGCGAGACTCCAAGCTACTACCACACACAAACTCCAGTGATTTGTGTTAGGTAGTCGTTGCTGCAAAGTGAAATATAGACACACACACGTCTTTGGTTGAAATGTGAAAATGGCCCTGGTCGACCTCTTTAAACCACAATATCCCCCACATCCCTACAGCCACCAACATACAACCACCATAGTGCACGATGAGAGATTGCAGCCTACCTCTACACACAAACGCCAGTGGTCTGCGTTAGCTAGTCGTGGCTGATGTATCATTCCCAACGCCACATTTTAATAATTTACGGCTGATTGTTCATTTATCTGCGACCGCACTTCGTTGCCGGAGATTGTCTGCATTTAGATTTTAAATAAACCATTTATCGATAGGAAATTAATAGGGGACAGGAATAATTACAAAGAAATAAAACTTGGTTAGATGCACCACAATACTTTGAATATCTGTTCTGATAACATGAACACTTCACTATCGGTTCTCTATTCAGAAACATATATTCAATCTTCAATTTATCATCTTGATAAGACAATTATATATTTAATTCTAGTGTTCTTAGTTTCTTCACTATACACCTGCAGCGGAGTGATATCGGCAGAGACACAGAAAGAGAGAATAAACATAAAAGGGTGTTATTAATAATAATAAATTTCTCTCGGGCTTCCAGCCGTGTTAAGATGTTACATTTGTTGGAAGTTTCGAAGGCGTCCTTCTCTGCCTTCATTCTCAACCAAATGTCAATGATTAACTGTTTGTTTATTCAGCCGCTGCTTATATACAGCTACTAAAGATAAGTTTAAATAAGTATTGAATAACATTCGAGTTTGAGGAATTTGGCGTGAGTGTTGACATAAAAGGGACCGGCTACAACATACCCAGTTGCTCTTACAATAAAGGTTTTGATTATTCCTTAGAAACCAGTTCCATGTTCCTAGCGCCGAGGATGAGTGCTTGTCGTTGGTACTTACGCCAGGATTGGACGAGAAGCGAAGTGAATGGTACCGACGCTTGTTACTAGATGGCCTATGCGGCTGGTGAGTTGAGCTGGTATAACAATAGACGGTCTCAAGGTCGGTGAGTCAGAGGGGTTGTCCATTGGATGAACACACGCGGCATTCTGGAGACAGAGTGACATCGCTCGGCGGGATTGCTCATTCTGTGGAAGACCACTGATTAGTCTGCACGACCAAGAAAAGTAAGTGGTTAAGTCACGTCGATGACAAGAGATGTTTTGCAACTTTTCATCATCCCGTAATCAGCGTCTTTGGAGATTTAAAGTAAACAATAGTGATTGAAACAACAAGTATTGTTTAAAAGTTAATATTTCACTAGGCACACAACTGTAACTACTGTTACAATATGTACTTCAGTGTGGGTTTACAGAAGTAAATAAGATCAGACTGTGTTCACGTCATGCGGGGGGCAGGAGAAATCTTGGTTAATATTTTATTTATTTCAAGCTTTCTGTGTCGAACGCAGTTTACCGCATTGTTCTTCGTTGTGTAGTTTTTAAGTAGTCCTTACAAAATGGCGGTCTTTATGTCCCTCGTAGTTTTGGGATGCTACCCATTACCGGCAGGGGAAGACATTAACACCAAAAAGTCTTTCCTTCTTTCCCTGAGGGGTAAGATACTTTGTTTTTCTGTGGAATAAGCGGAACTCTGCGTTTGACAAGCCGAAAATTCGCGACTTTGTTGGTTTTCGCTGACGCCCGAGAATTCTCTCACCGCCAATGAAAAATTCAAGCTCCGAGGTTTTTAGGCGTTAATAATTGAGCGATAGTGCGGTGTTGGGTGAGAGAGCGTTAAGCGGCTGCCATTCGATTTTCTCTGAATAATGAACGCTGCGAGAGCGCTGGGGGAACTAAGTGTTCAGATTCAGGCAGTCCAGCAAAAGACCGGCCTCCAAGCTTTCCTGAATGCTTCCTCTGGGCTATTCGCTAAGGTGACAGTAAGCATCAATGGTGATAACTGATTACTCAAACAAACAAAGGGAGGACAATGTAACAAAAACATGACTTTCTCTTAATATTATATCACCTTTATTGGCAGTTTAAGTATTTTCCTGCTTTAGCTGATTAAATTTTGAAGAGCAAAAAACAGGCCACTTAAGTACCCGGGCCCGCCGGCTGATGGGGGGGCCCCAATCACCGGCTGTAGGGGCCCCCAGACCATGGAGCCGAAAATCCGCCCATTGTCGCCCGGCCAGTCTGTAGAGCTAAAAAAGAAAAAGAAAAAAAAGTCGCCCATTTTACCCCGGACCAGAAATTCCTAGCACCGGCCCTGCGTAAAGTCTTGTAACTGCTATGTTATGCAATTTTATAAGTTCTCGGGCAACTATTAAATTCGGTAACAAAATTCTCTGACAAAGAATGAAATCTGTAACTACCTCTGCTAATACCGCTATGACCCTAGTAAATAAGACATACATTACAGCCATTCCTTTTTTCTATAAATGAATATCAGAAAACGTTGTTGATAAATTGAAGGGCTAGCTGTTTTAATAACGTAAACAAAATACCACATATAAGCTGCTCGTATAATAGGCAGGAAGTTTCGTGAAAATAAGTTTATTTAATTTCTTCCAAACTGAGTAATAGTACCTCCGTTTTGGTATTGTAATAAGGAAGTTTAAGTTACAGTGATTCGCTATATATATATATATATGTATATATTTTTAAGCACACATTACTTATAGGTTTTGCGAAAATTTCTCAGGTTCCTGCTGATTTATCAGGAAATACCAGTTGCAAATAAAACTTTTAATTTACAGCAAATAAATTAAAAACTCGATACATCCTACCTTATAACTGCGAACGTTCGTTTAGAATGTTTGAGTGGTTAATTAGTTCATTATTACTGCAATTATTACCATGACAGATAAAAGCCGTCTATCTGTTTCAATTACCAAAATAAACAGGTCCACCCAAAACATCAAAATTATTTTACTTTTAGTTGTTGTGACTCTTAACAAAACTGAATGAAACATATGTAAAAATGCTTCACATCTCTTTTTTCTGGTTGTATGGATTGCCAGCATCGAAATTACTACGAAGAGATTAATCTTGTAGTGAATATAAATTAAATGGATCTTGGCATTTACCAGGGAACCGATTGGCTTTCGGCTGGAGAGACTTCCTGAAACATAGGGAACAGATATCTGAATGGCATAGTGAGAATTCGGAAGATGTACCGCCAGATACAATGCTAACCAGTTTCATTTACTCTCGAATGCTAATTAGAAGAGTTGTGAAGCATTGTTAAAGACTTTCATGACGATGAGTGTAGTTACCATATGAGTGGTAGTTCAATTAATGTTTTTAGATAAACGGTCAGAGATAGTGTGGAATCCAGTATTGTAAATTCACGAAAATTATTGTTTGGTGTGTAAGTTTAGTTAATACGTCACTTGGAGCTACATTTTTCAAGCATAAAAATCGTTATTTTCAAGCTTCACTGACGGTAGTAGAATCTAAGGAATATTAGATCGATATTCTATAAATATAACCTTAGTAGTTGCCATCCGCTTCCTGAGAGCGAGAGTAATTTAATCAACAAACGAAATCTGCAGTGGTGCTTGGATCTAAATGGAGACATTCGAGGCTGTCGAGTGAAGCTAACCCATCACTAACAACAGCATTGTATAAACGAATGTTCTCTATACTGTACGAGATGACTAGATGGGTCACCTCGTACAATGTAAATTAATTATTGTTTGATTTAATAAAATAAGTAACAAATGGATATTCATTTTGAGTTGGAGACAGAAATCCGCGTCTAGGTAAGAGGTGTATTAGCGTGAGCCACAGTCTGACTTGAGCCGGAAGTGTCTGGGAGGTCGAGACAATGCGGGGATTATCTCTGACACTGATACTGGTGAGAAAGGCTGGACTCTGGGGAATTCTGCGGAAGGGATCCGTAGATGCGCCGTTCGCTCGGTATCGTGAGAAAATTTCTACATATCCTCCCGAACAATCCCGACAAAACCCGAAGACTCTTAATAAGACTCAATGTATTAGCCAGCATAGAGGGGAGACTTTTGCGAAGTCAATCCGATGTGTTTATTTCCTCACGTGGTTGGAAATATTACAAATTTTGTGTTTTTCATGATACTCGCCGAGGGGAAGGAGAGACGAGGGGTGAGAAGAGGTCATTCCGTCCAGAACGATCGCGCTGGCAACTGTCTGCTAGAGTACAGCGGATGATTTCGTTCTGGAGGCTTCGATGACTGAGCGCCTAGTCCGATCGATGTTGTCACTTGTGTTGGTTGACGTGACAAGTGCCTAGCATTACCTGGATGGTGCGCCGTTGAGAGGCGACAGCGCTCTTGTTACGACACTGCGTGCAGCCAGACAGACACGGTAATTATACCTCCAGAAACAGTGTGTACTCAGACGAATCATTGAGATAGCCCTTTAACGGCCTGATGAGTGTGAGATTTTATGCCGCCGGACATTAATTCCTGAGCTAGTTGTGTCCAAAAGCCGAGTGCTTTTTGGTTTTCGTTATCCATTTTGAATTGAAAGACTGATTTCCATGTTTGGAAACTTTCAATTACTATTATTTGTGGGAACAAATTAACTCCCTGGCGCCCTATGTAATGTAATCCAGTTAAATCTGATGTTTTCTTGTTATCATTGTCATACAAGAATCGCTCTCGTTATGTATAAGAGAGTTTTTGCTTCAGTTGCATATGGAATTTGTAACTCTTTGTAATGTACATGTATTGCAATTTCTTAGCTTCAGTTAACGATAATTGTTTGTTTGCTATGTTGCACCTGTAAGACAAGGTATTGCGTTGAACTTTATTTTGCCTAGACAGATGTTTAAGATTAATGGTAAATATACCTCTGTCTGTAAGCAGTAATGAGTACCAAATAAAGCAATGTTTTAGGATCTTTTCAAATATTAATAACAGAAGTAATGGTTTCACCTCTGTTTCCTGAAATTAATATCTGTGCTTTGCATAAGGTAGTGGAAGGTGGCGATTATAAATCATGCAAGGTAAGCAATTAATCTGCCCACACAGCAATCCACTACAATACAAATGTAGTTAAATAACCTCCTGTGCCTAGTTACTTTTCATTAGCTACTTACTGGTTCGTAATTATATCTAAACAGATCCTCTTTGAAATACTACCTAACAAATAATTTTTGCTCTGTACAGTAACAGTGCGGCAGCGTAGCTCAGGCGTAGAGCGTCTGATCACGGCCCGGACAAACGGGGGTTCGATCCCTGACGAAGCCGAGTATTTTTCCTCGAGGCTGAACGTCCGGAACAGACCCCCACCCAGGCTCAATCAGCCTGCTATCAAATGAAGTACCGTGGGGGAAACTCCGCGGGAATGTAAAGAGAAAGGTCCGGATGGTGTCGCTGACAGCGGAGAGTCCACTCTAGTGCCTCAAGTCAGGAAATAGGAAGGCGGAGCTCTACCTCCACTAATCCTATGGGAATACTGCTCGAAAGCTGTGAAAACCCACTACTTTTACCTTTTTTAATCAATAGCAAGTCTTCTTAGTGTCGAAAATGACCTTACAGCTGTTTAGGTTACACCGTCCACGATTGCAACGTATAAGATTTCTTGTTATTTTAATAAATTATATATTTAGTAAAAACGTTTATTTTTCATATCTTCATACTGAATACCTTACACTAACTCCAAATAACAATACAACGATATTTTCTTCCAGCAGAATCTCTCTTCTCTGTCATCAAAAACTGCTTGGCAACCAAAACAACCATAGATGGATGTTCCGTCTCCCCAACAGCCACGTCGGAGATGCTAATAATTCTCAAATAAGAACTGTATAAAAGGCACAGATCATATTTAAAAAATATAAATGTATAATCTAAGTGAGGAAACTTCGTTTCCTTACAAACGGTTTAGTAGATTTGCTGACTGCTACAGAAAATTGCTCTAGTTATACTTCAAAGGGTAGGCTGTCACTTTTGGCACAGTGAATTTATTGTGATTACTTGGAATTCTTCCGCTAAAGTATAGTATTTTAATTTTCTAATATATCAAGATTTTAACAATATTACATAATTTAATACGAGTATAAACAATTTTAAATAATATCTTTGGAGTATGGGCAGTGTCGACTCGGTAAAATATTCATAGGTCATTCCTTCGGAGAGGAACTCAGTGGACAGTTTCGCAGTCGGAGCTTTCAGTCCTTCTAACAATAGAAGCGTTACCTGATCGAGGGTTGAGTGCCACTTGGAGTATGTACCCGCTGGCTGAGTTATGACAGTTACATATCTGTAGAAGTTTTTTTTTTTACAAAATCAAATTGTTAGAAACTCCGAAAATTCGCATGCGTAAGCAGCGTATTTACCAGCTATGTATCTGCTATTCTGATAATTTTGACTACCCTCGCAGAAAGTGGGAAGGGGATCCTGTGACCAATAATATGGCAGTCTTGTGTTTCTAACAAATAATAACCAGTATTTCAATACTTACTTTATTCAAAGCCAATGACCATCATTTGATAGAGTGGTGAACGACGGAAGAAGAGGGAATTCTGAGCGAACTGTTAGCTATTTCACCGAGAACTCTATTACATCTGGTGTTATCTTTGCTAATGGACTTATAATGTAATGCTGCAACATGATCTTATAGTAAGTACATGCTGTATGAAGCAGAATAGAGTCATCAGTCTCTGTAACCGTGTGTTGTATGGCTCCCAGTGGCAGATGAGTGCCTTGCTCTCCGATCATCGCAGAGGGAGATTTGTTTTTCCGAGATTGCAGGTCGAAACATTATCCACAGGCCACTACAGCATCGTCCCTCAGCATCCATTGCAAGAAAACGTATTACCCAGTCAGGACCCTGTTGACTAACCTCTTACAATAGTCCCATTCGTGCAAAAATTCTTGACAAAAGTAACCTGCTAAGAGATTGAGTAGTTGTTTCCCCATTATAAATGTTAATAACAACAAATATTCAATTTGCATTTTATTTTGGTAAGACATGAATAAATTGTGAATAAGTTGTGTTGTTTATGAATTCATTTTGCGTTTGAATAATTAAGATAATATTCTCCCACCTATTCCTTCCAGTTCATAAGACTTAAGGTTAATTATAAACGTTTATTCATAACTTGTCAACTTTGTTAATAACCCAGTGGTGCTAAAATTATAATTATTATTATGATTAAAAATTTAACAAAAAATAATCAAATAAGTTTCATGGATTTTAGCTTTACCACTGATCGACGTCGATGTAATTAGAGGCGGGAACGGGAAGGAATTCGCTCGTGGACTTTCCCACCATTCGCCTGGAGAGATTTGGAGAAACCCTGAAAAAACCCAAATCTGGATAGGAGGACGGTGATCCGAACCCACGTCCTCCCGAACACGAGGCTACAGCGTTACCGCTCACCAACCACGGTCGGTAAAATTCCTTTAAGACTCAGTACAAACATTACAGTATACTGTGTGAAACTGCTTTGAATGGTTGAGGCAAGCTTCATAAGTTTGATAAATTGGTTGTGCTACCAGAGATTTTAATATAAGGGTATGAATTTGTTATGTTGAGCCAGCTATCATTTTTCAATCTGTTTTCCATGATTTTAAAAATGTTTAATTCGTCTAATGCAATGTTAAAAGCTTGGAAATACTTCAAAAATAAAATTATTTACATTTATTACCAATTAGTTTCAAGTTAGTTTTAAATGTTTTTAAAGGCTGCTGATTATTTGGATTCTTGTTCTGGAAGCGGGGAGCAATTTGCGTCGAGAATTTTTACGTTGCTTATGAAATGTTACTCTTACCATATATCCTCTGGCACAGCCTTTTCCAACCTTTTCTAGCGGCGGACTCCTTGGAAATTAGACTATGATCGCCACGAACCCCTAATAATAATCTTATATATATATATATATATATATATATATATATATATATATATATATATATAAATAGACGTGTGTTTTCCTATATTTCACTTTTCAGCCACCACTATCAAGCGCAGATCACTAGTCTTTGTGTGTGGAAGCAGCACGGAGTTTCTGTCGTGCACAACGTTGGCCAAATGTCGATAGCTGTGAGGATGTGGGAGATACGATGGTTTAAAGTGGTCCATGCAGGGCATTTTCGTATTTCGACCAAAGACATGTGTCTCCGTATATGTCACTCTGCTGCCACAACTACAAAACACAGACAATTGTTGTTTGTGTGTGGTAGTGGTATCGTGTCTCCTATAGTGTAATATCCTGGTTAAATGTCGGTAGCTATGGGGGTGTGAGAGATATGGTGGTTGAAGGTGGTCGACCTGCTGCACTTTCATATTTCTACCAAAAGTGTATGTGTCATGGTGTATCACTTTTCAGCCAAAACTATCTAGTGCAAATCACTGGTGTTTATGTGCGGTAGTAGCACAGTGACACCCGTCCATAAAAACGTTGGCCGAATTTCAGTAACTGTGGTAGTGTGGGAGATATGGTCGTTGATAGTGGCCGGTCAAGGTTATTTTCGTATTTTGACGAAAGACATGTGTCTCCGTATCTCACTCTGCTGCCACAACTACAAAGCATAAACCATTGATGTTTGTGTGTGGTAGTGGTATCGTGTCTCCTATCGTGTACTATGGTGGCTAGATGTCGGTAGCTGTCAATCCAAATTCTTTACAAACATGAACGAAGTCGTGGGTACCAGCTAGTAGTAATAATAATTGGAAATTGGCTATACTAGAACTGTCATTTGATAGCTCGTCTGTGGCCAGAGTTTGCGCTTTCTCACTCCTCAATTTATGCTTCCCTAATTGTTAATTTCGCTTCAAAGTTGGGACAACCTGCTTTAGCAGAGTCACTTGGAGTAATGCTCGCAGGAATCTGTGTATTTTGCACATACATAACATGTTTTGGCTCGTAGCACAAAGAGGCCACTGACAATGGTTGTGATGATGATGAATGTGCTTTGGAAACTTTCGCACATGATCAGTTTATATGTTTTCCTCCAATAAAAGCTAAGTTAAGTGTTAGGCATTTTTTTATCCCAAGATAAAAAAAAATATGCCTTTTCTAGTAGGGGTAAATACATTGCGACAGAATTAACCCTAAATTCAGAGTAACATCATAACTTGATTCGCGTCATGCACAATGCTTTTAAAAATCAGCTAGTTATATTGTAAATAGACAATGATAATTACAAACAAATTCCTGTAATGCTGTTTTTTATGTGTTAAACCAGAATGGTAGGAAAGAAGCGTAAGTATGCCTGTAATATGTAAATAATAAGATACTTGAGTTGTCAGAATGAATGTAAAGGACACACGTCTGTAAGAAGAATTAAGAAACCACGGAAAACAAATAGGGATGGAAGAAGCTATATTATAACCAGAATTTCCTTGATAGTGTTAGGGACTGACCACAGTTCTACACTCTCACTCATTCTAAGGATGCAAGCAAACCAATGTACAGTAGGTTCCTCGTAACGCAGCATGAGTGTTGAAGAGAAGTATAATTAATTAAGACCTCGCTCTTTCCTCTCATTCGGGAAGGCGGTGTTTCGAATCCCTGTCCAGTCATCCAGATTTGGGTTTTACATGGTTTCCCCAAATCACTCCAGGAGAATGCCGGGATGCTTCCTACAAGAAGGTCATTGGCGAATTCCTTCCCGTTCCTTGTCCCCAGTCCCGCTTCTGACGACCTCGACGTCGACGAGGCGTAAAGCCATATGAAAAAAAATTAAAGAGTTCCTCTCGTGGTTTGAATTCTACGTAAATCTGTAAGTCTCCTGCCTACCTGCATTAAGCTAAGCCACGGTAAATGCCGATCACGAGTAATTTTAAAGCTTCTGTCTGCAGAATAGGAAAAACAAAAAAAAGCTCTTCGTTGCATTGAAGAAGATTTAAAACTCCGTAACTGACAGAGCCGTGCAGGAATAGAGAATCTGGACATATTGGAATAAATCAACGCGACTGTGTCCCTAAATAAAAATATCGGTACAGAGACATGAGCTTTATTTCCAGAATCACGATCGACACATAGGGTAACACAAGCGGATACAAAATTTTCTGAAGTACTCCCCTTCAAAATCACTTTTTTCCCGATAAATTTTGGTATTAATATACCGAGCGTGGTGGGTGAGCGGTAGCGTTCTGGCCTCCCATTCCGGGAGACGCGGGTTGGAATCCATATTTCGTTTTTTCCATGGTTTCCCGAAATTTCTCCAGGCAAATGGCAGGATGGTTCCTTCTAAAGGCCATAGCCGAGTTACTTCCCGTTCCTTGACCACAGTCCTTTCCCTCCTCGAATGAACACGACGAAACGTTAAGTCATAAGCAAAAAAAAAAAAAAAAAAAAAAAAAAAAAAAAAAAAAAAAAAAATTAGTAATAATCAGATGTAATGGAGTGACCAAGTGACCAAGCTGTTGCAATCCAGAGGAACACAATTAAAGATTCTTATTGATTTTATTAGCAGATTTCATGAACCAACAATAATCTCTTTGTGGAGTGTAGAACTTATAATGATTTTTCGGTTGCGGTGTGGTGAGGGAAACTGTAACTATACGTTGCTTGGAAGCCAAACTTTTAACGAATTAGGAATAGTGGATGCAAGGGAAAAGATGACCATGAACACAGGCTGGTACTCGATTTCAAGCGCAAGGGAGTGCGAATATTGTCTTTTGTGGGTAAGGGTGTCAACGACTGAAACAAATTACCAAGTGAACTGATAAATAATTTACCAAAAACTCTGAAATAATTTAAAATTAAAATCTCAAAAGTAGATAGAGGAGGAATTTAGCACTCAAAAAGATAAGTAAAAAAATAACACAATGGTGTAATCAGATGACTAACGGAATTCTAATTGTGTGCTCCATAGCAATTAAAATTAATTGATTAACTACCGTATATACTTTTATATTAATCACTATTATTGATTATATGTAATGTACTTGACATATCTTTCAGGACCATGAAGTACAAAGAAAATGAATTCATTAACAAGTGCAGTTGACATGAATCACATTTAAGAAATTTCTTTGTTTATCAATATTTTTTTTGCAGTTAACAAACACTAAATTTTTTTGTGAAGTTCATACGTCACAAAAAGCTTAATTAAATCAACTAGTTTTGATTTTGGAGCAAATGGGTATCTCAGTGTTTCTATTTATGTTTAATTTAATTTAATTGTAATGAAAACCACGCACCTGTGGCAATTTCCCTACACACCCAATTTGCACTGTATAAATTTTAATATTAAATTATTTCAGCCTTTTTGATAAATTATTCGTGACTTGACCTTACCTACGAAAGAAAATGTTCATACAACCATTATGGCTGAAATCGAGAGCCAGATTGTTATCATGGTAATCTTTTCGCTTCCATGCATCACTCTTAATTTTTCCACTAATATACGGCTTATACATTCCAAAAACTTTCCTCCTTCTTTCCAGCGAATGCTGTTATAGCTGCTTTATCATATCATGGATCGAACTGTTGCAGACGTTTGTCATAACCGATGTTTTTTTACCATATTTCCTCGTCGATCCGCTAGGATTGCTGTTTCGGGCCATTGGGTTGAATGACTGCGAATATGGTCGGTGGCGATGACGTCATCCACAGAATCAACTGCCCATTAGTACCCAAGGTCACCGCTAGGCAGCAGCGTATGTTGTGCAGGTCCATTAAACTCAGGCTGCGGGCGATAGCGGAGCGTCTATAAAATACGGGGACCGAGCGTGGTGGTGTAACTTCTAGCGTTCTGGCCTCGCATTCGGGAGGACGGCGGTTCGAATCCCCGTCCGGGCATCCAGATTTGGGTTTTCCATGGTTTCCCCAAATCACTCCAGGTGAATGCCGGGATGCTTCCTTCAAAAGTCCATGGCCGAATTCCTTCCCATTCCTTGCCCCCCATCCTTTCCCGTCTCTAAAGACCTAGTTGTTATAGGAGACGTTAAGCAGTTAAAAAAAAAATACGTGGCTCGGTCTAGGGAGAGAGGGATTCAGTAGAAAGCTACACTGGGCTACGTGGGGTCATTTGTCACAGTTAAAATAAGGAACAGAACACACTTGTGAATATTTATTTCAGTCACTCGTCTATCTAGAGAAAAAAAATAAAAAAATGTCTTCTGGAATCAATAAGGATAAAAGCTCCGTGAAACGTGGGGGTGAGGGGGGAGTGTGGGGGGTGGGAGGAGTTGAGGCAAAAGCTACGTCAGGCTACGTGGGAGCGAGGGTTAACAGGAGGCCAAAATGGAGCGAAGTATTTTATCGGCGTTCCCAAAGTGACCAATGCTCTTAAAGGCAGCCGTGTCTAGTTGTTCTTATATTAGCTCAAGGAAACACTAAAATTCTCCCTATTTTCGAGTGGTTCGGATCTGTAACATTTAAAAAAAATATACCGCGACTTTATACAAAAGCATTCTGGTTAGCACCCTCCAGTCATCACATAGGTTCAATAGGTGGAACTTGCCGTTTATTCCAAAATAATTGGTTGCGTCAGATTATGGTTGAGTTGTCACTAGCGGCTTGGTTTCAATAAAAAGATTTTTCTCGCAAGGCAGATTCAGCGGACAGCAAGCAGCTTCGTCAATTAGACATTTCCTTACCAACTTACACCTGCCTATTATTCTACTTACTGTAACTTCTACAGTCGGCCTCTTATTGCTTTACTGCCCCTGGAACAGTTTTACACACAAACGGCACGGGACGCACATTGCTATCGGCAAATTATAGACGTAATTTTGACTATGGGCTACCACAGAGGATTCACCTTAATTCTTTTTTCCGCGATCGCATTCCAATCACCCATAATAATTAAATTTTCTTCCTCTTTCACACTTTGAATTACCGTAACCCATTTTGATAGTATATTTTTTGTGTTTAATCATCATCCTGTTGGGACGTTGACACGTACGCTAGAAATAATATGACTTGCGTAACTTCGTTTCTAACATCATCACAATAATATTGTCACTTTCATAACTCACCCGTTTCCTTAATCTCTTATTTATTACAAATCTCACACCAGCAACTCCATTGATAGCTTGAATGCTAATTACTTTGCATTCCGAAGACTAGAAATATTTGTATTCTTCCATTTAACCTCAGTAATCCGAACAACATCTAACTTAAGTCGTCTATGATTCCATTCTATGATCTTAATCTACCTGCCTTATCCAGACTTCTGTCATTCCACACTATTAGTAGAATGAGTCTATTTATTCCGGATATATCTCCCTGAGCAGTCCACACCCGGAGAACCGATCTGGGAACTATTTTCCCTCTGGTATATTTTATACAGTAGGAAGCAATTATTAAATACTTAATTTGAGAAGATTACATGGCCTCGGGACATCCTTTAGGTATTCTGCCTCGCCTTACCGTTGCCTTCTACTTGGTTAATTATTTCTAATTCATCCGCTATCACGAACCGTTTCCAACTCCAAGAGCAAGACGGTGCATATCACGGTCTTCCTAAAAGAGGTTGACAAGCAATGGGTGACTCCTTACGGGGAATCGTTTGGTCGCTAGATTCTCGTCCATGAAGACGGGGTGCACCGCGTGAAGGAGTAGTTGACATTTACTTGGAAGAGGCTAGTGTAGATTTTCCCGAGTCCTTACGTATCTAGATTTCTCGAACGTTTAGCATTCTGAAACTAGGAATTAAATCGACCTTATCTCGTAGTTCCACCTTGGATGTCCTTGACTTTCAACTACTGAGTCCAACCAAATTGGTTAAAATAGTTTCATGTAACTGATATAATTTAATAGAAAATTAAGAATTTTAGGAATCTATTCTAAACTACGGTGAGCGTATTTTTGTGATTTTCGATAGGGAGAATCTATTTTTCCTGCTACTGTGAACTAAAGCGTTAGTGAGCCAGGGCCAGCTTTGTTGTGTTGTCACGTGACCGCGGATGATGAAGCAGGGACAGAGGTGATCGGTATTCCGAAGGACGCCGGACTCCGGCCAATCAATCAATCAATCGGGCAAGTAACGGGGCAGGCTGGAGGGTGCGTGCTCCGAGGTGCGTATGATTCGGTCCATCAGTATTCACCTCAGGTCGGGAGCGCTAACCAGTCGGCAGGTTCACCGCGTGGAAAAATAATTGAGCCGTATCTGTAGCTCTGGAGTCATGTAAATGCGAAGCACGTAACATTAGCACCAGAGCTTAGGGTATTCTGATCCTGTCACACCAAAAAATAATCCTAGCCCGATTAAACTTTAGAAACTTGAAGTAACAGATGTGATGTGGTGAACTATTTTTTCTATACCCAATATGGAGGATATATTATAAACAGAGAAATCTTCAGATTCTATGATTGGATTATAGGATTTCCTAATGGCGTTGCTTTAAGTAAGTTGTGATCTGGCCCCTGAAGATCTGAAATGCATATGAATTCATATTTATATATTTTGGTGTTCGTTCTTATTTTGTCACAGTAAGGTGAATCCCTCTACTAAGTGTGAAAATACAGTTTCCTAAAAACATTTACTACAAAGAAAACATTGAGTTTACAAGAAATGAGGATTCAGATTTTAACACTCACGAGGATTTAAAGTGAAGTACGCACATAAAGTGAGAATGGAAAAAAAGAACAAATGGTGAAGATGTTTCAATTAGTATTTGCATGTATTAACACAAGATAGGACAAAATTGATGCCGGCAATTAATTTTCACCCGCTGACTGTAGCGATATTAAGATACAAAGATACTGTTTACTTGCAGAAAAATGATGTACCACTCCATTACTTCTGTGATGAATGAGCCTGTTCTGTTAAAAAACATTCCGATACATGGACTGGACATAGATTCCTAAGAATTTCAGGGCTACCTCTAAGGCATACGCTTTCCTCAAACTTCACGGTGATGTACTTCTGCAGCAGCATATCAGAGATTATGTTTACGATGTAAAACTAAAGGCAGCCACTGAATTGAAACATGAAATTGAAAAACCAGTAATCTTAATTCCAGATGATATTAAAGGCAACAACGGCTGCATCAGTACGAAGAGGCAGACCGAAAACACTAAGGAGTGGAGAAGGTATAATAAAAAACTTAACTTAGTCCACAACCCGAAGGTTGGTTCGATCCTCCCGAAGGAGGCATACTAAGCCATTTTGTCAGAAGTAGGATGGCCGGTTCCTTTCCTCTGGGACCTACAGTTTAACGTGCAATCCGAACCACGGAAGGTATAATAAAGAAATGCCAAAAAACGAATTCCTCCTACTTAAAATAATACGATACTCATAGCAACTAGAGCTTGAAGGCAAACAAGAGCAACACAACATACATAAAATCTGCGGCCTGTCGGGTGCCTTATATTTTGTAAAGGAAATTTGAATTATTTATAGTTCGGCTCCTTCTTGTCCGGATTCCAGCATTTGCGATTAGGAATCAGTTAATTTAAATGCTGACAGTGATCATAAACCTTCACTATCCGAAGATTATACTTCGTTATTTGATATATTTTAATTAGTAAAACTTATAAAGAGATTCTGATTACATCAACCTGACACCAAAGCTCATTGTTCATCGGTTCTCTTCGTACAGTATTTAAAGGGGGTGACAAAGTTATTTCAACCACAGTTTATTGGAAAAAATATTGCGTGACCCGGTACATAAAGAAAGCATTTGTTACCAAATGGCGAGTCTGGTGATGGGGAAACGAGGCTGAAATGGTTGCTGCAGAGTGGGCTGCATTAGCGCGCACACTGTGCTGATAAACAGCGAGCTACAGAGAGCACGTGATGAGTGTGCTCTGGACCAATAACGAAGTTAAGAGCCAATTTTCAACTGCAAACAAATTTGGGCACAACAAGCTGATTACTGATCGCCACAGATAAATAACAGCAATAAAAATACTGAACCGTCGAAGATGAGTAGCAATGGAGCACTACGAGTGGATAGAAACGCCCGCAAAAATTCAGCATTGGTGCTTTCAAACCGATATATGCGTTCCAGAACCAATACTTACTCCTAAAAAAAATAAAAAATCTGTAACATCAAACAAAAACTATCAGTGTGACGAAAATCATAACATTTTCTGAAAGTAATTAGGCTTTATTTCTATATTTCGGTTGTGTTTTTGTAAATCATGCAACAAAAATTGATTACGTAGGTAAATTGATCAATATGTTGAAAGGACACATAACGGAATTTCGTATCTTCTGAAAAGAGTAGACAAGATTACCGAGTAATATGGGGTTTAACCAGATTTAGGCGAATTATAATTCGTTTAAATTATGTTTTACACAAAAACTAATCTAACTGAATTGGAGGAGCATTGAGGAATTTTTAAAAATAAGATTCTTTCAACCTGTTGTCAAGACATAAAAATAAATTGTCTCATATCAAAAGAAGCTTTAAACTAATGCATATACATATATATTCAGTTGTCTTACAACATGCTGAAGAGTCATTTACTTCATTTCAGAAGCCGGGCTGGTAACTGAAACGGTGATACTTCTGATGTCGGTTCACAGACTTGGATTTCAGTTCAGATTCAACACGTATATCCTGAACTAATTGTATATTTCCCGAGGGCGATGACAGGGTGTACACGCCACACAGTTTTTCCTCAGTTTCATTCATCCGCGAAGCAAAAACTGCGTGAGAACACTATCCGTGAGGCAACGTCCATACACAGACTCTCCCTCCACTTTCATAGCCCACATTAAATTTTGTTCGATTGCCATATCGGATCACGTTCCTCACTAAAAATGTTCGGCAAACTTGGAAAACTCAAGAGCGGACATTCGCTGTGGCAGCTCTTCCATTAGTTGGACTCATAGATGAGCGTAATTTGCACAGCGAACATCCCCTGAAGCGTGCAATAGAGGAAACATGCTCTTTGTGAAAATTTGAAGCGACCAATTTCCACAACTCTCGGTGTTAATGAAAATTTACACTAAGTTTATCTGAAGAAATTTCGAGTGCGCTGACCGAATTATCTGTCCATAAAGATTTTTAAAAAATTATTTTTTGTTTTTGAAAGCGCCTTCTAAATACTTAATTACTCTTGTTCAACATGTTGTTAAAGTTTATACTCCAATATGGTTTGCTATTACAAGTTACCCTCGTTAGGGAGCATCCATAAACCACGTAGCCCCATTTTGGTCTCCTCTGAACCCGCCCTCTTCCCCCACGTAGGCTGATATGGCTTTTGCCGTTACCCCCCCCCCCCCCCCCCGGCGTAGCACGCAGCTTTTTTCCCTATTGATTAGCGCGGACATTTTGTACTGTTTTTTCTTGTCAGGCTATCGTAAATTACATACGGAGATAGTTGAATGACTGGAATAAAAATTCACATGCTGCTGTGTGTTCTGTATCTTATTTTAACTGTGACAAATAATATGAATGAAAAGCTACGTGGGTTGGCTCCGAATTCCCCTCCCCCCCCCCCCCTGGTTGCCCAGCGTAGCTTTCTACCTATCTCCTCTACCCCCAGATCAAGCAACGTAGTTTATGGATGCTCCCTTACAAATATGGCACAACACCTCATCTAGGTAAAGCTGGCCATTTGCAGCTGATTCTATATTCTGAGCGGCGGTTTTTTTTTTTTTTTTTTTTTTTTTTTTTTTTTTTGCAATTGTAGGTGTGATTGACTGTGGCAGCGTGAGTGTTCAATGTAGAGTTTTGTTTTTGTTGTGGATGAGAGATGAAAGAGGGCGAAAACCGGTGCCGACCTATTCAGGACTTATCTTCCGAAAAACTCCTGAGGTTGTAAGCTTAAAGTACCCATCCGACGGAGGAACTCCCTGGAAACAGTATCGTTGGCCTCACAGTGCCGCAGCTAATGCCAATGGGGCGGGCGACTTTCAAGCAGAAAACGTATAAAATTCAATGGTCCCAAACTACACGCAGAAATATGATAAAAGTGCCTTCAAAGAGAAAAACTATTGTAGCAAAAACAAATCTTTTGCACCCACTGCCATCCTCCACTTCGTGAATTTCAGCGTATAGATGTGGATGTAGATATCACTAGGTTTATTATCGAATGTCCGATATGCTTCCAAAACACCAGATTTTAAACAAGAGCTAATTGTACCCTTTCTTCTTCCCTTATACCTATAACAGTACACTGTATTAGAGAGTTCTTTACCAAACCAGCTGTTAAAAGGCGTGTTGGGAGATTATGAGCATAATGCTCACTGCATCCAGTATGATAACTTGAGATAAGATTTCAAAGCGATTCAAGGTGTTAGAATAATTAAGGACGTATTGAAACTTCTGACGTATGTAGGTTCTTATTAAACACAATGTATATTCTGTCTTCTATATCTAATATTTGAAACCCTGTGTTCAACCTAGGACACCCCTTCATCGAGCTTTGGGAAAAGGACTCCAATTTCAACATCAACAATCAGGTTTTCGAAAGCTTCAAATTTATGAAAAATTCCTCAAAATCAGAAAATCCTGCAGAGACCATGTTACTAGGTCGCTATGCACACAGACAGAAGAGTTTGACATGGGCAAAGGATGGAAACTATACATGTCTTCACCGTACGACGTGTTTATCACCGCAAACTGATTCTGTTCACCTTCAGCTTAGACAAACTTACATGGTTGTAACTTCAGATAACTGACGGAAATATGCTAATAGCTTAAGTTTCAGTCTTGTATTTTTAGATGAGATAAAGATGTGTAATGGATGGGAAATACACATGTCTTCACCATACAGCTCATTGTTACCAATACGACGTGTTATTATTATTTTTTTTTTCAGACTGGTAGTAGTCAGTTCCGTCTTTGCAATAAGCTCCCCCGAAACAGGAGGAATACATGCGAATAAAAATTCCGTCAACGCGAACCGAATAATCCAAAATGGTCTCCTAGAAGCCATACGTTAAAAAAAAGGAGATTCGTCAACACTAAAGGCACCTTGAATATTATGTATTTTTTATGATTACTTTTGGGTAACGTTCTGACCTCATTACCTGATTTAAAATTATAATTAATTTTATTATTTTATTTTATTATCATGAAAGGTAGAACTTGCATGGATACTTTATATGAGAAATCACAAATGGTTTTATTTCAATTACTGACATGACATATATAACAAAATTAGTTAAAATTAATCAGTTGTCCTTTTGTGGGCGCCAGGGTATTTTGTATAAAATACACAAAATTAAACAGTAAACAAATTCAACATTTTGACTGTTCACTTCTGAAAGAAATGTTTGCTCCGGGCTATGAGAGTTCTTATCTACAGGTTCGTAGCTGAGCAATGCTATGAACTTGAAAATGTAGCTAGCACGGTGTCCTTCATTGGCGATGTATAATTACCGAATTTACATGTCTGCCGCCACATTGGATGACGGTCTGCTCTGCTATGGACCAGCGTAGCACAGTTCCTCATATGTCGTCCTTTGCCTGAGCTCATTTGCTCAAACAAAATAGAGGGTGTCCGGATCCAGGCAGCAGCAACAGTCCCACTAACGAATAGACAGTGCAGAAGTCACATCGTCCGCACGTGCTTGCGGGCCAGCACCGAATGTTCCTCCGTACACATGAAAACAGAAATTTCCGCAGATCACCCTGTTTATCTACCTGGCTAGCACAATACTCCCCTCTCTCAAGGACAGCCCCTCGCGCAGCATTGCAAAACCACTCAGCTCGCCCGCCAGTTCTAGGAACCGGGCCAGCTGGCATTCCTGACCAGCCGCTTTCAACCTGTCTACAGCGCCTATATGCCTACTAAAATATTCCACTTTTTATGAACAAACCTGACGTTTATGAATGTAACGAGCGGTCGCAAGATGCGTTCGTTACAGTATGGTTTGTAAAGAAAAGAAATCCCTTGCGTGTTTTCTGTATAACAGCTTCTTTTTTAAACTTAATGCTGTTGTGAATAGGCTATAAATGTAAAGTATGTTTAAAATGCTGTTAATGACTACTGTTTTTCATGGGGAATATAAATATTCCTCTAAAAAAATGTCATTTGTTGTGTCGCAGATTGAATGGAATTACTGTGGGACCGTAGCTCAAAGAAGGAATAGAAAGAAACAATTATCTGTACATGTTGATAAGTGCTGAAAGCAGCACTGGCCGAGATAAATCGAACTTCTCAGAGGTGTTATTCCCAACATTGATCGGTTCTCTTATCTTAACAGGTATGTGATTAAAGATAATTCGAGAACGATGTAAATTATACCAGTACCTACTTAATAAATATTTATAAGACAAAAATTTCAATACATACAGTTAGTATTTTTATTGCTTCTCTCTCACTGTAGTTGATAGGAATAACTTGTTTATTATCCTAGCAAACGATTAAAGTGGCAGAGTAACGAAAAATCATCTAAAACCATAACAAATTGAAAAAAAATCGGTATTTAAAACGTCTGCGATAGTGGAATAAAATTTAGCAGCTGTGCAAAGATATTACTTTAATTTAAATACGCTGTGCAAGTGGTAAATAGCAATCAAGCTTGTAATTAAGATTATATCTTTAAAACCTTGTTGTCTCCGTTGATCATCCTTCACGAATAGTTCTTAGAAATGATGATTTAATTGATTGTGAGTGTAAAAATGGTTCTTTCTATTCCAAATTATTTAGTGCATATATCTGTACACGTTAAAGAATTAATAAATTTAATTGCATCATAATCTAGACACCTTACATCATAGATCTGCTTATTTTCACCGTTGGTGATGCATTCCTCTTTGCATGTCAACTTTTTTTGGATTTCTTCTTCATCTGGGCGCACGGCAGAAGTTTGTGAGAGGTTTAAGTTCCTGTTAAGGGCCAGTAAAGCAATCGAGCCTGAACGGATATCAAATATAAATAATATTTTTAGCAGTGCGCAACAGGCTGTCTTATGAGCTCCGTACATAATTCTGAAATAGTACCACGTTTTAACAATGAACTAATATCATCAGCAAGATTGATAATTGAGCAAAGATTTAACTATTTTCTTGAATTCATGTAGTAAATAAGATTAAATCTTTGGTGAGACGATCAAAATCAGCAAAATAACTGTATGGAGAAAAAGAGCAACGCATACGTAATGTCAACCATAGATGTAAATTGAGTCTAACTAGTAAGATTAAAATATGTTCCTTTCTTTCCAGTAGATTAGTAGCTTACCACTCATCAGCTGTCTTCACCAACCGCAGTGTTACCAGAGATAAATGGTATCTGAGAGATATGAGTGATTCCCTACAATTCTGACTGTCATGCTTATCCATGCAGTTATGTTACATAAGAACATTCAATATAACAGCATACTATTCAAGACAGTACTCGCTTACCAATTACTACAGGAGAAATCACATTTAGGAAACTTTTTTATTTGCTGGATTATTTGGAACAATTCTTTCTGCATAACAGATTACATAAAAACATAGATATGCTGTATCTATTTTATTAGCTGACTCTTTGATAACTGCAGATATAATCGTCTACAGACGGTTTACTCTTTGAATAAACTATCTTCTAAGCCGCTGAAAATATGTTGTGGTGACAGGAATGCAACTTCAACATTGATAAAGGAATGTCGTCTGTCTGCTTGGGCACGACACAGAAACTAATTGACGGATTTTAACTAAACTGTTCATAGTGATAGCTTACACTTTAATTGTTACAACCAGAGAAGCTTTGATAATTTATCCGTGAATCAAAAGCAAAAATCTCAAATTCCACTATAAATATAATGATGAATTCTCAAGTAAGTCAATATTCTTTTTTATCAAAATAAATAATTATTTTACGTGATTAACATTTTGACAAAGTACGTGATTATTGTAGACATTTCTTTCTTAATTTTCTTGTAAAAATAACAATTATTATTCAATAAGTACGCCAATACAACTGTTGTTGGATGTTATTTATTTACGGACGAATTTCGCCTTTGGTGTTCTGGTAATTTAATTGGTGAAGTGTTGTGATGTCGTTCTTTATTATTGTTTTTCTATCTGATTTACTGCTTTTCATTTATTAAATCAACCATGTGTGTTTTGTATCCATTTCAACAACATTAACACTTCAAATCACACAAACATTCAACAACACGGAATGCAACAGAAAGAAGTGATATTATACGACATATTCGCACAAACACACATACAGAGTAACAAATATATTTAAAAAAGCAAGGGATAAACATTTCACTCAAAACAGACAACTCAATACAAAAACAAATCAGAACTCAAACTAATTGCAACCAAATTCCATAACTCTGGCATGTACCAACTGACGTGTCAGAATTTTGGTTTAGTTTACATGGGTCGAACAAGAATACCATTAAAAACACTATATAATGAACATTTACGAGCATTAAAATACAATAATCACTCCACTTTTGCTGAATACCTCTTAGCAAATGACTACTTCCCTCCCTATACACATAAATACAGACACGAGAATCTTAACAACAAATAACACAAAACACAATATTCTAACTTTTCAAGAAAATTGTCGAATTCAAAAGGCAATAGTCAGGAAAGCACGTATTTAAGATCATGTAAACGTAACTAACCAAACCCTATTCAAACAAAATAAACACAAAACTCATACAAAACAGTATTAAACACACAAATCACACCTAAAGAGTAAATTAATAGCACTTTACAAACCCCTCCTCTACCACACATTTTAACTAAACAAAGCTAAACACACAGAAATATAATTAAGAAATTAAAACTCCTCGCTTAAAACTCTTCCGACAGAGCACCGTAAAAGAAAAGAAAAAAGAGAACTGAATAACAGGAGCGCACAATAGCACAATAGAAAACTTGAATGAAACAATAGTGAAAGCCAAAACATATATGTGCATTAAAATCGACTCTATCAGAGAAGTCACAATTTCTCAACAGCACCTAAGTAGTTTAATTACGTACAATACTAGAAGCAACTTGCTGGTTGATGATCCGATGATCCAGCCATACCTCAAGATAGAAATGTAAATGTAAGTTACAATATGATTCTTAGTTTAACTGAATGTGAATAAATCCTTCTGCAGGAAATTTAAAAACACATAATACATAACTGTATGCCCATTATGATTCAAATGTATAAGATTAATTTTATTATTATGTAAACAAAAACCCTTCTGTACAAAAGATAATAACCGATAAAGAGTGTATGCTGAAAACACCTCGAAGAGAGGTGAAAGGCGTCCGTGAGTGAATAACATGCAACAAACAACAGCATCGCCGTAGGTATTGAGAACATTATTGCGGTTAATTTCTCGTAAAAAAATTAAAGTAATTGGTAGTTCATTAAGTGTTGCAGATTCGGTGCTTACAAGAAAAATATCAGAAATTTATTTAACCGATTTTGATCGTGTATTGCGCAGTTGTACAATGGCATAAAAAGAACATCATTTCTAATGATACGCATTACCATTTTACATATTTTTCGAAAAATCCAATTCTTAGGTTATAGCTAACGATAAACAGAATCTTTGATCTCAACAGGATTGACCCTGAATCAAAATGCAATGACTTCCACTAAAAAAATATTAGAGAATACGGATAGGGTTATAGGAATTTGGGATATTTTGATTTCTTTATCGATATCAGTAGACCAACTCAAAGGAGCCAAACATTCGCGTCATTGGTCTACCAATCAACTAGCTCGTCTCCGACATCCCTACACGCGCATTCATTACAATTTAGTTAGTTTGTTCAGTTTTAATGTTTTGAAATTGATTATTTTTTTTAAACCAAGATTGTGTTACATTTTTATTTTTGGTAGAATATCAACTTCTGAAAAATTATTGGGGCCTTCAATGTAATAAGTGAATGTAAATTTCAGAAATGATTTTCATGGATTGATTTTACTTCTGCCTCATTCTGTTAATCTGCTTCATGGTCATATCATCGGCTGGCTTGGTGACAATTCCAAGGATGATAATAATTTTAAAAAAAGCACTTAAATGAGAGTAATTTATGGTTCTACGAACATAAAGTATAAATCGGAAGGAAGGAAGGAATTAACATACCCATTTTGCGCGAGTAATGTCTTAAAAAAAAAAAAAAAAAAAAAAAAAAAAAAAAAAAAAAAAAAAAAAAAAGAGGTCACCGACGTTTAGAATTGTAGTTTTGCTTGCCGCATTTACTTGCCTACCTACCAGAAAATGAATTTCTTTCTGTCTTCGAAGTCCTGAGCATCTTGAATAAATGGTGGATTATTATGAATTTTCAAGATATTACTTTCCATCTGCCTAAAAAAATGCATATTCAGATTGATTATTTTGGCACTGAACGTAGGTTTTAAAAATTATGTAAACCGTCTTGAAATCAGGAAAATAGATGCTTTTGTTATGAACACCGTAACACAGTTTATAGTAATTTTGACCAAAAAGTTGATTTCAAAAAATTGAAAAAAATTGGAAAACAAAGAACCACTTGCATCAAAAGCTTAATAAAAAAAAAAAAAAACTCAGATATCTGTAAAACTACATGCTCATCAGTGAAAATTTGGAGGCTATCAAAATTCCCGGTATTCAAAACCTAACCATTAGATCTTACCATCAAGCGTGGTGGCTGAGCGGTAACGCTCCGGCCTCGCATTCGGGTGGACCAGAGTTCGAATCCCCATCCGGACATCCAGATTTGAGTTTTCCGTGGTTTTCCCAATCACTCCAGCCGCATGCCTGGATGCTTCCCTTAAAAGGCCATGGCAGAATTCCTACCCGTTCCTTGACACCATTCCTTTCCCGCCTCTAATGATCTCGACGTCGATGAGGCGTATAGCCAAAAGCAAAAATGAAATAAAACCTTGAGCCTTAGATTTTACTGTAAACGGAATAGCACTTTGCTGTTTCAGAAAAATGATTTTTCTTTTCAAGGATGAGATCCGATTGTGTAAAGTTTGGTAGAAATCGGTGAGTGATACTTCAGATACTCTACGTGCTGATTGTGGGAAACGCTGTTTCTTTACGTGAAAAATATTTGTAGAGGTAGAAATAGTTTAGAGACAATTCGGAAGCTGATAAATAGCCAGACCGAGGTCTAGGTCACAGCTACATATTTTAACTCAACTGCATCAGTCGGCAGAGCAACCGAGATAACTTTATCGCTCGATAAAGCGGGTCTCAGCTCTCGCTAAGAAGTAGTGTCGGATCTGACGTTAGACAGACAACAGGCGCGCTTATAACAAGGTAAATACCAGTCGCATTAACCATTGCAGCGATACTCTATTGTTCTGTATTTACGAATTTTTTGCCAGCCAAATCATGTTATACATTTTAAGAACGAAAAATATATCTCGGCTCGTTTTATATCTTAAACTTAAATTCATGGAGAGAAGAGTGCCTAATAATGGCACAAAACACTATTTTCTTTTGATGCGATATGTTCGAAATTCGTGGTTAAAGTCACAGTTTTTGCAATTTGATGCGAATTGAACGATGAAATATAATTAAATTTAATAGAGCTTTTCAAGAAAGTATTACGTATGCCTATAGTCGGTTTCAGACAGCTACGATCATTTGTGTTCGTTTACAAGTTTAGTAAAGCCGTATTTTTATAAACTGCCGCAAAGGCCAATATAAATCATCCAATTAGCATAAAAATATTTAGAGATTTCTTTGTAACTGGAACCATTGAAAACTTAGTGGTGGTTGCATGACATTCTCAAACTATTAAAATACGGTACTAACATTTAAAATTTGGATTAACACCTTAGATACAATGTCTTCTTCATGTTACCCGCTCACATTTTAGAAAGAAAATTGCCACAAGTTAAAGTAAAACTGTCTAAATATCAGGCGCCTTTGCGAAAAAAATACCATAAAAATTGCCAAATCAACCTAAACTGTGTCTAGACTTCCTTTAGTCATATCTTTTGTTTGCGCCTTTCACTGTTAACTTACATATAAAAAAAATCATCAACTAAACTATGAAAATTATATTTGCTGACATATGTCCACAGAGATACTTGCAAAATTTAATGTGCCATATAATAAAATAAATTTTAGATTTTCATATTTTACAAATAACTATTTTTGCTCAAAGTTAGCCAATTAGATAATTATCCTATATTCATGCAGCACCGTTGCGGAAGTTCGTCTATATCGCTTCTACATACCTCATTTCTAAATCGCTTGTTACTGACATATTTGTGATTTGTAGTTTACGTAATGGAATCATTCTGAAGGCAGTACAACGACTACCTGAAATATCGTCCTTCAGTCGTGCTCTATTTCAGTTCTTTTTTAACAGAGAAATGTTTGAAAGCCACTGAATAATTACTTGCTGGAGATCTCTTAAGTTGACACACTTGTATTTTGGCATTTCAAATCATGACTTGAAGCGAATAATAAGATACGCGTGACGATGATAGCTTACATGAGGCGGCAACTTTTTAAACAAAAAAAGAACACACTGAGATTTAGTGGATCTTTTTCATAAAAAAATATTACAGAACAATTATGTTTTTTTCGAGCGTATTGCTTCTATTTAATCTTTAACGGTTAGAAATACAATTCGGCTTGATATCCTTCAAAATTAACTTTAATCTTGGCAGCATTATAAAAATGTATAACATATGAGAATCGCCATATAACGTTATATGGCATGACAACTAAGACATGTATCTTGAGCTGGATTATAGACTGCAATTAAATTCTATCTAAACCAAAGAGATTTTTAACACACACACACACACATATATATATACGAGGTTGAGTCAAATGAAAACCTTAAATTTGTAATAATAATAGAAATTTCGCGCCATTATCCTGTTAGTTGCAAAGCGTGCTACAAGCAGCGTGCAGAATGGCCTGTAGGTGGCAGCATAGTGCAGATGCACAAATACCGTCGCAGTATCAGTAAAAAGATGACTGCCCCACTTGAGACTTGCACCAGGGAAGAACAGCATTCTGTTACTCGGTTTTTGAGTGGTGAAGGTGTGAAACCTATTGAAATTCATCGAAGAATGAAGGTTCAGTACGGTGATGCATTTTTGTCACAGCAGCAAGTCTACGAATGGAGTAGGAAGTTCGCAAATGGTGTGACTTCAGTGGAAGATGCTCCTCGTCCAGGTCAGGCACAACGAGTTGTGACTCCACAGAACATTGCAGCAGTTGAAGCCTTATTGATGGAAAACCGCCGAGTGACACTGAATGACATTGCAGCATGTTTAAAGATTAGTCATGGTTCAGCACACCACATTGTGCATGATGTGCTCCATTTTCACAAAGTGTCTGCAAGATGGGTGCTACGGCAGCTGACTCCTGAAATGAGAGAACGACGTGTTGATGCTTGTGAAGAACTTCTTCAGCTCTTCCTTGTAAGAATCGTTACTGGGGACGAAACCTGGGTTCACTTCCACCAACCGAAGAGAGCGAGCAAGGAATGGCGCCATTCCTCATCACCAAAACCAAAGAAGTCTCGAACTGAACCATCAGGAGGGAAGGTTATGCTGACTCTCTTTTGGGACGAAAAAGGCGTCATTTTGAAGCATTACATGCCTAGAGGGACCACTGTCACCAGTGCATCATACACAGATCACCTAAAAAATCATCTTCGGCCTGCAATCAAATCAATGCGACGTGGATTGCTGTCACCAGGTGTCCTTTTGCAACATGACAATGCAAGGCCCCACACTGTCCGTACAACAGTTGCAACAATCACAGACCTGCATTTTGAGTGTCTTCCTCATCCACCATACTCACCAGACCTTGCCCCAAGTGATTTCCACATGTTGGGACCACTCAAAGAAGCAATGAGAGGAAAGAAGTCCGTTCTGATGAAGAGGTACGCCATGCGGTGCACGAGTGGTTGCGTGGGCTATCAAAAGAATTTGTTTCTAAAGGAATTTATGCACTTTGTAAGCACTGGAGGACTTGCATTGAGCGTGGGGGAGATTATTTTGAAAAGTGATACAGCTTTGTACCACTTCTGCACAATAAATAATATTTTAAAAATATTTAAGGTTTTCATTTGGCTCACCCTCGTATATACTCGAACTAGGATAATTTTCACTGACAGACTTCCGAAAATGATGCAACATATTCACAGAAAACATCTTTACAATTAAATCCGTCCAGATACACAAATTTAAAAAAAATGTCGTATTCTTCAATTGTTGAACCATCTACTGACTAAGCAAATCTGAATTGAACGTTTAACTGCGATAGAGCGCAAGCTCCGCTGACAATTTCCTAATAATCTAATTAGCCCTTTTTTATTATTTTTTTACTACTATCTTATCTACCTAGCCCCATCACCAACGTAGGCCTTGTACATTCCAACCACTCTCTTCAACCTCTTCCTGTTCTCTTATGATTCCCAATCCATCTCTTTTATCATACTTTTTTTTTATCTGCTTAACGTCTCTCTAACAGCGAGAAAGGGTGGGGGGCAAGGAATGGGAATTAATTCGGCTATGGCCTTTTGAAGGAAGCATCCCGGCATTTGCCTGGAGTGATTTGGGAAACCATGGAAAACCCAAATCTGGATGCCCGGTCGGGGATTCGAACCGCCGTCCTCCCGAATGCGAGGCCGTTACACCACCACGCTCGGTTTTATCATACCATTTACCAAATGGGTACTGCGCTAATTTCCACAAACAAATCTACCTTCTATCCATTGCAAGCCCTTCAACACCTGTATTTGATACCCAAACTGTGGGTACACCACCATATTCAATCAACGGTCTGACCAAAGTTTTATATCCCAATTCCCTCAAATTTCTGCTATCCTCACATCGCTCTCTGCAGTAAACGAAGGGCTTTGTAACCTTTTCCTATCACCAGCCCTATGTGTGCTGCCAGTCGAGTTTATACCAACTTCGTGTCCCCTATTTTTTTTTATATTTCTCTGTATTTCATATTTTTATCACACTAATGATTGGCTGAGCTATTAGACTCAATAGAGCAATAGAGAACTTAAAATTTTAAATGTCTACAAATCTACATGGTCCGTTTTTGTTGTTGAATTAAACGATACATTATTGTTCTGTTTGTTTCAGTTGTGAGAGAGCTAGAAGGACGTCGGGAGACATGGCAGCCAAGTGGAAAGAGGACGTCACGCACCGACAGCAGTGGTTGAGCGATCTTCTGTGTGGCGTCGATTACTGCAACTATGACGTATCAAACATAGACGGGAAAGTGATCTTGTATAGAAATGTCGGTTTCGCTTACTTTGACGTTCCGATGGAGGAACCAAATGACGTTAACGAAAACACCGGGTACGGAGGATCTCAGCTTGAAACCATCAAGAAGACGTCGAAAGTTATACTGGAAATAAACGGAACAAGGTCGAACCTCCTTATGGGTGTCGTATTCGTGTTTGTTCACTGCGAAGGTGATAACGTGTACCGTTGTCCGGTGTTTAGAGTGAATACAAAGGAGAAAACTCTGTTTGTCGGTTCGGATTTCCGGTCGTATTCGTCGTGGAAAGACTACTTAGACAACAACGAACTGCCTGCTGGAGATTTGTGTTGGCCAGAGGGAGGGTGTTACTCAGAAGATGCGGACGGCAAGGTGCGTCTCGGATGGGGACTAACGCCAGCAGCGAAGCCTCACAGTAAGGTGAGTCAGTAGCCCCAGCTGCAAAATGAGAACAGTACTTACAGCCAGAAATTCTAAGGCTATGTAACTTTCCAATTGATGACGGTGTATTGCATTTGTCAATATGGAATAAATATAATCCGATACCGAGTTTTAAGGCACATTGCTAGAAGTAGTTTCAGCTGACATTATGGAAGTTTTAAAAACATCAAGGTCTCCAAGGCAGCCGGATTGGAAATACGGTGCCACACTGCGGCATTAACTAAAAAACCAGCTCAGAATTTACAATCGTCTCCAGATAGAAACTCGCACGTATTTGAGGTCACGTATATATGCTGTTGGAAAGTAAATTCATTTTTTTAAAGAATGAGCAGTTTCTGCTATTCTTTTGTATCCGTTGTTGGGAAGGTTCTGCCAGGCGACATTTCCTTCAGTCTTATTGGTTAGTTTCTTTGGGTGTCGTTTGTCTATATTTTGCTCTTACTTATTTTCAAGTATTTGTCAATATTGACAGTGATCTCTTAAACTCGTCAAAGGCATTATATAATATCGCCATAAGTATGCAACTAATGGATTTGTAGATTGTCTTGTTGCTCTGTAAAAGGATTTAGTTATTTCAGTATTCCTTGGTCTGAGCGGCGGGATTCCTGCGGCTTCACGCAGGGCGTCTATAGGAAATAGGGTTGGCACGTGTAGTGCACGCCGAAGCGCTCAGTCCTGTCTTGGATGCGTACCCCTACGCGGAGCACGCACACTCGACCAACGGGCGTATTAGGCTACAGTAATTACTGCCGCCGGAGCTGGCTGACAGTGAAATACGAGTACGCCGGTTGGGTATTGGATATAGCTCTTGGAGCCTAGCTGCGAATCTTCGTCGTATCTCCTAGATGAAGACTTTTTTTTTAACTTATGGCTTTACGTCCCGTTGACGTCGAGGTCATTAGAGGCGAGATACGACCGGGGACAAGGAACGGAAGGAATTCGGCGATGGCCTTTTTTATAGGAAGCATCCCGGCATTCGCCTGGAGTGATGTGGGGAAACCATTGAAAACCCAAATCTGAGTGCCCGGACGGGGATTCGAACCGCCGTCCTCCCGAATACGAGACCAGAGCGTTAACCACTCACCCACCACACTCCGTCCGTAGATTAAGAAGCAGATTTATTACATAACCAGATTCAAAGCTCGTCAAAAATGACCGCCTGAACGCAGTGTCCAGGCAATTAATTTCTTCACAGTTGCTTAGCTAAACGGAATTGTTATTAACTAGCGCTCATAATTCTGAGTTTGTAATGACGTAATGCTGTATACCTTCTGCACCATCGCGTTCCAGTGCACAATCCTCTTCATAACTAACTTGTGGATTTAGTCGAAATATACGTCTTTTATGGTTGATTTCAAATCTTTATATATAAAGATGAATGTATGTATGTTTGTTTGTTAGTTTGTTTGTTTGTTCTTCATACAAATCCACAGTTTTCATCGGATCTCGATGAAACTTTGCACACTTATCCTTTGAAACAAGGAGAAAAATACTGTCTACATTTGGTTGAAAAATAATCTGTATAAATAACACATGTTGTCTAATAACTTCGAAATACGGCGATAGACAGACACGTTGGATATGGTCGTCTCCGTACCGTGTTTTCCGCATAGTGCACTGGCAGCTTAGTGGTTAAAGCGCTTGCTTACGAACGTCGTGGTCTCCGGTTGAAATCTCCGTGGAGGTTAAGATTTTTAAAAATTGTTTTTCATCGTAAGAGTCAGGCCTGGGTCGTAGGTTATTCGGATTGAATGTTAAACTGTAGATATTAGACAGTTAGGGATGCAATGCGAGGCAAATCGTAGGTAGTCTTGCAATGTTGTAGGTGTACACATTTTTCGTTATAATGATCCCTCAGGTGGTGTTCGCAGTCAATGTGTGAGTGTGAACCACAGTAATTCTTCATACAAATCCACAGTTTTCATCCGATCTTGATGAAACTTTGCACACTTATCCTTTGAAACAAGTAGAAAAATACTGTCTACATTTGGTTGAAAAATTATCTGTATAAATAACACATGTATCTTCGAAATACGGCGCTAGACAGACACGTTGGATATGGTCGTCTCCGTACCGTGTTTCTGTATATTGGACTGGCAGCTTAGTGGTTAAAGTGATTGCTTACGAACGTCGTGGTATCTGGTTCAAATCTCCGTGGAGGCTAAGATTTTTAAAAATTGTTTTTCATCGTAAGAGTCAGGCCTGGGCCGTAGGTTATTCGGATTGAATGTTAAACTGTAGATATTAGAAAGTTAGGGAGGGGTGCAATACGAGGCAAATCGTAGGTAGTCTTGCAATGTTGTAGGTGTACACTTCTTTACGTTATAATGATCCCTCAGGTGTTATATAGTGATAGCTTTCCTGTCATATTATTCCGACTCGATATTGTTTGGGACCAATCCTTCGTTACCAACAACTTTCTATATTTAATTCTGGCAAAAAAATTCTTAATCCAGGAGTACGAAGTCGCGGGTACGGGCTAGTTTTATTTAAAGATGGAACCACTACAAAAGCAGAAATAGGTAACTTAAAGTCTCAGCTTGCTGTAATAGTAGTTTCTACGGACAGATAATACAACGAAAACATTTAGATTCAAATCCTCGTCCGTCCATCCTTAATTCGAATGTTTCCCGTAATCACTCCAGGCGAATGCGGGGATGGATCCTTCAGAAGACTATTGCCAAATTATTTCCCGCTTCTAATGACCTCGACTTCGACGAGGAATAAAGCCTTAAGAAAGAAACGTCTGATTGATCGAATATGAATAAACAAAATGGAACTAATAATAAATGGATTTCAACGAAATACATTTTGAAATATGATTAGCCATTATAGAAACGTAATTCTTAGCTTCCCATAACAGTGAGAAAACATGTCTGTGGCCGCTACTAACACGCGGAAGAGTGCTGGATGCTTGACGTTACAGCGTCATAGACACGGTGACCGATCTTGCATTGTATTAGTATTGATGATACATCATGCTGTTGAAATATTTGACAACCGATAAATGAACCAGTAAAGATACACAGTTTCAAGCATCTTTTTCGTTGTCTGGCAAGATTAAAACGCTCTTGACAGAATAGGAAAAAATGTTTACTTTTTAGAGACTTTTAGAATATTATATTCATTGCACAAAACGTTTATAACGGATACATGCAGTAACTCAACTTAGGAATAATATCACAAACTTCAAAACACTTGTTATATTTTTTTCACACTACTCATGTTGTGTAACCTTTGCCTGTAATACGATTGTACAGACTACTTGAATTTCACCATGGATTTATTTCACAAATGATTAAGCGAGTGATGAGATCACAGGATGTATTATTTTGCGTTCTGTATTTAATATCAAATACTTGATCTGTTAGATATCGACTTTCAAAACAGAAAAAATTGTCCAGAGCATGGTTATTTGACCACTATAATACTTTAATCAAACAGTGACAGGCCTCATCAGTGACAGGGTTTGTCATTTTTCTGAAAAAAAAAATCATTTAAAAATATCGAGGTCGTCTAACGTTTGATTTCGGACAGCATATAAGTAATTTTCTGGTAGCTCATTTTTCTATCTCTTACTTGCTTATCCTGATGTTGATGGTTTAGGTTCTGCTTCTTATCCTTTTCTGTAATAGAAGCAAACTTATAATCAATAAATGCTGATCAGACTTTTTTCTGTATAGAATGTTAAAATGTCAGTCTTTTATAAATTCATTCTTCGCCTGTTTCACGTTTGCAAACAAACTCTTGCTTTATTTCAGCCACTTTCCTTCATACCTGTACTATTTTCACTTTTTGAAAAACAGTTTCACTTCTAAAATGCAATTCTGGCATTATAAATCTGTTGAAGGCCCATTTCTGTTTGTCTGCTTGTTCCGCCGTCGCAAAAAAACTACAAATTTTGATAGGGTGTTCTTAAATGAAAAGCTTGGGATCTACATTGAAGTCTGAGATATATTTTATGACGCTGTGTCATCTATCACCGGAAAAAAATCTGTTCTCAACTTCAGACTTTTTCCATTGACGTTATTTTAACATGGTCTTTCACTTTTTCTGCCACCGAGTTTGCTCTGTCTGATAGGTTAGTAAGAAGCCTGAATTTTTGGATGCCTTAAAAAACTGACTTTCACCTCTGCCAACACTTTGCTTTGTGGTTGGGATTCTGCATTAAACTGTAGCTCCCGTTCATCCGACAATAGTTAGGGTTATCTTAGACTGTTATTGCAGATGCGAATAGTGGTTTATAGACGCTTTGTTGCTGTCGGATGATTCAAATGGGAGCTCTACACCAGCTCTGTTTCCACTTTCTTAAAGCCAAACAGACCCCAAGGATTTGAGGAAATGCAACATTGTTGAAAAAGAGACTGATTGGGGAGAGGTAGCTGAAAACTTGAGGCTTGACTGAAGATTTGAGGCTGTTCTTCTTATTTTTCCTTCCGAGCTTTACGCCCTGACGACGTCGAGGCCATTAGAGGTGGGAGGGGAATGCAAGCAAGGAACGGGAAATAATTTTGCTATCGTTCTTAAAAAAAAATGACCTGGCATTTACCTGGAGTGATTTCGGGAAACACGTAAAACTGAAATCTGGATGGTAGGACGGGAATTTGAACCAATGTACTCCGGAACGCCAGGTCCGAGCGTTACCGCTCCCCCACCACGCTTGTTTTAGAGGCGTGTCTCATAACTTTACGACAATTGACGGTGGAGCAGAAAAATAAACTCTATTTTAAATAATTAAGTATTTCATCTATAATCTGGCATCACTTAAAAAATACTGTTTTCTTTTTTCTGGGGTCAGAAAATTTAAATCCGATCAAAAAATTAACAAGGATGACGCTGTCCTAATCACTAGTATGGTTCATGATTAATTGACTTTCGGGTTATGCCGCGTTGTTTATTTCATTACCTGAGGGATCATTTAACTAGTATGGTTGTTTATGTTAGTGTCGGAGCTAAGAGAAGTTATAAGGCCTTAACATAACAACATGATAGCAGTTAACAGAATGAAGCAAAAATGGTGCTGACATAGCAGGAAACTACGAAAAAAAATTAAAGTTGAATTTAAATTCTAGTATGCATTGTAATGAGAGAGAGGAGGGAGGGGGGATCATTACTTATTGTAAGTTTTTAATATTAATTTGATTGTGGAATTAATATTCAGGTAGAAAGGATACTGATTGCTGTTGATAAAAGACATAAAATGCTTAATTTATTGTTTTCCTATAGCTTGTACATAGCCGGATACATTTAACGTTACGTTAGACATTATGTGTACCTGCAAGCAAAAGCAATATCCGGCTTTACAATCTGCCTGACTATAGCAAACATAAACTGAATGTTAAATATTTCATTTATAAAATTAAGAACATGATAACATCGTGGCCACAAGCCAACAATTGAATGTGTAGATGAATGGTGGATAAAATTCCTTGGGCGCCGAAATGAATTAAAAAGGATGAACAATATTATGGCTCAAACAGAATTTACAAGGAGCTTTAAAGTTCATGAGGTTATTTGCCAGCTAGTTTTTAAATGGAACTGAGCAGAGATCCTCTCTCATGGGTCGATTACGGACCCTTCAAAGTCTTTCTAAACCATGAAACGATGATGAGCGATGGAACACATTACCAAAATCATTGGCATCAGCAGTGGTGGCGTGCGGCGTTGGTATGCAAGTTGTACCATTAGTGTATGGACTGCATCAATCGACCAGCCTGTGATCGAAGCCAGAGCCTGCCAGTATAGTACCACTCCACACCGTGAAGTCTGGACTCGACGATCGCTGACCACAGAATGCCCAGTATGGCCGCTTCTCCTTCTTTTCCGAAAACGCCTTCCCAAAGTTTCGTTACATGAAAAAGAAGCCACGATTTAACATCTGTAGACCCCGTATATGATATGGCATTGGTTGTTTAACTTCTTCCCAAAACCACGTGAGGCTCGAAGTCAACCTTATTTGCCCTTGCCTTCCCGCGCGTCGCTCACCCCTTCCGCCGTTCAGGTATCCTTACGCGGGGTTCAACGCACTGACCTTGACGTCTAGCGGTTCCCATCCGCTGTGGCCGTGCAAACAATAGCTAGTGTCAGCCCACGCTTTCTGGAAATTTCCAACGGAAATACCGTCGCCAACTTTAAAATCTCTCCTGCTCCTTCGACTAGTAACCTCTTTATTCAGTTAAATTGTTAAGAAATTAAGGCAGCCTAGGATATCAATTACGTTGATCAGATAAATAATTTACTAAATATTCATAAATATTAAATTAATCTGAATATAAAAAATTTAAATACAAATATTTACATATTTGTAGTACGCCACATTCCTGCGTGCTACAGCATAAATTAATATCTAAAGTAAAACATAGCGATCAGTGCAGAGAGTTACTTATGACATCCGTTAATGGTGTAAATGCTAGTCATTCAACAATAATTGTATAGATGCATCGCTAATAGGTCTACGATTAGTATCACTATTTCCTTAATTGTCAGGACCTATGTTTAATTTGCATCACGAATTAGTATCGATGTAACAGAATTTACTGTTTAATAAAATACTTATATACATTTCTAACAAACATAAGCAGTTTGAAGTTACCATTTCATTTACACTTAGTTTTACAGGGAAAATGTAGTTATTAATAAAAAATAATTTTAATTGAGTTTCCACCCCACTGTAAATTTCTTGACACAATTATTTATTCACTGTGGGAATTTTTATTTTAAATTCTTTCAGTGATTAGGACTTTACTCGATAATTCTTTAATTTTCTAACTACAAATGAAAACAATTTCACTCCCTTATGGATGAAATCAAATGCCAGATTACGATCATCTCATTTCTCCGACCCATATATTACTATCAATTTCTAACAAATTATTTATACAGGGCTTATTTCCAATCTATGGCTTATAACCTTCTACTTCTTCTGCAGCAGCTTCATGTCTGCCAGTAACACCAAATCCGGCTCCACAACTAACGCATCAGTTATCTTGTGCATCCCGCACGATTTCTGCATTTCACATACATAATGCGGGTCCCCTGTTATTCTACATCTTTTTCTCAATAGATACAGAACTTCGAAAGCTAAATTTGTCCTGCCCAACTGAGTCTGTTATCAAATAATATGCCACTCCACCACTGAGGTTACAGTAACAAGTCTGTATTTCTTAATAGTATTTGACTCCAATCTTTTATGAACAAGCGTTATTGTAGTGTATTTCCTATCCTCTGATATGAAGAGCACTTGCAAATTAATTTTAAATAATGCAACGCTATTTCCGTGACTATATTGTCAGGGTCTGATTCTGGTTCTCTACACCCACTAATTCGAGTCAATGGAGGTACTACGTACCCTTTACTGGAAACGTTTCGGACCATTATTACCTTTATATCTTAGGTCTGGATCACGCTTTATGTATCAAATTACTAGGTACTAGCTAATAGATACTAGCAAGCTTAGTACACACATTAATCTTTATTTCGCTTCTGTTCTTAGTTTGGGAGTTATTCATATTCAAATTTCACGGCTTTTGCCACTCATGAACGTCCTAGTGCTACGTTGAAATTTTCGTACATAACTATCGTACCAGAAGCGTTAGCCGAGCACTGATATGGTAGCGACCAATGTAACTGATTCTTCGGACATTATCGACTCGCTGATGGTTACCGAATGACGGCGGTAGCGTCCAGTTGACAGGCAGAACGCATTTTGTTATATGGGGATGTTCACACATTTAACGGAAGCTACATCATAAGCCGCTTACCAGTTTATAAAGTGAAGTAGTTTCCTTGAGATAATACTCGTACATCTCACCAACTGATGTCTATATTTTCTAAAAGTGTGATTTGCCATTAACCTTAGTGGACTAATCTTACGGAGCCTTGTAATTGTTTTGACAGGTTTTGAATGGGCTGGATAAGCTTAGCTTGGGCACTTCCATCGGATCGACGCTGGTGTTCGGGGCTTCAATCCTGACGCTTCCCGTCGCGGCGCCCGTAATGGCCGCCGCTGGCGCTGCTGCTGCTGTCACTGGTGTTTACTCTGCGGCGAGAGGCGTCGGGACGCTGGTGGACCGAGGCTCACACGGCCAAACCATCAACCCTATCGAGGACCGCTCGGTGAGCCGAAAATAGTCTTATGCAAAACATACCACAACCTTTTCGCTATTATCACATGTTTCTGGACACACTGATGTAATTTTTTGAAACCAAAGTTGAAGAACGTTGCAAATCGAATAGCAAAAATTAGTCTGTAACCAAAGTAGGGGTTAATGTAGTGGTTATTGTAAATATTCCAAACTTCTTCAAACGTAATTATTTTCTTAATTGTAGGTTAAGCAAAGATTTCTTTTTTTTTTTTTTTTTTTTTTTTTTTAACTGTATGTAGGCCTATAATCGTAAGTTTAAGCACTGTGAAAAAATGTATTTGTGTTCAGCATTAAAATACCTAGTACCTGGGTGACCGATCTTCGCTCGGCATCTTTCGATTTCTATTTAATATCCAAGATTTCGAGTAAAGTTTGATTAAAGTAAAAGGCTTGAAGACTTCCTAGGCGTTTTGAGGTGCACAGTTAACCAAAGAGAAACTTCACTAACATCATTAGGCTTACTGGTACCTGAACCTTCTACGTAATGAGGTTAGAGCCGTTTTCGAGAAACCAAATACAAAAATTGCAACCTTTTTTTTTTTTTTTTTAAATCGTGTTAAAAACTTGAATAGCAAAACGTTATCTACATATGAAATTTCATCCAAATCGTTAGATCCATTTGCGAGACCGCCTCATAAATTGCTTACAAAGAAAAATGCTATTATTATGTTAAACAGAAATCTTAATGCCAGTCAGGGATTGATTAACGCTGCGAGATTTGTGTTAATTCAGGGCATTCTACGAAAACCCTTGATGATGGATTCTTATGTACCTCGACGAGAAAAATTTAAAGTACAAAATATTTTTAAATTTATATATCTCGCTTAGTTCTCGAGATATCATATCGCAAAATTGACGTGGTTGGTTGAAATTCGACCTGGACCAGAAGATAAATTTCGTCATGGCCAAGTTTGATGATGAATTCGTAAAAAAACTCGTCGAGAAAAATCGTAAATAAAGAATTTATTTTTCTGATACCTCAAGTGAAGAGGTTAGGATTAGATCCGACCTGGACCAGAAAAAGAATCCACCAAAAGCACTATGTCGATACGGTGGAAATGTACTTTTCATGTTTTATTTTGTTCCAAATGGTTGTTGTTAGGTTGAAATACAGCATGGACCAGAAGAAACGTCGCCAAAAGCACAAGGAACTATACCTATAACTGATTTTTGACATGCTATATCTCGTAAACCAAGCGAGATATCAAGAACATTTATTCTTTATTTTCGATATGTTTCGTCGCGTTCTATAAGAATTCATCATCAGATTGTGACGTCACGGTAATGATAGAACATCATCAGTGCTAAATCAATTCACTCCGCTAAAACTATGCTCATACCTCGCGTGGTAGTATTTAATGACAAACTAACAACCACTTTTTACGGTCAAAAAGTAAACGGTGATTAGTTTATAACTGGTACCGGTAATATTATTTTCAAAGAAGTTTATCACCTCTGACAAAACCAATCATAAATTTTTAATTATCTTCCTTTTTAAATGTTTTACAATTAAACTTACAATGTTACTACTTCCACGCCTCAGCCAGTATACAAGAACTGTTCGTTTAAATATTCTTTGAAATCAGAGAGAATCTATTTGTAGGCTTTCTGGTACCTGAATTGTCTACGAGATGGCGCTAGTGCCATTTTCGAGATATCAAGTGAAAAAATTGTTTGTATTTTGCAAACTCGCTTTTTTGTACGGAAGACAACTATTTAGGTAATCTTAAAAGTCAAAACATTACCTAAATATCAAATTTCATCCAAATCGTCATAGCCGTTTCCGAGATCCGAAATATATATATATATATACAAGAATTGCTCGTTTAAAGATATAAGATAAGATTAATAATTGTATGGAAGATGAACTAGTAAATGTTAAATTTCAAATAAAATCAGATCATTGTTGTGCTGATTATGCTTCTAATCACTGGTAGATCAATATATGATAATTGTATTAAATTCTTAAACCCTTATTTTACAATAAATAATAGAAAGGAGATGATGAAGTCTCGAAGAATATACTGCACCATTCTGATAGAGGTGTTTATAGAAATACTTAAGCCATAATTGTTTTAGAATTTATTCGTCATACTTTAGCAATAATGTTCATTTCTGTGAATGCATTTTGGTGATCCTTCTAGACCGATTAATTTCTAGTTCACAGGATTTGCCAGTTATGGCTACAGGTTTTTTTTTTTTAATTCATACCTTAAGACTCTCTGGATTGAAACAGGGTAATTGTTTCTTGTGATTAAATGTTTATTAGTCCTCTTAGAATTTCCTTTATAGAAAATCTATAGTAATACATTGAATGCAAGTTTCTGAGCGTATTGGGAACGTTCAATTAGTCCTTGCTTTATGGTGACGACACATCTTCGCATTATGTCTTCGAATGAACTAATAACGTATCATTTGATGTAAATGGCCTGGCAACCCTTCATTTAATGTAATCTGCAGCAGTTCTTCGACATCTTGTAAAATGAAGGATCATTTTGAAACTGCTAGAATGCAGAGATGCAGTAAGTGAATAGAGCATAGGCAATATACTTGTTAAATTTTTTAATTGCTATTCACTTTGTGTGAATAAGGTGGCGCATCCTTGTCAGACGGGATACTGAGAAGTTTTGAGAAGTGTTTTGAGGCGAGATGGTCAAATTGTAACGAAAATGAGTACATATTTATTATATTTTTCTAATAGTATACACTGTACTATTTGTATTTACTCATACTGAGAGCTGCTGCTCCATACATGATACTACGAGGGTCTACTAATCGTTTATGTCGTGACACTGGTACATATGAGTTAAGCGATTTGTTCTATTCTTCATCTTAATCCACGCTGACCCACACACTTCCTTCCACTTTTACGCCATATGCATAAAAGTATTTATCAAAATTCAGAAAAATAAGTAGCAGCATACAAAATTTGTAAGGTTTGGAAACATCGTTCCCTTGAATTCTAGACACTCACGTGCACCATTAACAACATGAAAAATAAAAGTGATACAAAATATATTATTGCTTATTACAGAAGGGTGTTCATGTAATTTAATGAAAATAACATCAGAACAACCAATTTCATCCGTTTAAGATGTGAAGATAACGTCCATTAAATGACGTCCGTCTTTGACCAAGTCATTCTTCCAGCCTTGCGCTGGAGCTGTTGAACACCTGCTCTAACATCGCACGAGGCAGGTTGGCGATTTCTTGGCCTATGGCTTCTTCCAGTTCGTCCAGTGTGCGGGGTTTGTTTGTGTAAATTCTTGCTAGAGAAGTAAGGGAATTGGGTTACAAAACATTGGTTATACCATTGCTTGAATATGATGGTGTAATATGGGACCCACATTTTCGATATCAAATACAGAAGTTAGAGGAGGTGCAGAGATGGGCTGCTAGATTTGTCTTTGAAAATTGCCACAGAACCCAATCCGTAACTTATATGTTAAAGGAGCTGGATTGGGATTAGTTGGAAGATAGAAGGAGGGTGAAGAGAGTCATGGGAGTGTACAAGACGTATATTGGTGATGAGACATGGAAAGATATGGTGGGAGAATTAAGAGAGGTGACTGGAAGGATAAAGATGACCATGACCACAAGATTTCTCTTGATTTCATGCATAAAGGTGTGGGAAAATTTTCTTTTGTAGGGAAGGGTGTAAGAGATTGGAATAAATTACCAAGATAAATGATGAATAATCTACCAAAAACACTGAAAGAATTTAAAGTTTAAATTAGTAGAGGGCAAAGGTAGGTGGGAAGAGGAAACGAGAAAGGTGTGTGTAGGGAGTTTCCCATCGGAGCGAGCGCTCTATCGCAGTTACATAAAATTAAAACATAAAAAACAAAAAAAAGTTCCAACATGCATACCGTTAAACGTAATTCCACAGTAATTTATTTAATTAAGACCACTAGGATAAAATATCGACAGGTGATTACGCGCGATATAATTCTTTTGTTTGTACAATCCACTGTTAAAAGTTTGGTACCTGTTTCCACAGGCGGCTTCGTCCTGGCTCGGTGTTGTTGGTAGTGCTGTTGGAGTGGGAGCCGGAGCTATGGCGTCCAGGGCAGCCAACATGGCTCGAGCTGGTGAAGTGATGGGGACTGTTAGCAGTGCAGCTCTCAACGCTCTCTCCGCAACGTCACTGCTTGTCAACGGCGTCGGAATTGTTCATGGTGCTGTCTTCTTGAAGGAACGGTACGACGCCAAAGAGCTCACAGCGCTAGATGTCTTCCAGTTCTCTGCTTCCCTTCTCTTCTTTGCGCACGCAACTGTCAATTTCGAGACAGCGTCGAGTATTATGACTAGAACTCAGAAAGAAACAATGGCCGACTTCGAGAATAGTCTGCGCAGCAACAGACATAGGAAAGAATACCGTCGGTTGGTGAAGGACACCACCAAGGGTATGGACCCTGTGGAGGGCAACGCCAAGGTCATCCGAAGCATTAGCAATATCAGTAACAAGGATGATTTCTTTGCCGGTATGGTAAGAACTCGCAAAGACTTTAAGGGTAAAACAGTCGTCTTCTCCGAGAACGGAAACATCATTGTCGGGGGAAAGGCGGAAGTGCATCCCATGGATCTGTACAACATGGGAAAACAGCAGCGTAAGGCGTTCATAGCGAGCGCAAAGAACGCTTCGCGTGGCTCGGTCTCTGCAAAGGCTTACAATGACTCGTTGGAGACACTGCGGTCCAGTTTAGAGTCCTCTTCTACAAGTCTAAGCACCGGTATTGAAATGGAAAATGCGCTAGTCACTGCAGTGCAATGGGAGATTCCCAACGTAAGTATTGAGTGGCAGGATGTCATGCTTCTTGTTTCGGTCGTCGACGAACTAACCACTCTAGCGATGCCGTTTCTTGAGAATACGCAAGCAAAAGTATGGCTGGTCATCTGGAAACACATTTTGAAAAACGTTAAAGATTTGGAGGCTACGTATCAGGAGGTTAAGAAAATTGCAATGGAAGTAGAGAGAGTATTTAATGAGAGAGAATTCGACTTGCAGAATGGAATTTACATGACAAGTAGGGTATCGCAGTTCATAGTGAATGAATTAATGCGTTACAGTATCAACATTGAAATGTTACTTGCTGATATCGCTAAGGCACTGGCAACAAATTAACCTACCCAAAAACTTGGTTTCCATGCTGTTACCTTTACGGAACTATTTGATAATGATTGCAAAAGATGACGAATTTTGACCTAATAACTTATTTTGTCTCTGCTTAATGCCTATGTACAAATTATTTTACTAGCTCCTGGTTTTTAACAATACATAAACTTTGTTTCAGCTTTTAAACAGTTATAAAGTATGTATGTGACTTATTTCGTAGCTACTGATGGATTGTAAATAAAACTGTTTAGTAATATTCATCATACTTTCTTACCCTCTGTTTTAACATTAGTTTCCACTTCTTTTCATATTTTCTTAGAATTTCAGCAAACTATTATTCTGGAAAGAATTTAGTTAAAATGAGAACTCTCCATGTTCTTAAAAAGCCGTAAAACGCTTCATGTAGTTTCTGATAAATTATTCTGGATAATGGAAGTAAACTTAGATTCCGTAAACATAAGTTGGGCATTACTTCGAAACAAAGCACCTAGAAATAATTATTTCATACATGTTTTGTAAATAAAATTCCGTTAATGGCGAAACAGAAGGGAAATTTTATAAAAGAAATATGCAGACTATGAGCAGTGTAGCACTGTATCACTTTGAGTGGCACACAATAAAAATATTATTTATTAATATCAATAATTTTTATTACTTGACTTACTTGAATCAGTAATATGAAAAATAATTCATATTAAAATAATTGTTTAAAAAACATAAAAACCGCCTTCAAAAAAGCGCACTAAAAATTTTAAAACAACTTTATACATTGCTTAGAAGAAAGTAAATCTAAATGGACAATATTTTATATTACTGTTATTGAAATTTTTACACTAATTAGTTATTTTTGGAGTCGGTGCCAGCTGTCAGATCGCGCAGATCGAATTACAGAACTTTAGTTGGTGTTCGGGCGAACCGAGAGTACGAACAAAAATTCCAAATATTTTACAGCATCTCGTGAGGAAGATAGTTTTACTGCGGGAGACAGCTTAGTGAAACAAATTAACGGTATGTTATCTGTGGCTCGATCTCGTTGGTCATCCAGGCATATCTCTGGCGGTATAGTGTCAGTTGGTAGGCTGAATCATGCAGTAAACACTTTATAATTAGTATAATATCGGTGTATCATCAATATGTTTCAGTTTTGTTGAAAAATGTTTATATAATTTATTGTAGGTAAGTAGTAACATGATTTTTATGTATTATTGTTATTTATTATTGTTTTTAAATTTTTGTTTTTCCTGGTTTGGCTGGCACCGACTCCAAAAATAACTAATTAATGTAAAAATTTCAATAACAGTAATGTAAAATATTGTCTATTTAGATTTACTTTCTTCTAAGCAAGGTAAAAAGTTATTTTAAAATTTTTAGTGCCCTTTTTTGAAGGCGGTTTTTATGTGCTTTAAACAATTATTTTATTTTTAAATTTTTAGTGGTATTATAGTTAATTTGTATTTAAATATGCTGCAGCAGTTCTCATTTTGCGAGCTTCCTGGTAGCTCAGTGGTTAAAGCGAATGCTTTTTTAAAAAAACCTATCTTTACAACAACTTTCAGAATCGGATGAATTGGATGCTGTGTTAAGGAATGTCAGTTTACATTTTGATCCAGGTTGTGTTTCGATCTAATCATAACATCTGTTAAAGCTGCTACTCGATAATCGAAACATGTAACATCTGGACATTAATACATACCACATACACAAGTCTGTCTCTGGAATATATCTATTCGTTATGGCATCACACAGAAATATAGATATTTAATTGGTTTTCACAGCGTAAGCTCGGGGTCCAAGTTGAAATATGACGTACATATTGAGACGTTAGGACACACACATTTTATAAATATTCTGCAATGACTAAAAATAGCTCAATGGATTTGGACGGTACTTAAAACTGTGGATTTTGTAAAGAACTTTGGAAATTATAAAGGATGGGGGTAAAAGAGATGAAGGATTGGGCTTTTGTATACCAAATGTAGACTGTCTTTTCTGATTGATTTAAAGTATAAGTTTGTAAATTTCTATTGATATCATATAAATTTTTTAGGTGTGTATAAAAAAATAATTAAGGGGTGTGGAGATGAAGAGTAGTTTGGTTTTTGTTAAGGTAGTGTGGACAGCATTTTTCTCTTTGTTTTAAAGTATAAATGTACAAAGTTCCATCGAAACCAGATAAAAACTGTAGCTTTGTGTAAAGAACATTTACAAAAATTAATTGGGGTAAGGCAGTGAGTGGTTGGGTTTTGTAAACAGAATGTTTCTCTTTGTTCTTAAGTATACATTTGCAGTGTTCCATCGAAATCTGATAAAAACGGTAGGTATCTATAAAGAATATTGGAAATTATAAGGGGTGGGGGTAGAAGGGAAGAGGGGTTGGGCTTCTTCAACCTAATTTAAACACAATTGTTATGTATTTTTTAAAGTATAAGTGTGCAAATTTTCTTCAGAATCAGGTAGAAACTGTGCTTTGTGTAGATTAAAGGGTTGGAAAGGGGAAGAGAGGTTTTGCTTCTCTAAACCAAATGCAGACAGTATTTTTCTGTTTGTTTTGAAGTATACTTGTGCATACTTCCTTCAAAATCAGATAGAAACGGTAGCTTTATATGATGAACATTGACAGTAATTAAAGGAATAGGGTTTGTGTTTTGTCAAAGTAATGTGAGTAGTATGTTTATTTTTCTATTTGCTTTAAAGTATACACATGCGAAGTTCCGCCGAAATCGGATTAAAATGTGGGTTTTTACAAACATTAAGGGATGTAAAAGGGGACCTAGGGTAGTTCTTTTTTATTTTTTGGTTAGAAATCTTCTCCATAAAAAAATACATATATGTGCCAACTTTCATAAAGATCGGTCAAATGGTGTCAACTGTAGCTTTTCAAAAAGAAAATTGACAAAAGTCAAGGGGCGCAAATGGGGAAAGGGGTTCAGTTTTTGCAAACCAAAAGCTGACATGATTTTTCTCTTTGTTTTACAGTAAACGTTTGCTAAGTTCTATCTAAACTGGATAAAAACTGTGGGTTTGTAAAAAAATTAAACGGTTTGATGGGGAGTGGGGGTGTTTTTTTATTTTTTGGTCCGAAACCTTCCTCGTGAAAAAATACATATAAGCGCCAACTTTCATGGTAATAGGTCAAATGGTGGCGACTGTAGCTTTTTATAAAAAAAAACATTGACAAAAATTAAGGTGTTGGTCGAAGGGAGAAGGGTTTAGCTTTGGCAGACCAAATGTTGACAAGATTTTTCTGTTTGTCTGAAAGTATACGTTGGCAAAGTTCAATCAAAATCAGATATGAAATATAGGTTTCTATAAAATTAAGGTGTGTAAAGGGGGAGATGGGGTGGCTTCTTTTATTTTTTGGTCAGAAACCTTCTCCACGAAATATTACATGTATATGACAACTTTAATGGAGATCAGTTAAATGATGTCGACTGTAGTTTTGTATAAAGAACATTAGAAAAAATTAAGGGGTGGATAGGGTGAGAGGGGTTCAGTTTTTTCAAACCAAATGTTGACAGCACTTTTCTCTTTATTTTTGACTATACATGTCCAAAGTTCCATTGAAATCTTATAAAAAAATGTGGGTTTGTATAAAAATTAAGGTGTGTAAAGGGAGAGGAGGATGTTTTTTTTATTTTTTTGGTGTCCGAAACCTTTTCCATGAAAAATTACATGTATATGCCAACTTTAATGGAGAACAGTTAAATGGTGTCGACTTTAGCTTTGTATAAAGAACATTGGCAAAACTTAAGGGGTGGATAGGGGGAGAGAGGTTCGGTTTTTTCAAACCAAAAGTTGACAGTATTTTTCTGTATATTTTTTACTATATATTTCTAAAGTTCCATCAAAATCGGATAAAAAGTGTGGGTTTGTATAAAAGTTAAGGGGTGGTTTCTCAATGAAATTCATATGGGACCACTTTGGAGGTATACTCTATCCACTACAAAAATTTCATTTAAATCGTTTCAAAATTGGCAAAGATATCGCTGAACATACATTAAAAAAAAAAAAAAATTCAGACGAATTGAGAACCTCCTCCTTTTTTGAAGTCGGTTAAAAAACTAGTATAAGCCCGTGACCGTTTGTTATGTATTTTCACTGGTCTATAATACTTCCAGTTTTGGGACCATGCACAAACTACGTGGCTCCGTCCAGGGGGGGGGGGTAGGGGTTGGCTGGAAGGCTACGCTGGGCTACGTGGGGGGAGGGTGAGGGGTTCCGAGCCAGGCCACGTAGCTTTCCTTTCATTTCATTTTTCATAGTTAAAATGAATAACAGAACTCACAACAGCATGTGAATATTTATTTCCCTCAGTTAATTATCTCCGTACATAATTTGCAGTAGTCTGACAAGAGAAATCAGTACAAAATGTCATCTGGAATCAAAAGGGGAAAAAAGCTACGTGCTACGTGGGGGGGGGGGTTAGAGGCAAAAGCCACGTGGGGGGAAGGGGGGGTTCACAGGAGGCCAAAATGGAGCTACGTGCTTTATGAACGCTCCCTTTTAGGATATAAGATTATGACAGATTGACCTGATTTCACCAAATATAAACTTGAACTGGGTTTCAGGGTGAATAAAATCTCTGAGCTTAAAGAACTCAAAAGCATTAATAGAGGTAGGTATTAAACATGAACAGGGAAGATTGCGCAATCGTATAATTGCATAAATACAAACTTGACTTGTATTTGACACTTAAAGTTCACTCTGCAAAATTTAAAAAATTCCTGTTTACTTCGAAACAATCACGTTGGTCATAGTATCTGTAACGGCCACAGAACTTAATATACATTCCATATTATCAAACAGTCGAGCAAATGCGAAGAAATGAATTGCCAGAAAAGTTGATTCGGTTACAAATTTGGACTGATGCCCTAATATCACACGTACAATGAACGTGAATAAAGACCATTAACGAAAGCAGTCAGTAAAATACCTAAAAAGCAAATAAACTGTAGTGCATAAGCTTTGGTCAAGCAACAACATTAGTGAAAGTTTTAATTAAATTGAAATTTATCCTAAGACAATTGGCATTCGTGGTTACAGCAGATACCATGAGTAATTTAATTTTTTAAATGTTTTTTTAAGTTGCTTTCATTAGCAACATGTTACAGAAAGGCAGGTCCACGGTTTTTCAGCAGCAAAATTTATCAATATTTTTTAACTTTGAAACGCTACGAAAAGCAAACTTAATAAATGTATTATGGCTATTAATTTAGTAGCAATTACTTAGCTATTAAATTGTGGACATAACCACGAATTTGTTCTAATGGTATTTCTGGTCGCTGTTTTGCGAGCGAAGGCTGACACGTGACACCGTTCTCCAGCCAATAGCTATCGAGGTGAGTGAATGAGTGAGCTTACGAAATTATATAGTAGAAATCAATATTTGACGTGAATGAATGATCTTAATGAGATACAAAAGTTATACGGGATGTTGTTATTCGATATGGACAATAAACCAAATAAAGGTAACAGAATTTCAGTTTTTATCCTCTTTCCGGTTTCTCGACTGGTTTGGTGGAATCTTTCATCTATTACTGCCTTGCGGCAACTTCAACTAAATATACTTCTCACAGCCTACATCCTCAATTATCAGCAATCCATTAGTTTCACAATATACCCCGTCTGTTCCTCTCATAACAGGACTATGTCATTAGCATTTCGTTGCCTACCACTACTGATTTTTTTCTCTTTGAACTCTTATGCCACATTCAAATTTTTCTTTTACTGCTCTCTCTACATACATACTGAATACTGATGGAGAAAGGCTACATCCTTTTGTCACATCACTTTTTACTATTGAATGTCTCTTTTGATCCTCTACTTTTATTGTAGCCAGTTTATAAAGTATTCCTCTCTATCGATATTTCTGACCTGACTCCTTTAAAATTTCTAACGTGTTGCCCCATCTGACATTATCAAAAGCTTTTTCTAATTCAATAAGCTCCATAAAAGTATACGTTTCCCCTTTGACCCTTGATATTTATATATTGTAATGAGACATAGCTCACACAACCAGTAAGCAGCGTATTAATTGGACTGTGCAATGAATTTTGTAATGTTAGCTATTACCTCCAGGGTGGCAGGCAGTCATCACACCCATTCGAAAAGCAAGGTTCCGCAGCCGGACGCATACCTGTGGATAATGGCAGGACAAGACCCACAGGGATACAAACGTTCCTATGAATGGGAAGGATTTTTTTTTTTTAATGGCATTTGGCTACGCGGCCATACAGCCAGCACTATGTAATTTTTGTAGTTTGCAACTTTGTATTGTATTATTCAATGTATTATAGATACTACCTGGTATAGACGACACAAGACAAACACAACACTTAATTAAAACCACCCATGCCCGAGGCCGGACTCGAACCGGCGACCCCTGCAACGCGAGGCTAGCATGCTATCCCCTACGCTGCCGGGGTCGGCTATGGGAAGGATTGGAGCGAGGCAGGTGGCTGTAAACACACAGCTCAGTAAACTTTCTCTGCGACTGGCAGCGTATCCACTACGTCCAGCAAACCCTCGAAAATTGGTTCGCGCGGCAGCCGCGCATAAAGGATACGCTGATGGCACGCGAGGCGACTCGAACATTGGCGCGGTGGAACATGCCGAGCTGCCAGCCATTCAGTATTCAGGCGCGCTGCAATGACCCTCCACTACTTGGCTCGCGCGCAGTTGAGACGGGGGTGTCTTTGTTCGAGTTGGCTCAGCGACAGTTTGCTACCATGGAGAACGAAAATTGTCGCCTTTTAATACAATTGTACGGTGCAAAAGATTTTTTTGTGGAATAGCAAATGTGCAGCCTAATCAGACTCCGATGGTATCACCTCCATTGCCACGACAACTTGAAACTCCAATCAACGAATCTATAGAATCGTCCAGTGACATGACTAACTCAATACATTTTAACTAAGTAAGAAGTAAGTTCTCTTTAAGAATGGCAACAGAAAACTGAATGACAATAAACACTTTAATATAAAATAGGTATTAATTTTAGAGCTTTCCATAATGCGTTAAAACATTTGGAATTGTCTAAAATGATTGGTTTGACACTCGAAAAATGTGTTGCAGTCTAGGATTCGAGTCTCAAATTGCTAGAAATAGAGTTTTCACCTTATTCACACGGCTCAATTAGTGATTTTAAGAACTCTAACTCAACCTTTGTCACTCTCGTAAGCTTTGTTAATTGTATCCTAGATGGATTCATGTTTCATGCCATCCTTAAGTTTCACACCATCCTGTATTCTATTAATACAATTTCTTTATCCACCGATGCGCTTTTCGTTTAGGTTTCTAGTTTTCAATGTGATGCACCACGGTGAAGGTGGCAGCTGCTCATGCACGTGAAACGTCCGCGGTGGCTTCATGAAAAGACCGTGGCTGGATAGTTTGCCGCGCTACCGCTCGCAGGAGCCGCGCTCGTCCCAACATTAACGGCTCGAGCGGCCATACCTGGTTTTAGCGCCCTTGAACACGGCTCGCGAGGCAGCCGCGCGTTGTCGACACGCAGCTTTATGCTCGAGAGAATTTGTCATCCTACATGTATTTGTGACCGAATGGCCACAGTCAACGAACCACGGAAATAACGCGATCTTCCCCGTAAGCAAGTAGAGAAAGATGGTGAAACGCGCAATAAAGACAAAACGGGGGCGAACGTTCACGAATAGTTCTGGAAAGAACCATAACTAGCTTTGCCTATCTCCGTGGAGCAGTTCTGGAAATTCTCGTCACGTGAATGGGAGACAGAATGTGTCTCCCCCCCCCCACAAAAAATGCTTATTTTTGAACATGTAAATGACTACCTGTTCCTAAAATACTGTCCGCATGAGGACACTGGTGGAACAAGAGGACACTGGAGGTAGGAGGAGAGGACAACGTAGCGACGAACACAAGGAAGTGAGTCTCACAATTCCAACCATGAAGGCGAATTGGCGGAATCGCAAACTGATAGTATGCCAAGCTATCTGACTTCGAGTTTTCAATTATCGTGACCAGAAAGCGCCAATTGCTGAACTCACATCTTCTGCCGAGCCGTTATGACGGTGACGGCCACTGCAGTGAACATACGATAAAATCCTTCATCGTTTTGCCGAATACAGTCTTTGGCACAAGTGACTGCTCAAATGACTCAATCGTGTCCATCACCCTTTATCGCCTTCGAGTAGAGAAATACATCCGAGAGCAAAAGAAAACTTTCATGCGCAAGAATGAACTTTAGTGATCTCGCTTTTAAAGTAACCTTGCGTGTCCACTTTTACTGTTGATCATCGTTACATGTTCCTTTTGTTGCAACTTTTGGGGAGATTAACATTTGTAAAATCGTGTGACATCGAAATGTAATGTTTCTTGTTACAAGTTTATTCGATTCTAGCACTTAACGGCAGGTGCTTCTCGTTGGTCTATTTTTAATTGTTTCTGAAAACACATCTTCGTCTGCTGGCCATGGTCTGTATGCAATAAGCGGCCAAGGATAAAAATTATTTCACCCTATTTCCTCTGTCACCATTTATTAATTCTGAAGCATGGAATATTAATAAAATGAATTATATATATACTTAACTATAACATAACAAGTTAAACAATACCAGCCATTCCAGTAATAATTTTAAAGCCAGAATTCCTTCTCTTGTACCCCGAATTTCCTTAACCGAAAGTGATTTTCACCTAATGTCTGTTCTAAAAACCTTACTATTTTTCTGTATGTTACCCCAGTCAATAATTTTGAAGCATATGATGTTGGACTTTGTCGTATTTTTATTTTATACCATGCCCTGTTGGGTTTTACTATAATTTTCAGTTGTATTTCTTAAGGATTTGACTGTCGGCAAGAGCACCAAATCGTTTTAAAGTCATTTGGAATGAACGAACCTTCAGCTTAATGCTTATTAGTTTCATCTTTCATATTTGAAATAAATAGTAAAGCTTTTGTGACTTCATTCCCTTTTATTGACACGTTATCTAGTACTTAAAGATCCGAAGATATACAGGTCATTTATTAGCAGCAACTTTTTAAAACTCAAAGCTAACACGACGAACTTTTCTTACTCTCGCCCGATCTTACAGCTATCTCTCTTCCAAACGCTACCAATTTCTCTCTCAGAGTAATTATTGTATTTTTTCTTTAAGTAATCTGTTATACTATAACTTATAGTGTGATAATTCTCACATTTGTCAGCATGCGTTTTCTTTTATTGAAACCTGTTTCGAAAATGTTTGAAATCAATTTGAATTATCTCTGGCTTCTTTCTTATTCTAAGAATTTTAGAAGTACTGCATGCCTTACTTCAATTATTGTCGCCTTACTTGATCTAAAATCTTTCAAAGCTCAGATAAATTCTGTCCTTATAACAAGATATTTTATATCATCAATGTCGACATTGTCTTCTTTTTTCAGTACGCTGTTGTTCACATCATCTCCATCATGCATGTTGTCTATGTTTTCCGTCCATCGAGATGCTCTATTTTCTGACCTTACAAGAGATTTTCCATAAGCAGCATTAATGTTTATACATATTTTCTACAGTCCTCCAAAATTTTGTTTGATCTTATTTCGAGAGTTATTTCTTAGATACACGTCTACCTTCTTTGAAAATTTTTCTCCCATGTGAGATGATTTCAGCTTATTCAATTCCAGTCTATTCGTCTTTTATGTTTTTTTTTTCACTTTAATTTTAGCACGCACTTCATAACTACAGAATTAGATTGTGGGTAGAGTCTGTCAGCTCCTGGGTATGTTTACAGTCTAGATCTTGATTATCACATCTTTGTTTGACCATGATATAACCTAGCTGATATCTACCCGTATCCTCCTAACATTTCCAGATATATATTCTTCGTGCATGATTCTTAGATAATGTGATTGCATGAAGAGTTCAATTTTTTTTAAATTCAGACTGCCTGCTTCCTCGCTCATTTCTTTGTCTTAGACCAAGCCTTCCCACTGTACTTGTAATTCCCCGTTACCGCATTCCAGTCACCAAGCGTGGTGGGTAAGCGGCAACGCTCTGTCTTTGTAATCGGAAGGACGCCTTTTCGAACCCTCGTCCAACGACCCAATTTCGGTTTTCCAAAAATCACTCAAGGCGAATTCCTGGATGATTCCTTCAGAATGCCATGACCTTTACGTTACTTCGATCCAGTCCTTTCCTGCCTCTAATGACTTTGGTGTCGAGGAGCAAAACTTAACCATTGGCAAAGTAAGTAGACTACTCAGCTCACGTTTGTTGTAGCCTTCTGACTTGACCGGGTAATCCTGTTTGGTAAATTGGAGCTACAGTGTTATCAGGAAACCGACTCACGGAAAAAATTTGAGGTGTTTCAACACACAGAAAAAAGTTTTTACATAAATTGCTTAGTGTCCTTTAAAAATTGTTCTACAAACCTGAATTTTATTTTAGAACTCTTCGATCTGCACTCATACCACGAAGCCATTTGATCGCTCTTCTTGTAGTTAACCCTATGCATATCGTTTAACTAAGTTGGTGCTTTTCTCTATTTTTGTTTTAATAGCAAGACTCCTAAAACATAACTGAAAGAATGACTCTATTATGTGGCCAATACGCATATTGCTACCGAGTGTGATGGGGGACCGGTAACTTTCTGATTTCGCATTCGGGAGGATGCGGGTTCGAATCTCCGACCGGCCATTCCTATTTCGGATTTCCGTGGTTTCGCGAAATCACTAAAGGCAAATACCGAGATGGTACCTTCAAAAGGTCATACCCGAATTTCTTAACGTTCCTTGCTCCCAATCCTGTGCCCCCTCTAACGACTTCGAAGCATCGTGAGAATTGTCGAGTGTTAACAACTGGTTGCCTGGTGGCCCTCTCATTTTGCTAGTCTAAGAAGCAACGGAAGTATGAATTAAAACAGTGAGTGAGTAATACTTCTTGAGGATATTCGTAGCATCCTACGAGCAAAGATTAACCCATAGCCGCATACCGTAATGCGATTAAGTGTCTAAATTATTTCTCGTGCTTGTGCATCGCTAAGAAATACTTAAGGCTGATTAACGCGTGAATATTTAACGTCCCATAAAAGGAGTGTTTCAGAAGGGTTTAACGAAGTTCCTGGAAGAACCGGCAGATAGTGTTTGCGAGCCACTGAAATGTTGATCAAGCTCCCTGCCTTAAAAATACGCCTCAGGTTAACCATCCCACTCATCTGAATTAGTGACCAGAGTTATGTTGCAAATTTTATGATCGCTGATATTGCTAAGCGTAAATTAATATTTTTATTTTCCTTGTATGTTGCAGCATCCACTTTTGTAATTATTCGACATGCATCAGCACATCTGTTTCGACATCCTTTACGCTACTATACTTGAGAAAATGGTCATAGCTATGATGCGATTCCATATATGTAACAAAATTAAACAAATTAAAAACAGATTAACATTAGCTGACCATAATTTTCCGTTACTTCAAGCGCAAATAAGGAAGCAAACTAGTAATTAATGATTTCATACCCTTGACCCACAAAATGAAAATAAAACAAGTGATTCGTGGAAGATTTTAATTTTTTAGTAACATGCTTCCCTATTTAATGGATAGAATACATTCGGTACTGGTCTGTTACCTTTCAGGAAGCCACGTGATTTTTTCCACTAGTTATTTACGATTTGCTTTGCTTTGTCTGTTAGGAATTTGATTCTTAACTTTCATAAAAACTAAATACTAGGTATTTATTTTAAAAAAAAAAGTACCGTATATGTTTCGAATTAAAAAGCACGTCACCTTATTTCCCATGTCAAATATGATTTTCTTGGAATTTTTTCGGACCCATTACTGAAGGTTGAATTTTTTGCTGATTTTCAACACTTTCCGAAAACTCTGTCACCTTTCACAGGACCAATTCCGGTCGGTGACTATAACAGTTAGTGGAAGATTTTTAAAATCACTTTTGATTCAACGAAACACTTTAGTCAGAACTGATCCAGTATGCTTAATAACTAGAAATTCCATTACCGTGTGAAATAAAACCTTAAAAAAGTGCAAAGGGACTGATTACACTACATAAATTATGAACATAAATATGAAATTCTTTGCAACTTCTTTGTCAATTACAAGTTCTCTTACAATATGAAACAGCAAACTTTTAAGAGAGTAAACAAAGAATTGTATCAGTCCGTTTTATGTCGATTATAAACAGGACTAACACTTGAGATGCAAGTGAAAAATTTGTATTTCATGACAAAACAATCATTATAATATCTGCAAACAGCAATCAGTCCTTTACTTTGGATCATTATTACATAAACTGTATAATGAAGTTGTCAAGTGCGTACGAATATCTGATTGATATCAAAGTTTCTAATCGTGGTTTCAAACCGATAACTTACACATAATTAGATTCTGAATACGTTACTGCAATTCTCAGATCTGAATTATTAATTTTGGGATATTACTACTAATGTTAATTTGTCCAAGATAAAGACGCACCACACAGAGAATGGTTAAAAGGGGACTACCGAGATTATTTTAGTCCTCAGGCTCACATCCTAAATAAGCATTTAGAGGTTTGCAGGTAATGTATGATTGTTGTAGAAATGTTACCAACACCTAGTAAATAAATTCTAACAATGGACTGACTAACATAAGGAGAAATGATTATATCCAGGAGAGAAAATTACGCCTGCACCAATCCACATTTATGTTAATAATTGGTAATAGAAATGGTTAACAAAGAACCAACTCATGCATTTCATGCTTATTTGCATTACAGTGGAACCGTGAGTGATGGATGAACGGTTAATTCTGGACGTCTGACCTTCAAAAGCTCCCATCCGGCTGCCAAAACTACGATTTTCCGTGTTTTTCCGAAATCACTCTACACTTGTGACGGAATGGTTCTCTTAATTCTTTTCCGGCCATTACCCACATCCTACATCGGCCCTAACGACCGTGACGTCGACGAACCACAAGACCTTAGCAAAGAAAGTAATTAAATTTTCAGAGGAACTTCCTGAATCCCAGATTATCGGCCATCCACATCCAGAACTTACGATTAGGTCTAAATTGACTAGAATAGCTGCTTTCTCAGTTATAGGTAATCTGTATGAATTTATATTAAAATTACATACTAGTCAGTCGCACAACATTCCTGTATAACTTCCCCTACTATCCAGTGTTCTCTAGACGTGTCCGAGGCCAAGGATCTTTATTTATTTGTTTTTATTTTTCACAGTTCTTTCTCGACCTGCCTATTTTATGGGGACTCATGTTATCCAGTTTCGGCAGTTCTCTAGTTTTAGCCGTTTAATATTTATTTGTTTTATGGGTGCGAAGCATTAACTGACATTTACCATCCCGTCCACGCTGTAAGTCCTAGAGTAATCTTCCCTATAATACCACCTCCGTTACATTTTGTAAACTTTTTACCTGCTTTTAGATTATTTGCATAACTGTATATAACATTAAAACACGTACGTTTCTTGTTATTTTTCGACGTTTCCTTTGTCTACACAGTATTGTGCATCCTGGCATTGTCAGTTTGTCCTGGAATATTTCTGTCCTCTATTGCCATTTGAATAACTAAACCTTGCTTTTGTACAGCCTTGTTCATTTCCAGAACTTGCTTATGAATTTTCTTAAATAGTTGCCACTTGAAATTCCAATGGTTGATTTCAAGGGATACACAATACACTTCACAGTGGGTGCCAACATTGCATTTACTATTTACGCTAAAACATTGTGTCATTATTTAGAGGGGACCATAAAAATTGATCAAAATACCGGGTTTTTCTAAGTTTCAGACTCTGCTTTCAGCAAATAAAGAAGAATGGTAACAGATAAAAATGCCTTTGAGAATCACGAGAGAGAAATTCGCTGGCTTGTTGACTTCTTTTGCAGGATCTCTACATTAACTTAAAATCATTTCTTTTTTGAGGTAGGTTGGTTTTGTGTTTCTGGTGGTAAACATGTTTTGATATTCACTGGAGCAGCAGAATTTAAATTTAAATATTTCTGTTAATTTGTTTTTACTGTTACAGAGCACATAAAGAATACGCGTGCAATAGTTCTGAACATTAAAATCAAATTTAAAATATTTCTGAAGTTTATTGATAAATGCGTCATTTTCAAATTTCGTGATCATCTTTGCCGGGAGGCCTTGATCGTTTTTAAGAAAAGTTGTTACGCCATAAATAACTATACGTGAAAAATCATGGTGAATATATATATATATTATGCGAATAGACCTATACAGATCACGCAAAATGTAGTCATTTTCTGTTTGAGTTTCTTTTGCCATTCCAGTATCCTCGCAAATTTTTCCTGTTAGAAACATACAAATAAAATAATATTGTTTCTTGTGAATCTTTTTTAACAATATTTATGAAGCCAGAACGCAAGATGGTGGCTGATAATTTGTGGCACTTAGTGCAGTTGTGTCGACGGCAAGCGGTGGGAGCCCTACTACAGCTCTGGACGGAGCGACTCGAGGTTTTGGGATAGGCCGGAGAGCGCAGCACAACTGACGGACTTAATCCCTATCGACGTCCCGGCTGGCCTGGGAATAGCAGCGGTGCCTCAATTAGGCGAGCTAATTCTGCTAATTGGAGCGACGCGCTTCCTAATGAAACAGGACCTCCTTCGTGGAGGCTCGGCGGCCTCACAATGTCAGGTACTGTGCGACGCCCTCGCAACTGGAAACAGGCGCAGCTGTTACGTTCCTGTATCTACGTACACGATAACGAGATCTAAAATAACTGATCATATGTACTTTCCTTCCTGACTGAACACGAGATTCTGTATGCCTTTGTTGACGTCAAAACATTAACTAACGTTTGTGCTTAACGGAATGACATGCGATACGATGAAGTGGGAAATTAGAATGGAGTTATTCTAAGACTGGATGAAGTTAAGTTGCTTGGGTCGTTCTTTACGTGTTCTTAATTTATTTCGATGATCTTTAGGTTTCGTTAATTGATGTTAAATGTAACGTTTTGTGTTGTATGAATGAAACTAGTTGCCAGCATCTCCGAAGGACACCATAGGAGCCACAAAACTTTACGTTAACATCTGACATCGAATCGTGGACAGTGTAATAAGCTCACAGTACACCACTCACTCTCGTTCCATGCTGCCCAACAACCTAAGGGAGCGTCCATAAACTACGTGACTCCATTTTAGCCTCCCTTGAAACCCCCCTTTCCTCCCACGTAGGCTGACGTGGTTTCTTGCGTAAACTCCCTACCCCTCCCCATATGTCACGTAGCTTTTTTTCCCCATTAATTCCTGAAGGCATTTTGTGCCGTTTTTTCTTAACAGACCACCGTTCAACTATCGCGTAAATAACGAATACAACTGATATTTGCGTTATTTACTTTTCTATAATTATAAATATTCTAAATGAAATCTTGACATTACCCCCTCCTGCAAATGATCAATTAATTGGAAAAACCTCTTTCTCAGGTACCGTCAGGGATCCTTTTCTTCTTGAGGTTCCCACCATTTACAGTTATACCTCATAGATAGAATGTGTTTGCATGAATACGAGTGGGGCTGATATTCTACAGTCCACACGAGATTCCCACAAGTGCTTGGATGCTAAGGCATTAACTTCACTTTGTAAAGTGACCATGCGATTACTAAAGCCAAATAAATGTCCGGTCTTCAGGAACTTTTGACATTGCCACCAGCTTCACCAGCATTCGCATGCAGATGATGATCTGTGCTTAGAATAGAAAATATCCCGATTTATTACCGTAAGATCATTCAGTCCGTTCCGACCGTTTTGGCTGGTCTTCTAGAAGATATAAAAAGACATAAATCAAATGGCATTAGTTGTTTGGTGGCTTAACAGCAACATGGAATCTTACCAGAACAAAAAATAGAAACGGGTAGGAATTTGCCCAGGGCCTTTTTGAAGGAAGCATTCCAGCATTCGGCCGAAGTAATTTGGGGAAACCATGGAAAACCCAAATCTGGATGCCCAGACAAGGATTCGAACACGCGTTTACCACTACGCTCGGTGCGGCGATTGTTTATTTGGTTGCCTGCATTAGGGTTGCAACGGATATCATCTTTGCTGATGCGAATGTTCAGTGCTTGACATCCACGGGTTCTGTTGTTTGCGGAGGTGGAAATATAAGGTTATAATTATTTAGATATTAATATTTTACACAAAAATGATCTTTTTCATAAGTAAAGTCTATTTCCATATAACACAGACATATTGATTTATTTTTGCCTCATCTTTCAACAACAAAAAAAGTGGGATGATTTCACAAGTGAATTAAATATAACTACACACGCGTCTCAAAACCAATCATTGTCGTATGAAGTTTGCAGTGTTCGTTGATAGACTAATTCAAGCGTCAGACACAATTCCGTGTTCGCTTTTTTTTTTTTTTTTTTTTTTTTTTTTTTTTTGTAACTATATTCCTCATCCGACGTCGAGGTCATTAGAGGCGTGAAAGGATCGGGGCTAGGAAGCATTCGCCTAGTGTGATTTGGGGAAACCATTGGAAACCCAAATTTGGATGCCCGAACGGGGATTCGAACCCTCGTCCTCCCGAATGCGAAGCCAGAGCGTTATCGCTCATCCACCACGCTCGGTTCCGTGCCCGCCATCCGCCTTCCCACTGCTCTATTGGTGCATTCACAGCACAACTTGTAGGACCTATCATGATCCGATTTTCGATGAAGAACTCTTGATGGGCATTGAAAGGGTTTACAGGACTACATGTAGGACATGTTGGATGTTGTTGGACTAATAGGCAACCAAAAGGGGTCCTTGCTGTCCAACAAGCTATAGATATTGGAGGAAGCTTTTGGAGGAAACATCCTACGAATGTGCGATAAGGACACATGGTGTGCCGCGAGAAGGTACGAATGGAAAGGATTGCTTGGAACATTTTGTTGGACCCCTTCTATTAGCGTGAATGGGTGAGCGCATCCTACGGTACAGTAGTTCCACACGGATGTCCTATAAGTTGGGCCTTGAATAGGCCGCTTTACTTTACATGAAAGTTCAAACTTGTAAATTCGTTGCTTTGGTAATAACACCATAACATTCAGTTAATTTCACTTTTATTGCAAGATCGTCAGAAAAAAACAACCACGTTGTTGTTAGCTAAGCGATGATGGGCAGGATCTCGTACAAAGAGAAAACAATAATTTATATTACAATGTAAACAAAACATCCACTAAACGTCCGCATTAAAAATTGTGAATGCGAAAGCGGATGTGGGATTTCACGCTGAAATTTCCGCAGTTGCGGATGCGGATATCCGTTTCAGCCCTAGCCTGCATTGTAGCATCTCAGGGCGCGGGGCAGAGACTGTTTTGCACGCTGGAATCTGGTTGTACGGCGCGAGCTCAAGCTCTTCGCACACGAGCTATAATAGCCTGTGAGATGTATGGGTAACTTGCTTCAATGTAAAATAAGTGTCTTAAAAGTGTTTCAATAAACGGTATTAATTAAGTTCAAGGGTATGAATGTGTTGAAACAGGATAAATTGAGCCGTTCTCGTCTTAATAACACGCCGTAATCCACTAGCGGAGTGGTTAGCTCAGACTTGGCTGACCATTTCTCAGGTTAATTGGTAGCTTTCAAGCACTGAAAAATCATCTCTAATAATACATTCTAGTGCAGATTACTTTCAGCGAAGTATTTTGCCACAGCATGGAATGAAAATTGTATTACAATTATGAACACCATGTAGGAAAAAATATATAAACAAACAGGCAGTAATGTAGCTACAAATCCGTTACAGAAAGATGCCTTCGCCTAAAATTTTCTTTTGAAGAACTAAGGATGTTGCGAAGATTTCACTGTCATTGAAATGAATTGCAGCTATACTGTTTGGAGTGTAACGTATGTGAAATAATAAGAATAGCGAAATGTTTGTAGCACTGTATGACACGAAATAGTGGTGTCACCCAGATATCACCATTACTACACAATATGAAACCTTCTTTGCAGAGCAAATTACATTGAAGCATATAAACTCTGTACGCTGATAATATTTCTTTACTCACCAGGTCATCTTCTGAGATGTCGAGCAACTATTCTTGCATTCTCTGACTTATGTCCATTGCCTCGTTTGCTCCTCCCAAATATTTTGTAGCAGATGCCCACACGCACACTCTTCCAACTGATATATGTAACGGCTGCGATCAGCTGTGTCGTACCACATGCTGCTACATTGCATTGACGTGGAGATGTGTCCGCAACTAGGGTGGCATTGACAATATAGATCTCGAGTATCGCCTATATTGCCATTGCCATCCTGGCTGCAGATAATACCATCTAGAACCACCATTTCCAGTTATACCTGAATGATACGATAATTACATGTATAAGAGTTGGGTTGATATTCTGCAGTCCACTTACACTTCTTTTAATCTCTGCAGTCATTACAACAAGTAGGTGATTAGGCATTAAATTCACATTGTAAAATGTTCAAGCACTTTCTAAAATCAAATAGATGTCCAATCATCAAGGGCTATTTATGCTGTAACCAACTATGTCAAGCGCAAATGGTGATCCTTGCATAATATGTCAAATATCATGTTTTCTTATCGAAAAATTAGACAGTCCAGTAAAAACGGTTTGGCTCATCCCCAACAAAACATAAATAAAATAATATTCGTTGTGGCGTGGCTTATGAGCAAAACGGAATCTCATCAGAAAAAAATGATGCCATCTTACATTTTTATTCTTTGCTGCTGTGCCAAGATTTAAGTCTGTAGGCTAATAGCGAAATTTAAAAAAGAAAATAATAGCTCAGTCGAGCCACACTTCTCAATCTTGCTGTCCAATTATCCCTCACATAAATTTATCAATGCATTTGTTACGCTCAGAGAATGAAAATACTCATTGAGCGAAAAATACGACCACAACACGTTGTGGCTTATGAGTATCAACACTCTGCTTTCGAGACGGATCGATCGAGGGTGAATTTAATATATATGATTCTTCGCGTTACAAGGCTCTAAAAAACGTGTTGTGGCCGTTTTGAGTTAGCCACAACGCATTCTGGCTGCTATTTTTTTGTTGTTGGTAAGTTTTGTAAGTGCCATAACGCGATTAACGTGTTATGACCATATTAAAGAAACCAGATTGCGTTGTGTTTTTTTTTTTTTTCGCTCAATAAGCGTTTTCGGTCTTTGAGGATACCACATATACATATACATAAATATGTAAATATATAAAATGAGACGGAGAGATAAAAATAAAAACTGAATGGAGAAACGTACGGTAATAATTCCAAAATCCTTGTAAAAAATATACAAACCGAGTTCTTCTAAAATAAAAGTGAAATATCAAATGTTATAACAATCTATTATTATAGTTTGTTACATGATTAAGCTTTAAAATATTTTTTTTGAAATATTCTGAAGGTTACAATGTATTAACATCTAAAACATAGAAGCGTCCTTTAGCACTGATACTATGACTTAATTATTCTTCTCAGCGTCAGTCTACGATGGTTAAAAGCTTGTAGCTGAAATCACAAAAAATTGCAATGTAAACAAGGCCCCCGCAATATCAGCATAGTGACGCATACCGTCATAAATATGTGTGTGAGTGTGTGTGTGTTTTTGTTTTGTTTTTTTTCTCTCATTGGAATAATTTATGAAGCCTACAGGAATACTTAATTGTTGGTAGAATCTCATTGTCATTTAAAAAAAAAAATAAAAAAAAATTGCACCTTTCCTGTGGGGAGAGTGATAATTGTGAAATAATTGGAATAGTGAAATATTTGGAGCAGTATATGGGACAAGATAAATATATCACCCAGATATATAACATATTATACATAATAAACATAACTATACTATATAGAATTTTCTTTGCAGGGAAAATTACACTGAAGCATATTATCTCTGAACGTTGGTAATATTTCTTGACGTACCGGATCATCTTCTTAAATGTCGATCAACTCCTCTTGCATTCTCTGATTTCATGTTCATTCCTTTGTTTGCTTCACCCAAATCTCCTGTGGCACAAGCTCAAATATTCTTCCAACTGACACACGTAACGGCTGCATTGATGTTGAGATGTATCCGCAACTGGAGTGGCATTGACAGTATAGATCTCGAGTACCGCCTATATTGTCACTGCCATCCTGGCTGCAGATAACAACGTCTTGGTCCACTATTTCCAGTCATACCTGATTGATAGAGTGTATACATGGTTAAGGTACTAGCTGATACTTTACTCACCACATGTACTGTTCTTAATCTCTGCAGCCATTCGAATAAGTGCCTGGACGCTATGACATTAAATTCACATAGGTAGTTGTCCATGTGATTTTTAATGTCAAATAAATATCCGATCATGAAGAATAGATTATGAGCAACAAGTTCATGTTACCAGAAAACGAATAATGTAATCTTACATTCTCTTTATGGTTAGACTTCTTGCTGTTGCTCCTTTGAAAATACAAATAAAGGAAATAACAAATGATATTCGTTGTAAGGTAGCTTAACAACAACAGGTAATCTCACCAGCAAAAACGTGATACAATCTTACATGCTTATTCTGGTAAGAATCTTTGGTGTTGGCCCAGATTTTAATATCTGTAAGAGAGACAATTAAAAAATATAAATACAGTCCTGTTCCAATACTCAGTCATGCCTTCAATTGCCTGTAAAACAAATTTTTCAATTACTCACAAAAATACATACACAAACACACACACACACACCCATATATATATATATATATATAACACGAAAGGGAAATGAGAAGCTGAATGGAGATATGGATTATTTCATAGTTGCATGAAAATACCATTACAAAAATTCTATGAAGAGACGTTCTTCTAAAACAAATGAGAAGAAAGTATTATATATTAAAAAAATCTTTTATGTTTTTTTTTTCTTGTAATTGTGATTGACCTTCAAAATTTTCTGAACTTCGATAAAACATAGAAGTAAGACTTTGCACAAATAGCATGGTTTAAATATTCTTCTGAACGCTAGACTTATGTGGTCGAATACTTATATGTAACTGAAATTAGAAACGGGTTTAATCATACCAAAGCCTTCATGAAATCAGCGTAGTCATTCATACAATCATAAACGCGTGTTTTCTTTCCTGAATGGAATATTTACTCCAATTTTGTCTCGAAAACCACCCTATCAACTACTAAAGACTGACAAATTTGAATACTTCATTCTTGTGCTTTGGACGAATGTCCATCCAATATACTCGTATATTCTAAATATAGGGACTTTTTTTAACTGACTTTATAAATGGGAAAGGTTACAGAATTCCGAACTTCTAATGGACGTTGTCAGTTAAAGCAAGTTTGGAGTTAGCTACGTCCATACATTCTTTACTTCATCGCATGTGAAACCTTGTAAAAGTGTTTTTGCTGCCAAGAAATTCACATCCGGTCTGAAGTCGAGAGGTATATCTTTTCCGTTTTATCGCTTCTTAGAATTAATTAATTCAAAACTTTTTCATGAAGGAACAAATGTAAAGCAGGAGAATGGTAGCCGCAGTACGAACAATTCCGCTACTGAAAAATGCTTCACCCCAGAAATTGCAGGCTGCAGAAATATTTAAGGAGTAAAGATGGTTCTACCATCTCAATATAAGTGAAAGGAATATCACCTTTGCTGTGTGAAGGGTAGCATTTGCGAAATAAATGGATTAGTGTAATATCTATAGCGGTGTATGACACGAGATAAATGTGTCACCCAAATATCACACTATTACTACACTTTATAGAGTCTTCTTTACAGGGAAAATTACACTGAAACCTGTTAACACTAATAGTGGTAATATTTCTTTACTCACCAGATCACATTCTTAGATGTCTATCAGCTCCTCTTGCATTCTATGACTTCATGTTCACTGCCTCGTATGGTACACCAAAATCTTCTGTGGCAGAAGCTCACATGCATACATACGTATCGGCTGTAATTAGCTGACATGCGCCACATGCTGATGCAATTCCGTGATGTGCAGCTCTGTCCGCAACTAGGGCGCCAATGACAGTATAGATCCCTAATATCACCTATACTGTCAATGCCATCCTTGCTGCAGATGACAACATCTTGGACCATCATTTCCACCTGATTGAGGTATGAGCTGATACTGTCCACGTGTATTGTTTTTAATCTCTGTAGCCATTTGTACAAGTGCCTGGATGCTGTGGCATTAACTTCGCTCTGGTAAGTGGCCATGCGATTTCTAAAGCTAAATAAATGTCCAATCATCGTGAGTTCTTCACAAATGTTGGTAGTGAGGTAGCTTAACAGCAACAGTGAACCTCACAGATAACGGATGGTGCAATCATACATCAGTTCTCTGGTGAGATTCATTGCTGCTGCGCCAAGATTAAACATCTGTAAGAGAGACATTGAAAAAACAAAACAACCCTTCAGTAATGGTTCCAATTGCCTGTAATACATTTTTTTTAATGAATGCCAATTATTTATATAAAACAAAACAGTGAGATAAAGAATAGAACTGAATGAAGATAATGAAAATTTTCCCAGTAGCATGCAAATGAAACAGTTAGAAGACTATAAAAATAAGTTTTCTAAATCAATACTGAAGTAAATACTGTATTAATGTTTTAACAATAAATAAAATAGGTTGTCACTTGAAATAAGTTGCTCTTGAGATGACCTTCAAATCACAATGTATTATCGACAGAATATTGTAGATAGCTTTTTACGAAAGCTTTTTACGAATACAATTATTGAAATATTTTTTTTCAATGTGACACTTAGATGTTTGAATGCAAAACATAAAATCCAAAAAAGTGAAATTATAACAAGAATATCAAGATAAAAGCGCAATAAGGAGGCATTGTAAATGTGATGTTTTTGTTTGAAGACAAACCTATCAATTACATTACATCCGTGGAATCCGAATTGTAGTATCAAGTGCTGTACTAGAGTATCGATCCAGTACATGTACTAAATATTCAGATTTTATTAACATGAATTATTTATCTCCAAGGTTACAGAATTGTATTTATCATTAACATAAAATAATACTGAGAAGTGACTAAAGCATTCACAGAATTGAAAGTACACTCTTGATTTTACAACTCATTCCAATCATTTAACAATAACTGCTGTATCCATTAGGTCTCAATATTTCCTTTACATTTGATTGTTATAATCTGTATTTAACTCTCAATTTTTAATATTGATACTCAGTCTGAAACACTTTTTTATATGGAGTGTGTAAGACACTGTCTGACCTATACTTTAAATTGATGTATTGTTCTTGTCATGTGGAAATGTCTTGAAGTCAGGTCGTACGGTACCATTTGTATTATTGAATTATTTGTAACATACTTCTTACCAGAAAATTAGCCACCTCCATAAATTCTTTGCTTCACCGCAGGTGAAACCAATAAAAAATGAGGGTGGGGTGTAGCCACGCAATACACGTCGAGTCGAGATTAATATATATATTTCGCTTGTTGGAATTAACTCATACACATATTTATACCGCAGTGAGGTGACGTCAGAATGCTAAATACTTTTGTGCTACTCCAAGATGTGAATACCTGTAAGAGAGACATAAAAAAAAAAAAGTTCAGTACATTCTCAAACCTCCATCCTCGTGGCCAGTTGTCTGTAATCCAAATTTTTCAATAAATGACAATTTTGTAAACATATAAACTAGACAAAAGTATACGGGTAACAGCTAAATGAAGAAATATACTGGAACAGTTCTTAGTTACCACTGTAAAAGTTCTACATGCACATGGTATAACTATAATATGTGCGTTGTTATTTGAAATAAGTTATTCTTGAATCTTTTGTAAGATTATAGAACAATGTTTTCATCTTAAATGTTTCTTTTGAGGTCTGCAGGGATATTTAAGCATTAAAGATGTAGCGAAGATCTCACAACCATTAAAGTAAATAACACCTTAACTGTCTGAAGTGAAATAAATAGAACAGAGAAATATTTGGACCACAGCATGACTCGAAATTAAGGTATTACCCAGATCTCTCCATTACTGCAGTATATCGAGCCTCCTTTTCAGGTCAAAATACACGAGCAAGTTATTTCTGAACGTTGGTAATATTTCTTTGCTCACCAGGTTGTCCTCTGAGATGTCGATCAACTTCATGTTCACTGTCTCGTTTGCTACACTCGAACATTATGTAGCAGAATCAACAGATACAGGGAAGGCTGTAGCTAGCTGTGATACTACAGGTGGAGCTGTCTCCGCAAATAGAATGGCAGTGGAGATATAAATCTCGAGTATAGCCTATATCCTCACTATCATCCTTGTTGCAGATAACAACATTTAGGATCACCATTTCCAGTTATAGGTCATTTATACGATGTCTACATGATTTTTAATCTTTGATGAAATTCCAATAAATGTGTGGATCCTTTGTGATTAAATTCATATTGCGATGGAACCCTGCGATTTCTATAGCCAAATAAATGACAAATCATTTAAAAAATTCCACTGATGTTATACGTTCTTAAGTGGCTTAACAGCAACAATGAATCTTACCAGAAAGAATGATATAATCTTACATTCTCTTTCTGGTTAGACTCTTTGCTGCTGCGCCAAGAATTAAATACCTGTAAAAGACACAATTTATAAAAAATGAAATAATTCTTCAGTCCTGGTTCACTCCTAAGTCTTGCTGTTAAGTTTATGTAATAATTTTTTTAATGAATGTAACTAATGAATGTAAATATACGTATACAAAACAAGATACGCAAATACAGATAACATACTGAATGAAATACTGAAACACGTTCTAGAAGCATGCAGAGAAAACTCTAAAATAAAATATTAGGAAATATAAAAAAATATAACAATGTATTATTTTAGGGTTTAACTTGAAATAAGTTGCTATTGACTTGCCCTTAAAAATAGAATGTATTAACATCGACAAAACGCTGTGGAAAACTTTTCCACAACGTTTCCGCAACGTTATCACAAATAGCATGGCTGAAATATACTTCTATATATAAGACATAGATGGTTGAATACTTCCACCTAAAATCCAAAACAAGGGAAATGGTAACAAGAACAGCACGAAATTAGCGTAGTGACGCATATAATCACAAATGTTTGTTTTTTATTTTGAATCTCAGTGGTATATTTACTCTCATCTTTGGAGAAAAAACATAAAGGTGTACTAATGTGACCTCAGTATGAACATAGTTGATGCGGTGCAATGCTTTTCCTCTCATTTTTTTTTTTTTTTTTTTTTAAGTCTGCTGGAATATTTAACTAGGAAACGTGTTGCGGATATCTATCTATATTTAATTAAAATGAATAGCATGTTTTCTCTGGGAAGTGTAAAGTTTATTAAATAAATACAGTAGTGAGTTCTGTATGACTCGATATATAGATGTCACCCAGGTGTCAACATTTCTACACTCTATAGAGCCCCCTTGTTGGAAGAATTACAAAGAAGCACATAAATCCTAAACGTTTCTATATTTAATTTAATTTTAGTGGCGATGAGGTGTATGCGTGATATCTCTACGCATCAATGATTCCTCTTTCCTGTACCCACCTATCTTCTTCAGATATGTCAAGAAACTCCTCTAGCAATCTCTGTCTCCATGTCCACTGCCTCTATTGCTCCAGCAAAATTTGTTGTGGCAGTACCTCACATGCACACTCCTCCAACTAAATACGTAACGGCAGCAATTAGCTGTGATGTCCCACATACTGCAGCATAGGTGGAGAAGTCTCCGTACCTGGGACGGTAATAGTGGTCGAGTATGGCCTGTATTCTCATTACCATCCTTGCCACGGATAAAAACTATCGCCATCATTTTATGTTTACACGAATAAGAGTTGGAATGATGATCTGTTATCCACGTGCACTTTTTTTAGCTCTGCAGCCATTCCAATCAGCTGCGCGCATGTTAGGTGTTAGTTACATATTTTATGATGGCAATGCGCTTTCTAAAACCAAATAAGTGAATGATATTCAAGACCTTTTCAGATTATCACTATCTTTAAAACGATTCACGTTTAGATGAGGATTTGTACATAATATACAGAAAATAATGATTTATTACCAAAATATCATGCAGTCTGACCCAAAGTTATGGTTCATTCACTAGAAACGAGAAGCAAGAAAAAATGATATTCGTTGTGAGGTAGCTCAACAGCAACAGGGAAAATAACTAGCAAAAACATGGTACAATCTTACATGTTTATTCTGGTGAGATTCTTTGGTGTTGGCCAAGATGTTAATATCTTCAAGAGAAACATTTAAAAAATGAAGCAACTGTAGAGTTAGCTCACTCTTCAATCTTGCTGTCCTATTGACTGTAATAACTTTTTTTAAATGAATGTCACACACACACACACACATATATATATATATATATATATATATATATATATATATATATAACAACATAGAAAGATACAGATAATAATACGAATGAGGACTATTATCTCTGTTGAAACTTGATATAAGTTATTCTTGATTTGCCCTTAAAATTACGATGAATTAACATAAATTATTGTTGAAAGCTTTTCATAAATAACATGACTGAAATATTTTACTCAATGTAACACTTAGGCGGTTCAATTCTCACACGTAAAATCCGCTGCAAGGAAAATAATAACAAGGAAACCACGAAATCAGCGAACAGACGCACAGCATCACAAATGATTTTTTGTTTTTTTGTTTGGATAGAATGTTTACTATGATTTATGTGGAAAACCAACCAATCAACTACTAAGACACATGTGCATGTAGGGTATATATCAAATAAACAGACCTTTCTTAAATGACCAAGGTAACGGAATTCCATTTAGCATTAACATCACATAATATTAAGAATTGACTCAAATCCAGTCACGAATTACATGTACCCGGTTTATTTTAAAACTCAATCCTAACATATTCCAAAAAAAAAAAATGCAGCATCCAACGAGTTATCTAATTTTCTTTATTTTGGTTGTTATCTTCAGTATCCAGAACTTAGTTGATAAGATAGATATTAAGCTCGAGAAACGTATCTTTACGTTTTGAATTATGTAAAACACTGTAGCAGCTATGCTTCAATTTGCTGCATTTTATGTTTGTGGAAATATCTTGAAGTCCAATTGTGCTATTTACATTATTGAATTATTTGTAATGGATTTCGGGTCTGTTACAGCTTGTTTGCACGTTAGCCAAGTCCATTCATTTTTTCACTTCATCGCAAGTAAAACCTTTTGTTGCCATGAAATTCACAACGGTTCGAAGTTGATAAGTGCAGGTATATGTGTTTCAGTTTTTTCGCTTGTTAGCGTTAAGTCATTTGCAACTTTTTATGAAGGAAAAAATATAAACCACCAGAAATGTAAACACAGCACGAACAATTCCGTTTCTGAACAATGCTGAAGTCTGCAGGAATATTTAAGGAGTAATCTTGTGGCTAAGATCTCATTATAATTAAAATCAATTACACCTTTGCTGTATGGAGTGTAACATTTGTGAAATAAATAGAATACTGAAATGAATGGAGCACTATATGACACTAGATAAAGGTATTACCCAGATATCGCCATTACTAAATAATATGGAGCATGCTTTGCATGACAAATCACACTGAAGCTAGTTACATCTGAAGGATGGAAATATTTCTTTACTCACCAGATTGTCTTCTGAGACAGCTCCTTATTAATTCTTAGACTTCATGTCAGAACCTCAAATGGAATCTCTTGCAACTGACATACGTAACGACCTACTGCTGCTTCGCTTTGACGTGGAACTCTGTCCGCAACTAGAGTTGTGATGATAGTGTATATCTCTGGTACCGCCTGTATTGTCATTACAATCCTTGCTGCAAATGAAAACATCTTGGATAACTATTTCCAATTATCCCTGAATGATAGGATGTTTACCTGTTTAAGGTATGAGCTGATACTTAACAGTCCACGTGCACTGTTTTTAACCTCAGCAGCCATTCGAATAAGTGCCTGGATGCTATGGCATTAACTTCACATTGGTAGGTGGTCATGCAGTTTTTAAAGTAAATCATCAAGCTGATCATCAAGAGTTCTTCATTAGTGTCGTTCTTAGTGAGGTGTCTTAACAGCAAGAATGAACCTCACAGATAACGGATGGTACAACCATACATTCGTTCTCTAGTGAGATTCATTTCTGCTGCGCCAAGATTTAAACATCTGTAAGAGAGACATTTAATAAAAAATCTGATCAATCATGACTTGCTTCCCAATCTTGCTGTCCAGTTGCCTGTAAAAAACATTTTTAATGAGTGTTAATTACATGCATACCTGACAAGGCAGAGATAAAAATAAGAAGCCGAAGGAAGATACTAAAATATTTCCAGATTGCGAGCAAATAAATCTGTAGAAAGACTACAACAAAAAGTGTTTTTAAAACAAAACTGATGTAATATTAAATGTTATAACAATTTGTTGTGTGCGTTATAAGTTGTTCTTGATTCGCCTTTACAATTTTCTGAACGTTTCCGTGCATTAAGGTTGACAGAAAATGTGAGTAAACTTTCACTTTTAAATGTCTTATCACCAAGAGTTCTTCACAAATGTTGTTCGTAGTGAAGTGTCTTGACAGCAAGAATGAACATCACAGATAACGGATGGTGCAATCATACATTCGTTCTCTGGTGAGATTCATTGCTGCTGCGCCAAGATTTAAACATCTGTAAGAGAGACATTTAAAAAACAAGTAACTGTTCAGTCTTGATTTGCTTCTGAATCTTGCTGTCCAATTGCCTGGAATAATCATTTTTAATGAATGTTAATTAAATATATACCTCTATAAAAGGAGGCACTGTGGCTGTGTTTAATCGGTAACGGCAAGCTGCAACTTCTTTGCCAATAACAGTTTTTACTACGTAGAATTTTTTTCTTATTGATTCTTCGATAATAGTCGTATGATTTAGTTCTTTTTGTCCTCGTTTTAACCGTAACATATAAAATGAACTAGAAGCTACGTAACTTAGCTCGGACACTCCCCCTCCCCCCACGTAGTTCAACGTAGCTTTTCACCCAACCAGACCTCACACCATTTCGACTGGATCACGTGGTTTAGGGACACCCCCTATTCTACTGTCCGGATGCACTGTCTTTAATCACTGCAACCATTACAACAAGTGAATGGCATTAACTTCAAATTGTAATGTGGCCATGCGATTTATAAAGCCGAATAAATGTCATATCATAAAAAAAAAATTACAAATTTTGTCCGTTGCGTGGTGGCATAACAGCAACAATGAACCTCCCACAAAACGAATGATCTAATCTTACATTCCTTAACAGGTTAGATTCTTTGCTGCTGCGCCTAGATTTAAATATCTGTAAGAGAGTCACTTAAAAAATAAAACAACTGATGAGTCGTGGCTCAATCTTCAATCATGCTGTCCAGTTGCCTACAATTTAGTGAATGTCAATTATATGTATGAATATATAAAGCAAGACAGGGAGAGACAGATAATAAGCTGAATGAAGATAACTGCATATTTCATAGAAACTAGAAACAACTGTTGAGTCGTGGCTTACTCCTTAATCTTGCTGCCCAGTTGCCTATAATATATTTATTTTTTAATGAATGTCAATTATATGTATAAATATATGAAATATAAGACAGGGAGAGACAGATAATAAGCCGAATGAAGATAATGGAATAATTCCTAGATACTAGGAACAACTGTTGAGTCGTGGCTCACTCCTGAATGTGGCTGTCCAGTTGCCTGTAATACATTTTTTAAATGAATTTCAATTATACCATATGTATGAATATATAAAACAAGACATATCCGAGTGAAGAAACGTACTCAAACATTTCCTAGTTACCACTGTTAAACCTCCACAAAATGATATAGCAATTTATTATATGGTTTGTTACTTCACGTGAATTACTCTTCATTAAGCCTTAAAATATCCTGAAGATTGCAGGAAAATATTTTACCCGTAAACCTTTCATTTGAAGTCTGCATGAATACTTAAGGAGGGCAGATGTTACGAAGATCTCAATGTCATTAAAATAAATGGCACCTTTTCTTCGTGGAGTGTAATATTTACAAAACAATTAGAACACTGATGTATATGGCGCACTGCATGACACGAGATAAATGACTGATGTCTTTGCACTAAATTACATGTAACATTCTTTGCAGTCTAGATTACACTATTCCTCAAAGTAGGTAATATTTCTTTACTCACCAGTTTTTTTAGATGTCGAGCAAATCCTCTGGTATTTTTTCACTTCATGTTTACTGCCTCGTTTGGTACACAGAATACTTCAGTGGCTGAACCTCACATGCACACTCTTCTAACATACAATGCTGCAGTTAGCTGTGACTTGTCACATACTGCTGCTTTGCTTTGATGTGCAGATCTATCCGCAACGAGGATGCCATTGGCAATATAGATCTCGAGAATCGCCTATATTGTCATTGCCATCCTTGCTGCAGATAGCAATATGTTGGACCACCATTTCCAGTTCCACTTGAGTGATAGGATGTTTATCTGATTAAGGTATGAGCTGATATATTTTTGTGTCCACGTGCACTGCTATTCCAAAAAGTGTATGGCTACTGTGGCATTAACTTCACATTTTAAAGTGGTCATGCTATTTTTATACCCAACGTAATGTCCGATGTCAAGAGTTCTTCACAAATGTTGTTCGGTGTAAAGTGGCATAACAGCAACAATGAACCTCCCAGAGAACGAATGATGCAATCTTACATTTGTGCTCTGATAGATTCTTTGCTGCTGCCCCGATTTAAATATCTGTAAGAAAGACATATAAAACATAAAACAACTCTTCACTCCTGGTTCACTGCTTAGTTTTGCTCTCCAATTGCCTGTAATACATTTTTAATGAATGCCAATTATATGTATCAATAAATAATACAAGACTGATAAGAAGACGAATGAAATATTTCCAATAGCATGCAAATAAAACTTCAAAAAGGACTACGAAAACAAGTTTTATTCTAAAACAAACCTGAAGTAAGTATTAAATGTTTTAACAATGTATAATATAGGTTGTAACTTGAAATGATGTATCTTTTTATGTATAACTCGTCTTTGCAGGTCGTATACTTTTCAATACACAGTGTTTTGAATCACGATGAATCATTCAGGCTAACCCGGCACTATGTATAATTTACAGATAGCGCCGTACGAAGTGAATCGAACACCGTAAATCGGCACTATCACCTTCACCGTAGGATGTTTTCTTTATGGAGGTCGACAGTGAATATTTAAGTTGCTGGTTGATTCCTCATGATACCTACTTTGCTCGGTCCGCATCTGCTGTAATTTCATGTTTCGGCAGAACTTGTTGTCTGTTCTCTCCGCGACCATGATGGACAGAAAGGCGAAGATCTCGAGTACAGTCTTCGTCTTCCCTACCACCATGGCCGCAGATGAATATATACTACCGCTGCGGCCACAGATTTGATGGAATAGTCTGATTTCCTGAATCACGTTGCTGAGACTGCTGCGGCTGTATAGGACAGGTACCACGTCAACATCGGACGGCCGGTCTCTTCTTCAACTTTGTTTACAGACGACATTGCTTCCGCGACCGCAGTGACGATGATCATGAAGAACACGAAAGCAGTCTCCATCATCAATGACACCGCGGCCGAAGACAGCTATATCAGGATATCCTGACTAAGAACTGGAATGGTCTCCTGGTATACGTCCTCTTCTAATCTCTAAAATGATTGAGAGATGCAGGCGAAATTACTTGGCTCTGTTATTCTCCCGTCAACCACAGGCTTATCAGGAATTGTGATCGTAAGCAACAGTATACTAATCTGAATATAAAATAACATATTTTTTCATAAAAGCATACAGAATCTTGTAAAGCTATAGTTCGTTTTCTGCAGATTGCTGACGAGAGGTCTGCAGCTTACAACACAGCTTAGGTCACATTGATATAACATCTAAAGCAAGGCTGTATCCAGGATCAGAACTAGGGGGGGGGGGGACTCGTATTTTTTTGAGGAAGTGGGTTGGGGAACAGAAACATGCCGATTTATTACAAACTGAAACTCAAACCTATTGAGGAAACTATTTTTATTATTGATTAACATAGTTATCCAACCACTTAATCTAAGGACCTACTATGTAGTTAATTAAGATCGTAACACAGTTATAGTTTATGTAAACATAAATCGTCTCGGATTCTTAGAAAATTTTTCAATAACTTTTTTTCTCAATACCTCACGGTGTACTTTCACGAAATTTCGATTCGCACTCATCAGGCATCATCCAGTCACTCATTCCTCTCGTATAGTGCTCCTGAGCCAGTTCTCCACTCATAGAAGCGTACTGAAGGCAACTTGATTTTTCTTCTTGCCCCTCGCTGGATACGCCCATGATCTAAAGTACAATTATTACTAACAGCAGCAGAAAACAGCCACCGACGGCAACTAGTCTGAAGAATCATCGGAGGTACTGCACTACCTGAACGAAGATGTAATAATCATTGTTGTGCTTGTGATTGAATCACATCGGTCAGTTTGGAACGGAGTATAAGATACAAAGTTATCTAGGCGATAGCTTCAGCTGCACTCTTAATTCATTGTTGCAACGTCATCCAGTTGAGTGTTTCATCTCTACAATTCGTATTCAGATCGCAGGCTCTAGTTGATTGGGGGTAGCTGTTTCCTTGGACACCCGCGTCACTCGATTAACACAAATATGCGGATGGGCTCTATTCGTAGCTGAATCTCAAAATCCATTTCTCCTAATACTTTTATTGAAGTTAGTTGTCGTAGGCTTCAGCTGTCTGTTACTTGCTGCAAAATGCTTACCCCTTCGAAGTGGGCTGTGGTTCCAATGAAGATTATCAAATGCCACCTTCATTGCACCTACAGCTCACCTCAGAGAAGCAAACTTCGCCACAAAAGCAGCTCTCTCGTATCCTCCACGAAACTAGAGTTAAATACGATCTATCGTAAACAGTAATGAGGCGTTGCACAGTACGAATTTGGTATTGAAATTTATAATTTTCTCCCTGCGGACCACCTAAACCATCTTCGCGGGGCAGAGTTTGAGTAACACTGTTGTATGATAGTTGTACAAAATAATGTATACGGGTCCATCCAGCAATCATAATTTATAGCAGAGAAATTTACATTTCATTATACATTGGACATTATACAGAGTATTCCTTCCTCTGCTCTCTTCTTAGTTAACTTCCCCTCCCCCCTCCCCCTGCCGTTTGAGGTAAGCCAACCCGGCATTCGCCGAAGTGATTTCCGTAAACCAAAGGAACCAAAATCAGGATAGTTGAAACTGGTTTCCCTCTTTAATATCAACCCCTTTTCTCGTTCGTTGAGCCAAAATAGCAAGTTGTTAGAAACTAACAAATCAGCACACTAATTCGAATCCATCTAACTGCTGGTGCTACATGTAGCAGGTACGTGTCATATGTCCTTCAGCTGGTGTGGTCTACTTTGCTCACCGTCGAAGTTGCCTCTGCGACTACAGTGCCAGTGATGACTAAGATCTCCAACACCGTCTCATTCATCACAGGCACTATAGCCGAAGACGGCTCTCTCAGGATACTCTGATCAACTGTTGTGATGATCTTCTGACACGCGCCTTCTGTTATCTGTGATCCTCCAATCACCTACAGCCTTATCAGGATTTCTGTTCGTATGTATCATTATAACAATCTGAATATAAAAGAGCAGCTTTTTACGGACAAATATACCCAAACTTGTAAACACAAAGCTTGTTTCTTTTCGTAAAGCTCAATAGGAAACTGGTTTCGGTTAATTTGATGTAACATCTAATGCACAGTTATGCGGCGTCCATTAATTAAGTGAGGTGTTTTTCCGGAATTCCGGACCCCCCCCCCCCCCTCCCCGTCTGGTGAGACTTCTGAAACTTCGTGAGAATTGGTCGGCCCCCTTCCCCCATCTGGTGATATTTTGTCGGACCCCCCCCCCCCCCCCCCGCCCCTGTAAAACGACGCGAGATTTTGACGGAGACCCCCCCCCCCTACGAATGGATCTCGCAACTATATGAGACCTTTTTTTATGTCTCATACTTCCAAGGTTATACCCCCCTTAAGTCGGTTTCCCCCCCCCCCCTAAAATCGACTTTCGCATCATTTGTAGACTTTGTTTTTTTTAGCTCTACCATTCTACAAGAATTTCAAACCTCACGTGAGATTTCCGTTGACCACCCACCCCCTTGGTGAGGTTTCTTGAGATTTCGCGGGACCCCCCCCCCTCCCTGTTTCACCTCACGTAATTACTGGACGCCCCCTTTTTACAAACGCCAGATGTCTACATTTCGTCAGCATAACAATCTGTATATAAAAGAGCAGCTTTTAATGGACAAAAATGCACTATCTTTTATATCTACGACTCGTTTTCTTGCCGAATGATGTAAAGAAAACTGCAGTATACGAAAAGGTTACCATAACACAACATCTAATGTAGAGCTACTACTAATGCCAGCAGAAAACAGAGACTGATGGCACATAAAGGTGTAATACATTTTGTTGTCCTTAGGGGCCATCCATAAATTACGTCAGGGAGGAGGGTGTCAACAAAGTGTGACATCGTGAGACAAGGGGGGGGGGGGTCATAAACTTTGTGACATCACAAGTCTTTCTCGGCGTATCTTCGATATAAATTCTTCTCGGGTTTGCCGCCGAATTACATTTTCTACTGTCAAGCTTTCGGCGACTTTCACTTCCGCCATCATCATGTCTGTTGTGTCTGAAGGACAGTAGAAAATGTAATTCGGCGGCAAACCCGAGAAGAATTTATATCACATGCATAATTTGTATCACTTTTTGGCTCGTATTGCCCCAGTGTCGAGACATACTTATTTAAACGATCATGTGGCATCTGTGGACTGTTTTTTCATCATACAAAGCCACTAACCAACATAAGCAAATACATAAGAGGCAACTAGAGGTTTTCCCCATCATGAAGATTCGTCTAATAAGCATTGCCGCTAGACGAAACAGGTAAGTTCTTTGCATATTAAACGATGCTTTATGGTTGGATGAAGATGATGATGACACATCAAATGTTCTCAACACTGTCGAAATCAAGAATGAAGCAACTATTATGCCAATAATAAACAATATCAAGGAATGTGTTCAAAATCCATGGACACATGATGACTCAATTTTGTATCATTAATTCGATTTTTTATGTTTTTTATATTTTCCTAAATGTTTAATTTATTGTTGATATGATTTTTTAACTAGAAATAAATAAATCATTTTGGAAGGGCTGTTTTAATTTATAAAATTAAAATTGCAAACTATATGACGTCACACCAGGGTAGGGGGTCTCACAAATGTGACAACCTGTGACATGGGAGGGGTCCAAAAATTATGAAATTCGTGTGGCGTAATTTGTGGATGGCCCCTTATGATTGAATCCTATCGATCACTTTTTACAAGGTTATCGGAGCTATAGCTTATACTACAGTGCCACGTCATTAAGCTGAGTATTTTATTTCTACTGTATATGTCTTCAATCCGTCTTCACATCCCAGGTTCTTGCTTGTTCCGGGATAGTGGTTTCCTTAATCTCGGTCGTTTTGACTTCAACGTTGTTTGGTTAGCACAAACCTATTCATGGACTCAACTCCTAAATTATTTTCCTAATACTTTTCTTTAAGTTAATTGTTGTAGATATGCTTCAACTTTTTGTGACATGCAGCGAAATATTTACCCCTGTGAAGTGGTTCAAATAAAGATTTCGAAAACATCCTTCAGTGCAACTTTCTTATTTATCAATGAACGTAGAATAAATTATATTCTTAATTAAAAAAGAAGGAATGAAGGCAGAAATGCATGTATTTCACGGTATCAAAACATGTTACAAAAATAATTTCCGCAGCACAAATTACTGCGGCTATATTGTGCGGAGACGTATTTTAATGGACGTTATTCGGTCTGTTCTTCGACTTTGCTTGTCAACGACGCATCTTCCGCGACCGCAATGCCAATGGTGACGAAGTTCTCGAACAAAAATTCCATCATTAGTGACACCATAGCCGAAGACGGCTGTGTCAGGAGATTCTGATTGAGTGTTGTGATGGTCTTCTGATAGGTGTCATCTGAGTCCAGATCCGCTGTAGTTTCATGTTTAGGCAGAACCTGTGTTGCTGTCTGTTCTCTCCGCGACGATGATGAAGAGGAAGGCGAAGATCTCGAATACAGCCTTCGTCTTCCATATCATCATCGCCGCAGATGAATAAACTATCGCTGAGGACACAGATTCGATGGAATATTCGGATTTCCTGAATCCCGTTGCGTAGCACTGTTGCGGCTATATTCGGCGGGTACCTATTCTATGTCGGACGTCCGGTATCTTCGTCAACTCTGCTACAGACGAAATTGCCTTCGCGACCACAGTGGGTATGATGTTGAGGAACACGAACATAGTCCCCAACATCATCGCCACCGTAGTCGAAGACGGCTGTATCAGGATTTTCTGATTAAGAGTAATGATGGTCTGACATACGCCGTTCTGTAATATCTAAAATGATTGCAGAGATGCAGGTGAAAAAACTTAGTACTATTTTATATATATTATAGCACACAAGCTGTCAACGGAGTCACTGGTGTAGGATTTGTAATGAATAAGAGAGTAGGGAGACGGGTGAATTATTATGAACAGTTTAGTGACAGGATTATTTTGATGAGGTTAGAAACTAAGCCCGCTCCAACCACGTTAGTACAAGTGTACATGCCAACGTCACACGAAGATGACGAAGAAATAGAAATAATATACACCGAAATTGAAGAATTAATCGAATATGTGAAGGGAGAGGAGAATCTAACAATCATGGGTGATTGGAATGCAATAGTGGGAGAGGGAAAAGAGGGGAATACTGTAGGAAGTTTTGGTCAAGGAGAAAGAAATGAGCGAGGAAGCAAGTTGTTAGAATTTTGTGAAAGATATAAGCTAGTAGTGGCAAACACACTGTTTAAGAACCATGAAAGAAGGTTATACACCTGGAAACGTCCTGGGGATACAGGCAGATATCAGCTAGATTATATCATGGTCAAACAGAGATTAAGGAATCAAGTTTTAGACTGTAAAGCGTACCCAGGAGCAGACATAGACTCTGACCATAATTTGATAGTGATGGAGTGCAGTCTGAAATTCAAGCGAATAAGGAAGCAGCATAAGCAGAACAAACTAGAAGGGAATAAACTGAAACAATCTAGTACGAGAGAAAATTTTGCAGAAATGGTAGACTTGGGTCTAAGAAATAACTCTGAAATCTCAACTGAGGACGAATGGAATGCATTAAAGACCGAAATAATGAAAGCTGGTAAAGAAACATTAGGCTTTAGGTAACAAGATGCCAGGAAACGTTGGATCACAGAAGAAATTTTGGAACTGATGGATCGGAGGAGAAGGTACAAAAATGCCGAGGATGAAGCAGGAAGAGAGCAATACAGACAATTCATAACTCAAATAAACAGGAAATGCAAAAAAGCAAAAGAAAAATGGCTAGAAGAAAAGTGTGAAGAAGTAGAAAAGGAAATGGTCGTAGGTAAAGTAGATGTTGCATATAGGAAGATCAAACAGAATTTTGGAGAAATGAAGAAAAGAGGTGTGAACATTAAAGCCGCTGATGGGAAACCTCTTTTAAACTCATACGATAGAGCTAACCGATGGAAGGAATACACCGAGAAACTATATGATGGGGAAGATTTGAACGATAGCGTAATATAAAAGGAAGACGATGTCAACATTGATGACTTAAGAGAGCCTGTTTTGAGGACAGAGTTTAATAAAGCTCTGAATGACTTGAAAGCAAATTAAGGCAGTTGGAATTGATGAGATCCCCGCAGAACTTCTTAAATCCCTAGGAGAAGAAGGAATTGAAAGATTATTCAAGCTGATATCAAAAAGTTATGAAACTGGAGAAATTTCAACTGATTTTAATAAAAATATCATCTTCACACTTCCGAAGAAAGCACAAGCCGACAAATGTGAGAATTATCGCACCATTAGTCTAACATCACATGCTTCAAAATTATTGACCAGTAGAATATACAGAAAAATGGAAAGGGTAGTAGAAGACATAGTAGGTGAAAATCAGTTTGGGTTTAGGAAAAATCGTGGTACAAGGGATACAATTCTGTTTTTAAGATTAATACTTGAAGGGCGAATCAAGAAAAATAAAGATACTTTTATGACATTTGTTGATTTAGAGAAAGCGTTTGATAATGTTAGGAGAGACAAGATGTTCAGAATTTTAGAGAAATCAGACCTAAAGTATTGAGATAGAAGAATACTTTATAAATTATATAAAAATCAAGTGGCTGTAATAAAAGTAGCGAATCATAAGAAACAATCATCAGTTAAAAAGGGTGTGAGACAAGATTGTAGTCTATCGCCGTTAATATTCAACTTGTATGTGGAGGAAGCGATAAAGAAAGTAAAAGAAAAATTTCCAAGTGGCATGAGTGTTCAGGGAGAAAAAATCAGTATGCTACGATTTGCTGATGACATTGACTTGTTAGCAGAAAGGGGTGAGGATATTGAGAAATTACTGAATGGCATGAACAATATAGTGAAGGAAGATTTTGGTCTGAATATAAATCAAAGCAAGACTAAAGTGATGAAATGTAGCAGAAATGATACCAATACTAGTAGATTAAATATAAAAATAGGATCCGAAGCAATTGGTGAAGTAAGTGAATTCTGTTACTTGGGAAGCAAAATTACAACCAAAGACCGAAGCAAAAATGATGTTAAAAGCAGATTAGCACTAGCAAAAAGAGCCTTCATGAAAAAGAGAAATCTTTTATTTTCAAGTATTGGTCTAGGAATTAGAAAAAACTTTTTAAAACTCTATGTGTGGAGCACAGCACTTTACGGTAGCGAAACCTGGACTTTAGGAATACCGGAAAGAAGGATAATTGAAGCATTTGAAATGTGGTGTTACAGAAGAATGCTGAAAATTAAGTGGACAGACAAAGTAAGAAATGAACGAGTTTTGGAAATGATGGGTGAGATAAGAAGTTTGTGGAAGAAGGTTACAGAAAGAAGAGACAGGCTGGTAGATCATATTTTGAGACATGCTGGATTGGTTAATTTTGCTGGTGGAGGGAACAGTCGAAGGTAAGAACTGTAGAGGAAGACAGAGATTTGAAAATATGAAGCAGCAAAAAAAAAAAAAAAAAAAAAAAAGAAAGAAGAAGAAGTGCAGTGAAAGTGCTACGCAATTATTCATAAAGATGCAACCTACACCTGTAATGCAAACTGCTGCTACAAACGTAACTGATGCTGAAATACTATACAATTATGAGCATATGAGACCAATGAAAAATGTAAATTAGCTTATATCTGTATATACCATAATTTTCATATTTAAATTGTAACATAGAACCAATGTAATTACATGTATAAACACCAAACAGACAGAACCGCTGAAGATGCTTCAGAGAATGAAGTGAAACGCTTTCGGAAAATAAATTAACAAATTCAATTGCATTGACATGACAATTATTCATAAAACTGATAACTTGGTACTGTTTATCTCCCGCCGCCAACACGATTATCAGGAACTGTATTAATATGTACCAGTATAACAATCTGAATATAAAAGACCAGATTTCAACCATAAAACGTATTTTGTTTCTTTCTGGAATGCTTAATAGGAACCTGAATCTTACAATACAGTTTTCGCTACCATGATTCAACATCTAAAGTGCAACTACTACAAACGGCAGCAGAAAACAGGCTCAGGTGGCACATGGTACCACGAAACTCTGGTGGTACTGCAGTTTTGATTGGTGGCTGAGTAGGGGAGCCCGAAGCAGAACGGGGTAAAAAGTCTGTAATATGTTTTAAAACCACAAAAGCGTTCATTTAGAGAGCTGCTAATTTTTCTATGAAAACTTTAAAATGTAATACTCACAAAAAATACAATAAAATGTTTATAAAACAAAAGAACAATATTTTTAATTTATTAAAAAATATCTCATGGAGTAGAACGGGGAGGTAAAGGAAAGTTATTATAAAAACATACAAAACTAGTGGAGATGCGGAAAAAGTAAGTTTGTGCAATATTTATTTAGTTTTAAGTAACTAAGAAGGTTTAACCACAGTTTTCGTCGATTGCGTCCTTTTCTTAAGCCTATTCACAAAATTCAGAAACCAGGATAGCCGCATCGTATTCGGCATCTATTGCCGCACAGGAATTGTGTGTCATTTTCTTTTGCACATTGCACATGGAAGAAGCGACCCAGTCTTCAACTGACTTCCAGGAAAATTCACGGTAATATAAACAGTAAGAAAAATCCTCAGCATAACCCTCGTTGGTTCTGGGTACTCTCTTCAGCTCCTTCTGTTTTTTCAATTTATCTTCAGGCACTTTCCTTTGTTTCTTCAGAAGTTGATTTTATTTTATTAAATCTTCTTTGGCAAAGTTCTTTTAGTGTTTTTTCATAATAGCGGCTTCTAACTTTTTTGATATGGGGAATCTGTTTAGACAGTGATCTTCCTACTCTACTTTTCGTGCTTTCGTTAATTTTTGGAATAGGCATTAAAATTTAAGGTGAAATAAAAATTAAGAGGCTCTTCTATCAGTTGTCATCCACGTGTAGCCTAAGAACGGAGCAGAATGAAGTACGTCCCATTCTGCCGCACCCGTTCCGCCCCAGGGTCCCTATTTATATAATGGAGGTAAGGTAACTCGAGAAAGATATTTAATAAAATATTTACCTATAAGAAATAAAATAAAATTAAATGTATTTACAGCAAGTATAGCTATACTTGCAATGCAAAGAAGTATGTAGCGTTTACCTTGGTTGCAAAAAAATCAGAACTTGTAATTCAGGAGACGCTCCAGAAAACTGGACCAACACCGCTGCCGTAATTCACCAACCATAGACTGGACTATTTCTACTTATTGCCAATTGAGGAGGAGACGATCCCGTTTGTAGACCAGTTACTGCAAAATAAAAAAAACGTTAAGCAGTAAACGTCAAATGAACAAGCTAAGTAGCAAGAAAATGATGTAAACCATACCAACAGTTTCGTGACTCCAGATAGGTAGCGGCGTTGGTAGGCCCATCGACAGGAGCCCCGACGATATTGATACCAGATTTCCGATTGGCAGCCCAGTCCATTACAGAGGTGGCGATGGCAAGCCTGTACACACTTAAAAAAATATGTAGTAGTGTTACGGCTGTGTGCTTAGCACTAGTAATTTTCCTTCGTTTTCAGGGATGCATTTTATCCCATGGTTGTGTGTTTTTGCATCTGTTTGACTGTCCGTATTAATCAAATCCTCTCAAACAAGGTGACGATCTGGAAACAAAAAAGAGAACAAATAGTTGCACTGTAACCACGCGGAAAATAGTCACAAGTGTTAAACATTACACTTACCAGAATCCTTGTCGTTGGAAGACATAAGTTCAGCACGATCAAACTCTTCGCAAGCATGGCAGTAACATCTGCTTGACTGTCTGTATGCATCACACGTAGACGAACTAGGGGGAAAAAATAGAACAAATAATTGAATCTAATCACTTGGAAAATAACTAAAAGTATTAAATTTTATACTTACTAGCATCCTTGAAGGATATAAGATCAACAAGATCAAATTCTTGAGAAGACATGGCAGAAAACTAAGATGTTAACTTGATCAGATGGAGCAAAAAATGAGACAGAGATATTATATTAAAAAAATGAGGAGCCCCCAAAACCCGCTCCTCCAAGCATGGCGGCCTTCCTGTTTACTACTGCTCGCCTCTGCACATGCATTAAGTTAGTGAATCTATAGGAACGGGATTGTGATGTATTCCATGCGTCCAGGCGTCCGCCCGTTTACATGGGTCCATCAACTAGAGATAGACGAAAATTTTGAAAGAAGGGACAGGGCAGATGAAAAAAAGTGCCAAGGCTTTAGCCACGAGAAAAAAACATCTGCGATAGTTCTGTGCTACGATGTTGGGATATGTGACGGATTTGTTAGCCTGTTAGGATATGGTACCATGAAGCAACTTACAGCTGGCTTCGCGCACCGTTGCTGCCGTGGAGATGGTCCTGGAATATGCCAATTCGTTGTAATTAATAACAGGTGTTGTACGTGCTGGTGAGACGTGATTCGCACCGCCAGGGAGCCAGGACGCAACCACCGCAAATCGCAGAGCCTTTCCTCACGCTGGGAGTGCACTGTAAGCAACAGCCACGGTGCTGCTAGATGACCACCCCCGACATGCCCGAGCTTTAGGCCCCTGCACTCAGTATTTGTACAGATCAAAAGTCGTATGTGAACGACGGCGATATACTACTATGTTACCCGCATGGGTAGTAATGACATTCGAAAGTGAAAAAAATGGGAAGAATTATTATTGAAAGAATCTTCAATGGTATGGAAGGAAATTAGAAATCAAACAGTTCGATATAATTTATCCAAATAAAATGTGATTGGGGAAACAGAGCAATTTAAGAAATTAGAATTAAAATTACTCGTAGGTAAGAGAGAAGGGGCTACGCATGTGCAATTTGTTTTTAACTGATGTTGTTACGAAAAATGCTTGGAAGAAACTGTAGACACGTTACAAGTTTTCTTTTTAGTGGTGCTTAATGAGGCTAAGGAGACAGAAACATACAATGCTTTCCACCAGTTCTATTCCAATAAACAATTACGTTTTCTCTTCGAAGCAGTTACGATTTATTCCATTATAATGAATAGAAGTTACCATTCTTACATCTCAACTTCCATTCTTACATCTCAACTTTCAATTAATTTATGACAAGATTTAATGAAGATACAGTTTAAAAATAGGTCAATATTTTAAATGTCTCATGAAGTTAGACCCTATTAAGCTTAAGTCTATAAAACAAACATTTTTTTTCAATAAATGGAAAAGAATTTCTATTTTAAAATAATAAAGCTGAAGAAAGACAGATTTACATGCATGTTACAAAAGGAATTTTCGTCACTCTAGTAGCAGATTTTTTGCTCAGTTCAAATCTGATGAGGCTTCAGTTGATAGGAGACTTGTAGTGTTACTCTCGTGGTGGCTATATGATGCATCTGGCTCTTCTTTGGTGCAATCTTGTTGTGCCTACGAATAGGTGGTTCGGCGGTTGCTAAGAACTGAAACACCATCTTGGCAACTACAGAGCCCCTTTACGCAGACACCACACACCCTCTTATCGTCACGTCCTCGTAGATGACTAGAAGAAAGGGATTAACTTAAGGCCAATGCCAGCTTGTGCTCTTAGATTCTGACATTTATAATCGTATAGTTGATTTTTAAAGAATAAAATTATTCACGTTGTATTAAACATTTTAAATTATACAACACATACAAGCAATTGTTTCCCTTCAGTTTACGTAACAAGTTAAATTTAGGCAAACATGCTAAGGAATTTTCCTTACTTACTATCAAATGGCTTATTTACACGCAGAAGATAGAGGGGTATTCAGTCAGAAGGAGTAGTAAAAACAAAACAAAAAAAACGAGTTTCAACAAGTCAGATGCAATCCTTCTGTAGCTTACAGTTCTACCGCAAGGGGATTTTTAACCAACGAATCCTACGCTACACATGGTAAAAGCAATTGAACGTTGTGTTTTCAAAACTCCAGGCAGCTATGTATCACAGACGTTTAAACTATGTACATAGTTATTTTTTATCCATCGTTATTAATTTAGCAACATATGCATCGCCGTGAAAAACTTCGATCTTACAACATTGTTATAACTATATAAATAAGATTTTACAATGCATGCGACAAAACATCATCTGAAAATTAACGCAGTGACACTAAATGGTATCTTGGTTGTAGAGTGAAATCCGTTTAACCATTGTATCCCCGAATGTTGGCAGTGAGTTTTTACCATCTCCGACACCTTCAGAGGTTTCCTTTATGTCAGAATTTTGTAAACGTAGGCGTATGAGTCCCCAGTTGTTGCTGGAAACTCACAATTTGCTAGAATATTTCCGGCTGTATTTCCTCCCGTTGTATGTTACTTATACATGTAGGTAGGGAATAGGTGTCCCTCACTTAGCTGTCATTCCAAACCATTGCTTTCACGTCGAATTATTTCTGTGCATGAACTGATGAACGATATTCTGAAAACCGCATTCATCCTGACCGCTATCTATTGCAGATGTCAACATAGTCGCTTAGGTCGAGTTCGAGACGGAGGTAGAGTATGGAAGAAATTCGCATTTACATACTGTGTTCAAAATTTTTCAGTTTCAACTGTAATGAAACCTACTGAACAATGTAATCAGGCCTTGCAGCATACACAGAAGAAGCAAACCCACTTTAACTAAATGTTCTCTCATCACCATTATTCACCTTCAAGGGGCAGAAATTCATGTATTGAGATGGAGTCCGTTTGCAAATTCAATCTTAGAGTTTGTAATCTTTATCTCTTTTCGTAACGCAAATGAGAGCAAAATGTAAGGTTTGTAATTGAAATAACGTAGGTTTCAATAGACCTCCCACTGTATCTATTGTGCAATGTATAGTCATACAGTTAAACATATCACATTAGTTGCTAACATGCATTCAAAGTAAGAAATGAATGCCTCTACGTTAGAAGCTTTCTATCTTACCACTGGATTTGGGATATTAGTTTGTACAAGCTAGAATGACATTTCTGCCAATGTTTCTTACAAAAATAATAGAGCCATTCCCACATTCATTTTCGACATATGTAGCCGTGTAATGTAATGCAAATTGATGAGAAAATGCATTAAAACCACGTATCTGAGTCATTGTCTTCATTCAGAATCTCTGCTAATCACTATCGCTACCGCTACAAAAACAAAAGATAAGCTTCAACGACACGGGTAAGTTCTCTGCATGGTATCTAGTTTCTTGCACGGGTCCATATTTAGTCCAGGCCTCTTCAGCTATGCCAATTTGTCTTCGTCCATCAGTGTGAGCTAAAGCTGTAATCCCTTGCATCTAATATTGTTACGTACAGTTGAGAATTAATCTGTGAACGACAGCAAGATTATAACAGTCACGTTCGCTTATCCTGAATAGGAAGTTATTGAAACTCACAAATCAGAACAGTAATTCAAATCCCACTGTGCTGCAAGGGCGGGTATCTCTGTTATGCCGGTAATTAGGTCTCTTCTGCGGCTTAGCTAACCGATGAAATTGCCTCCTCGACTGCAGTGACTCAGAAGATAAAGATTTTGAAGACAGTCTTTAAGATCTGAGTCACTGTAGCCGAAGACGGCTATGTCTGGATATTCTCATTGAGAGTGGTGATGGTCTTCTGATATGCGCCTGTTGTAATCTCTACAATAAGGGCACAACTCACCCGCAACCTTTGTAAGGATTTGTGTTTGTATTCATCATTATATTAAAATGAATATAAAGGAACATATTTTTTTCCAAAAAACGTACACTATCTTGTAAACCTACAGTTTGTTTCTTTCCTGAATGCTGAAGAGGAAAGTCCAGCTTACTAAACAATTTAAGGTATGGTGAAGTAACATCCAAAATGCCGCTAATACTGATGTCAGCTCCAAACAACGACTGAAGGCACCTGGCCTCATGAAACATTGATGTTATTTCGCTAGCACTTTGACGGTCTGGGATTTATTATAATAAGTACATGGAGAACTAAAACACAACGAATTCCGGATCTCACAGGAATCATATTTAATAGCAGAGAAATTTAATTTACAGTTCATTAGGGAGCGTGCACAAACTACGTGGCTCGGCCCAGGGGGTGGGGGGGGGGGGCAGGGGTTGGCTGGAAGGTTACGTTGGGATACGTGGGGGGAGAGGTGGGGGGGGGGGGTGTTCCGAGCCAGGCCATGTAGCCTTCCTTTCATAACGTTTTTCATAATTAAAATGAGGAACAGAACTCACAACAGCATGTGAATATTTATTTCCCTCAGTTAATTATCTCCGTATGTAATTTACAATAGTCTGACAAAAGAAAACAGTACAAAATGTCGTCTGGAATCAAAAGGGGAAAAAAGCTACGTGCTAAGTGGTTCGGGAGGGGGGGGGGGGTTAGAGGCAAAAGCCACAAAGGGCTACGTGGGGGGGAGGGGGGGTTCACAGGAGGCCAGAATGGAGCTACGTGGTTTATGCACGCTCCCTTATCTGTGGACATCATTGTGAGTATCCCGTTTCCTTGTTCTCTTCTTAACTGAAAGGTTTCTTTGCATCTTTTAGGCCTGTTGAAGGAACCAATCCGGAATTTGCTGGAGTGATTTCAGTTAACCAAAATCAGTATGAATGTTAAGGGTTTCTCCTCCTGAATACGTGCCCGTTGTTCCGTTCACTTATCCGGACCAGCGAAGTTGCTGAAACACCACACTAATTCACATCCCTTTGTGCTGCAAGAACGTCTATCTCTGGTCTCTTCTTCGGCTTAGCTTACTGTCGAAGTTGCCTCCGCGGCGGCAGACACACAGAAGAGATAGAGTTCAAAAACAGTCCATATCATCTGTGTCACTGCAGCCGAGGGCGGCAATGCCTTGATTTCCTCAGTGAGATTAGTGATGGTCTTCTGATATGCGCCTATTGTAATGATTCATTATATTAATTTAAATATAAAAGATAATGTTGTATTTCCGTCAAACGTACACTACCGTGTAAACCTACAGTTTGTTTCTCCCATGAATGCTGAAGAGGAAACTGCAGCTTACTAGTTTTAGATATCGTGAAGTAACATCCAAACTGCCACTAACAGTAAAGTCAGCTCCAAACAGTGATTGAAGGCACCTGGTCCCACGAAATATTTATGGCATTTCGCTAGCACTTTGACGGTCTAATAAGCTGACTCACATCGATCACTTGTGAAACTAGCGTAAGATACAAAATTGTCAGTGTAATACTATGATATCTACTGTTAATTTATTGATGCCACGGCATTCAGTTAAATATTGTACTCTACACGTTCACAATACGTCTTCACACCGCGGATCTTGATTGGGGATAGCTGTTGCCTTGTTCTCGGCCATTTTGCCTTCCGCGTTGCTTAGTTAACACAAATCTACGAAAGGTTCGGTTCAGAACATATTTTCGGAATATAGATTTCTTGATACATTTCTTGAAGTACGCTTCTACTGGCTGTAACATGCTGCAAGACGATTACCTCTGCGAAGTGAGCTTTGGTTCTAATGATGATATCGGATTCCACTTTCATTGCATCTAAATTTCACCTCGCAGAGGCAAACTTCGCCACTAAAGCAGCCCGCTGGTATCCTCCACTAGAAATAACATAGATTTCAATGGACCTCCCACTGTATGCATTGTGTAATGTCTAGTCATACTGTGAAACATATCATTTAAGTTGCCAACATGCATTCAAAGTTAGAAATAAATGCCTCGAGCGTTTAAGCTTTCTATGTCACCACTGGATTTGTTATAATTTAGCGCAAGCCAGAACGACATTTATGCCAATCCTTACCAAAGCATTAGAGCAATTGACACATTCATTTTCCAAGTATGTAGCCTTTTGAATTAACGAGAAAATTCATTAAAGCCACATATTTGTTTCTGTTCCCATTTATGTGAACCCCAGTTATTCGATTGAATAGCATGTCATTCAACAGAGAGGCAATCCAGTTGCACGGGATAATCATCAGGAATTTCAGGATCATTCCCTTTCTCCAGAGTGTGTCATATGCTGCAGTGAAATTTATAAATACTACCAAGGTTTTTTTCCGATCTTGGAATCCCTTTTCGATATGGTTGGACAGCACCATTACTTGGTCGCAGCAACTCTGGTTTGATCGAAATCCTGCCTGTTGTGCTGGTATGTAGTCAAGAATTTTTTCTGAGATCCTGTTGTAGATGGCTCTTTCGAATAGCTTATAGCATGAACTCCGAAGGGCTATTGGTCTGTAATCTTCTGGGCTGCAGCCAGTTTTGCCTGGTTTCAATATTGCTATTACTTTGGTTCTTTTAAAATGGTTTGGGACTTTATCGCGTTGTAGGATATTGCTGAAAAATTCGGTGATCCAATCTAATGTTCGTGGATCACAATGTTTTAGAAATTCATCTATCCTTGCATCCTTACCAGACATTGTTTCTTTCAGTGCAATCGAAATCTCTGAGACTGTGAAGTCTGCTGCAAATGGAGAGTTCCTGTCAGCTTGAAGTAATCTGAGCTTCAGTTCGTTTCTGATTTCTTTATACTTGTTGCTTAAAGTGTTAGTTGATTTTCTAGTTAGGTTAACAATTCTCTGTGCAACTTGATCTGATTTTATCTTTGAGCTCTTGCAAGTGGTATCTATTGCGTTACTTCATAGTTTGCGCAGAAGCGATCACGCTTCTCTGCTTGAATGCTGGAAATTAACATTTGGCATTAATTCTGCCCATTTCTCTTTCCTTACTGAGCCTATGAGTTCGTCTGCAATATCAGGGTCATTGCTGAGTTTGTACTCCCCGTACAGCTCCTCACATTTCAGGCTCTAGCCTGGGATTTCTTCGCTTCTATATTCTCTAGAGGTGTCCTTTTTAGTTATAATTTTAGTGATAATTTTTCATATTTGGAGGAATCTGTTGTATGTTATGTTATATTTCTCTGGTGAATTCGCTCCAGTTAGCTTTGGTAAAGTTCGATCGTGGAACTGGATTAGATCTTACGATCGGAATCTCAAGACCGACTTTCAGAAGTACAAGTCTATGCTGACTTCGGGGAAAATTATTCAAGACTTTTCTTGTACAGTTCAGAGGTCTTCCAGAAAGGTCTTTAGTAACAAAACAAACGTATGGGTTATAGTCCTGATTCTATCTAGCATAATGGAAAGTACCTTCTTCTTTAGCATCATATGCTAGAAATAGGTCTTTAGCATTGGACCAGTCTGTCACAAGCTGGTCATCAGTGTTAATGTGTCCGCAGCCTCAGGTAGTATGTTGGCTGTTGAAATCACCTACAATAATTGTTGGATGTTGCAGGTGTTGAACTGATTCGTTTGTAGTCCAAGTTTGGTTAGGAGGTTTATAAATATTGAGAATTTCAATGTTAGAGATATTATCTCTAATGATGTAGATATTACCATCCGTGTTTGTGCCAATTAATTTAGCCTGCTGAATGTTGTGCTTGAGAAATGTTGCAGTGCTATAGCTTTTATGATATGTTGCCGACACGAGTGTACATCCTGGTAAATGGCATTTAGATCATATATGGTGTTTGTATTCCCAGTGGGTTTCTTGAAGGAGTAGAACGTGTATCTTGTTGTTCTCAAGTAACTTTAATAAGTACTCACTTTTCGATCTACTTATTCCTGCAATATTTAGTTGAAAAATTTGGAGTGCATGTTGAAGTTCTTTCGTTGCGATAGTAGCTACTGGGCTCCGAGAAGAGCCATTTGAAGTTTATAACATTGTTCCGTATCCTATGCTGGGATATCCTCAAGCTAAAGCTCTAGGTCCAGCAGCCTATTGAGATGTAGACTATTCAGCCGCGGCTTTGCCACGTTGCCCAGGGTGCACCACGAGGAGGCTAGTCTACTTTTGCACCCCAAAAATTATATGATTCATTATAATAATTGCATGGAGAACTAGAAAAATATAATGCATTCCGGATCTCTCAGGAATCATATTTAATAGCATAGATAATTAAATTTTAGTTCATGATCTGTGGACGTCGTTGTGAGTATCCCATCCTAAGATCTTTTCTTAGCTGAAGGATTTCTTTCTATCTTTTTAGGCCTATTGAGGAAACCAACCTGGGATTCGCAGGAGTGATTTAAGTAAACCAAAGGAAACCAAAATCAACATAATTGGTAAGGGTTTCTTCTCTTGAATACGTGTCCGTTTCTCGTTCACTTATCCTGAACAGCAAGTTGTTGAAACTCACAAATCACCACAGTAATTACAATACCGTTGTGCTACAAGGGCAGATATCTGTGTTATGTCGGTCATTAGGTCGCTTCTTCTTCTTAACTAACCGACGAAGTTGCCTCTGCGTCACTGCAGTGACGCAGAAAATAAAGATTTCCAACACAGTCTTTATCATCCGTGTCACTGCAGCCGAAGACGGCTATGTCTGGACGTTCTGATTAATAGTGGTGATGGTCTTCTAATACGCGCCTCTTGTAATCTCCAATATGAGTGCACAGCCTTGTAAGGATCTGTGTTCGTATGCATCATTATTTTAATTTTAATATAATTTTTTTTCCGACAAACGTACACTATCTCGTAAACCTGCAGTTTGTTTCTTTCCTGAATACTGAAGTAGAATGTGCAGCTTTCTATTCAATTTAAGATATCGTGAAGTAACATTCAAACAGCCGCTAATACTGAAGTCAGCTCCAAACAACGATTAAAGACACCTAGTATCACAAAACATTGATGATATTTCGCTAGCACTTTGACGGTCTGATAAGCTGACCCTCACAGATCACTTGTGAAACTAGCGTAGGATACAAGGTTATCAGTGTGTAGCTTGAGATCCACTGTTAATTCATTGCTGCCATGAAATTTAGTAAAATATTTTATCTCTACACCTTGATTATACATCATCATGCCTAGGCTCTTGATTGGGATAGCTGTGTTCTCGGCCATTTTGCATTCCTCATTGCTTAGTCAACACAAATCTACGAAACGTTCGGTTCCTAGCAAAATTTCGGAATCCATATATCTTGATGCATTTCTTGAAGTTTGCTGTACACATCTACTGGCTATGACATGCTGAAAAATGTTTACCTCTGCGAAGTATGTTGCGGTTCCAATGGAGATCTCGAATAACGCCTTCATTGCACATCGCTGAAACAAACTTCGCCACTATAGTAGCCCACTCACATCATCGTCTTGAGATAAGACGGTTTTCAATGAGACTGGAGCTGTATTCGTACTATAATGTCTAGTTATACAATGAAACGTTTCACATTAGTTGTGAACACTCATTCATAGTACGAAGTGAACACCTACCGATGAAACTTTTCACTTCACGACTGGAGCTATGATATTAATTTTCGTATCTAGAATGTAATTTGTGTTACTATATCTTCCCAGTGAAATAAAGATGTTCCCCCACTGATTTTCCACTAATGTAGTCCTTGGCAAAGAGCAATGCAAATAGATTTGAATACACATGAAAATCACGCATTTGAATGATCATCATCATTCAGAATCTCTGCTTATCAATATTGTTAATACTGCAATAGTGGCAGCACAAAAACAACATACAAGTTTCAACATCCCGCACATGTTCTTCGCATTGACCCACCGATGGCTGCAAGGAACCAAATTCCTTGCACAGGTTCTGTTCTTCTACAGCCAGCCAACAGCGTGAGTTAAAGTTGTAAACCCTTACATTCAATATTTGTTCAGGTAAGGATTCATATGTGAACGACGGTAAGAATGTCAGTTTTATACCATAAATTTTTCAATTAAATTCGAATAGTAAAAATTCCTAGGACTGAGAACATTAGGGGGCGTTCATTAATTACGTGAGTTGAAATGGAGAGGGGGGGGGTGTCCGGTGAAATCTCACGAAACCAAAAAAAAGTCTACAATGACACGAAAATCAATTTAAGGGGAGGGGGTATTTCGTCGGAACGTGGGTATGTAACCACACTTCAGCGTGAGACCTAAAAAAGGGGGTCTCAAAAAGTAATGAGGTCGATTTGTAGGCGGGGGAGGGGGGAGGGTCTCCGACAAAATGTGACGTCATTTTAGTGGGAGGGGGGTCGGACCAAATCTCACGAAGTCTCACTAGAGACGGGGGGGGGGGGGGGGGGTAGGGAATTCCGAAAAAAACACCTCACGTCATTAGTGCACACTTCTTACATACTATTGAAACCAATCGCGCAACAGACAACTTTCCCTTTTTGTGGCGTTAGGCTTCGTCGACTCCGAGATTATTAGAGTTTGAAAAATATTGGGTTCTAGGAACGATAAAGAAATTGGCCATGGCCGCTTGATGAAACCATCTCGGCATCCGCGTGGAGTGGTTTCGACAAAATTACGAAAAACAGTGTTTTGGATGTCCGGACGGTATTCGAACCCCCGTCTTACCGAATGCAAGGCAAGAGCGTTACCGCTAGCCCACAACTTTGTGAACCCATCCGCAACGCCTTCCCAAACACCAGACTGTTTACATCAGCACCGTAGCGTTTTTCCAACCTGACAGCCCAATCTTCAAGTAACCTGTCCGTCTCCAAGTAAATTGACCCAGAAAATAATTTCGTTCTTATTGACGAAAGCTAACTCTTCTACTATTGGCCTAGACACCGTCGAAATTCACTGTTCACCAAAATGTTAAACGGTCCATCGGAACTCAAGTCTATACAAAGCCCATTGCATCTCTCTTATCTGCATCCGAATACCAAACAGAATGATCCCCTATGGTTCCTCACAAAGTACCAAATCTGACAGTAGCTCGAGATTAAGTAATTTAACAGAACATCGTTCACTATGATTATCAACAGTCGACATGTTTTTAAATCAGAATATTATTATGCTGAACACTTCGCTAGAGCAGTCCTCATCAGTAGTTCTTAAGGTTTGAAAAATAATTCCTGTCTCGTCTTTGATTTGAGTTAATTTTACATGAATATTAATGTAATACGTAATTTTTATGTTTTCCTGTACGACAGACGTTGGTAAATATCTGAACATAGTCTTCAAATTAATTTTTGGTTAAAATGTTGTAAAAACAGTCTCTGAGAAGAGGGTAGCCAAAGTCGGACCCTTGTTAAGAATATACACAAAATTATCAGGAAAGTCCATTTAAATGAGAAAGAATATGAAAGGGTTTATTTTAATATCTGATCACATGGTGTGAACAATACATAATTTACCATGTAAGAAACAAGTTATAAGTTTCTAAGCTAATAAGTTCTTTCACTAACGACAAAAACCAATTTTCCCGAATGTTTATATATTTGTTTTGGCCATCTGGAATAATATTTCAGATCACATTAACAAATTTATGGAATATTAATATGAATAATGGGGGTACGGCTTTGGGAATAACAAGGTGTCCTACTTGGGATCTCTTTGACCTGGAGAATTCAGTCGTTTAAAAATAATGTTGGGTAGATATCAAAATAAACAAATGACACTCTGGTCTAGAGTAGTATTTGCTAAAGCCACAGCAGTTGTTATTTTTTTCCTTCCGCAACACTATAAAAACGTTGTTTTATTATCCTCTGCAAAAACTTTCACTCTTAAGGAAAGCACTAATAGCGTAACTGACGGGATACTTGTCTTTGCCCGACCCTGCAAACTTCGGGACACATATTTCTTTTGATGTCTACGTAATGAAATATATGCTGCCAAATGCAACACCATCCAAGGGAAATAAGGTGAGGGGTTCAACTTAGGAACCCGTGTCCGGGTTTGGGTACTTTCCTCTAATAATGTCATTCGATGGTGAAGAAAATGGATTTATTTTTAACAGAATCTTCAATGGTATAGGAGATTGAAAGGAAATTGTAGGTCATGTAGTTCGGTGGGATGGTCAAAGAAAATTTAATTGGTGTTTAAAAAATTAGAATTACATTTAACCATCTTTAATACGAATCATTACATGGAGCAGTAAATAAAATATAATGCATTCCGGATCTTTACATTTCATTTCTTTGCCTGTGCACATCGAAGTGAGTATTCCTTCCCTCGCTGTCTTCTGATATGATTAGTTTCTGCTTCTTTTTCCTTCGCCGGTGTGATTTCTGTAAAACAAAGGAAACCACGAGTTTCTTCTCTTGATATTTGTCCGTTGTCCCGTTCGCTTAACAAAAATAGCAGGTTGTTAGAAACTCACAGGTTTAGCAATCCAATTCGAATTCCGTCGTGCTGTGGCTACATTCGTCGGATGACTATCTTCTGTCGGTCAGTTGGTCTTTACTTCGACTCTGCTTAACGTTGAAGTTGCCTCCGCGACCACAATGCCAATGATGACGCAGATCTCGATGACTGTCTCCATCATCTTTGGCACTGTAGCCGAAGACGGCTATCTCTGGATGTTCTGATTAAGGGTTGCGATGGTCTCCTGAAATGCTACCTCCTGTAATTTCTACAATGAGTGCACAGGTTGCCCTATGAAGGGTGTGCTTGTGACTAAATGACAAGGCTCACTTGTGAATTTAAAGAAAGGTATAAGGTTATCAGCGATAGGCTGAGCTGCACTCTTAATTCATAAATGCCACGTCATTCAGTTGAGTATTTTATCTCTACATATCAACAATACGTCTCTTGTTGATTGGGGGGGGGGGAGCTATTTTCTTGGTCTTGGCCATTTTGACTTCCGCGTTGGTTGGTTAGCACAAATCTGCCGGAGCAGGGTTCAATTCATAGCAGAATTCCAGAACCCAGTTCCTGTAATTCCTTTCTTGAAACTAGTTGGCTTGCGGCTCAGCTGGCTGAGACTAGCTGCATATTGCTCACCCCTGCGTAGTGAACTGTCGATGCAATAAAGATCTCGAATGTCGCCTTCGTTGCACCTTCGGTTCACCACGCAGAAGCAAACTTCTCCACTAATGTAGCTCTCTCGCACCCTCCACAAGAGATAACGTGGTTCTCAATCCTCTCCCACTGTATGCATTGTTAACTTGTCATACAGTGACAAGCACATAACTGCGAAACGTATCACATGCGATGTTAGCTTGCATCCAAAGTATGACATAAATACCTCTACCGCTGAAGCTTCCCATGTAACCACTGAAGTTTTGAAACCAAATTTCTGAAGGAATAAGGAGATTTCTGCCACTGATTCTGCACAAAGTAGTAGAGCCATATCCACAGTGATTTTCTACGAACGTAGCCAAGAGCGAACAGGTGTGAAAATACGTTAAAATCAAATACCTAATTTTGAACCTTCAGTCAGCATCTCCGTTAATCACTGTCATTATTACTGCAAAAAGATGCAACACGAAAATAACATTACAAGTTTCAATGTCCCTAATATGTTCTTCATTGGGAAGCTAATTCCTTGCAAAGGTTAACATTGTACGCTAAAGCTTTAAGCCATTGCATTCAATATTATTTCAGGTGAGCAACTGCGAGTTTATCACAGTTTTACACGCAGAGGAATTCTTTTATATTTCGATATACGCAATACACAACACTTAATGACTGATAATATTACCTCTTATTAAAATCACTCGCTCAGTAGACAAATTCCTGTTTTTGGCTTTACGACTCGTCGACGTCGAGGACACTAGAGCCGTGATAGGACTGGGGGCTGTGAATGGAGAGAAAATCTTATATGACCTTTTGAAGGAACCATCCCAGTATCCGCATGGAATTATTTCTGAAAAATAAATGCTTCATTGGGAAAAATCCGATAGAATTGAATGATCATCATCAAAATTGGTAATAATGACATTCAGTCGTGAAGAAAAAGGGAAGATTTATTTTTGACAGCATCTTCTATAGTATGGATTTGAAAGAAATCAGAAATCAAATTGTTGGTTAGGATATCGTCCAGCCAAAGATATGTAACTGGAGAAACAGGATAAATTAAGAAGCTGGAATTAAATGCAACCATCTTAAACTGTAAAGAGAAGCAGGTATGCTTGCCGAATTTGTGTTTAACTGACGTTGATACTGAAAATGTTAAGACGAAACTATAGACGCCTTTTAACATATTATTAGTAATGGTACTTAATGGGACTAATACAACATAGCTATACACTGCTTTTCACAGAGTTCTACTTCAATGTACAATCACTTGGCCCTTTCAGGTAGTCAGAAATGTTATGCTTATAGATAGATTTCCAATACATTTGTGCCAAGATTTAAACGCCTACTGAAGATACAATTTAAGATTTGGTCATTATTTTAATCAATTCATATTCTTAAAATCTGTTACCGTAACACATATAAATAACAACTTCTTTTTCAAAAACGAAGAAATACTGTTTTTAAAATAAAAAGAAAAATAAATAAAGAAATGCATGCATTTCACAATGTCCATCTTGTTACAAAAGGTATTAGGAATGAAGATAATTTTATCTGCGTAACAGTAAGCAACTTTGAAAAAAATTTAATTATCTACAGATATTTTTATATTTCATCGTTTATTGAAATGACAGTGTTAGGATTCTGTCACCTCGTTTATAGGTAGGCTAATCTTTGGGCCGATTATTATATAAGATAAAAAGAAAAAATATGTTTCAAATCGAATATCTTACGCTTTTTCCTCTAATCTGGTAGCAGATTTGTTTTTTCAGTTCAAATCTGTCGAGTCTGTCAGTTAAGAGGAGAGAGAATGTAATTCTCGTGGAAGCTAAGCAATGCACTTACAAAGGGTTAAACTTGGCTGTTTTGGTGTGAAGGGCAAACTCGTTGAGATGTATCCGCGGATGTGCAGTTCAGCTGTTACTCAGAACTCAAACACCGCCTTGGCAACAACTGAGCTGCTCTCCGTAAATACCAACACCACCCTTAATGTCACGTGCTCGTATGAATCGTAGATGATAAGTTTTTTCCATCTATTTTGGTCCAAGTTTTTTTGTTTTCAGCTACAGAAACAGTAGAGAAAGTAATTTGAAAACACCTGTAAGAAATTAGCAGCGATTCTGAAAAAAAAAAAGCCTGGCGTTCTTTATATATATATCAATGAAATGGTACACCTTGTTTCACAAATTTCATAAAGAATTTACCATCACTGTGAACTATAGCGAAACAAAAATAAAAAATCGACATCGACATTTGAAATTACAAGATATATAAACAGTTGTGTCAGGAATTATACCGAAGAGATAAACAGACTTCTAAGTTTAATATAATTCAAACACCAGCTGAACATTAAAAATATGAAAATTAAGTTGGTATTTCAAACGTCCAAGTTACTAAATTGATTAAAAGTTGCTGTTATCTGCAACAATGTTCACGTAAATCTTCTTGTTCTTAGAACTGATTTCTTTATCAAAAAGATATAACATCTTTACAACAATGTTCAGCGCCTCCTCCATTCGTGTGTTAAATTCCAAACAAATATGCAACATTGTAACAGGCTGTACGCCGTAAACAGTCCAATTACAATTTAAATTAAAAAATTAAATAAATACCTTAAAAAAAATCCTAATGCCCATTCGAAGTCTCTCTTGTCGGCACAATATCACATGAAGAACTGTTACTACTGCTTCAGTGACAAGTAAAAGTTTCTCCATGAAAGATTATTTATTATCCCATGTATTTGTGGGGAGACTTGCAGCCGAACAAAACTCCACCGGTGATAGTGAGAACTTGTGAGGTACAAAGAAATACCAATGCGCGAATGAACGTCACTAGAAAGTTCATTAAGCATAGCATGTCGATATGTCAGGATAATCGAAGGTGCGCCATTACTTAATTAAGTGACGGCCATGATAGATATGAAAATAATAACGTTAAAATACTGGTACATGACTGTTTTCAACTGAGCCCCTTGCAAAACATGACAGAATCCCGGCCGAGCAAACCCGTTATAAAGCGAACGACACGCCACGAATGATTGTTTATAGGGATATCAAACGATCGAGCAACAGTTACACAAATATTGGTACAGTAGTAATTCCTGATTTATTTTAAAATATACATGGTATCGTAAGTGAGCACAATAATTGTTTCAAATTCAAAAGCTGTAGCAAAATCTAATGAAGTGGAAATCCCAATATACTTTATTGTTTGATATCATTAGTACAATGTACAAGACTAAAATCAGTGTGTTGTTGTTTTAATCCTTTTGTTTATGAAAATAACTTTGAAATAATTATTTGAAATTTTATTTATGAAAAAATTACGTAGTATAAAAAAATTGTTATGCAGTTATTTCGGAGAGAACTTCACCTCTATTTATTTGCTTTCAAATCATTTCTTACGTTCTGTGCTCTAAATAAATAAATATCGTTTATGATTGTTAATTATTGTATGTTAATATAGCCGAGAATTCACATTTGTGCTAAAATCTGTGACATCCCATTACGTTTAAATTTCACTCCTTATCTCTAATCACCTTCAGCCTATGAGATAGGCCTTATGTATCTGGATGACACACGAATCGATATTAAAATGTTTGGAAACAATCATTAACTACTGGAATATCGCTAGAGATCCATTTTGATGAATATTTCTATCTGGACGTAATTCAATGGAGTTTCCACTTAAATTATTGCAACTATAGAAATTTTTTCTCATTTTAATTTCCTTAGGCTTTTCCTCACTAGAATCTCGAACAGTTAAAAAACTATATCAACGAAGATACCTCTATAGTTGCAATAGAATCATACTAAATTATGTCTTCATACACTTGACTAATGTTGTACACTTTTTAAGTTAGCCTCTTTTGAGCTGCTGGCTAAATAACCCTACTTTCCAGGGCATTATGTACTGTGACTTATTTCGTCTTCCCACAGACTTCAGTTGTTGGCACAATACCGCAGTAAAACAGAATCTTGCCGCCACCTAATGAAGACGGGTTTCTTCATTTGGCCCCTGCTAGCAGTGTTATTTTCGATAGTTAAATGTTGCGTTTGTCTCACAATCAGTTACAAGGACAGCAATGGCATCAGAGATATAACTTAAATTCCCTGTTACCACTGCAAACCTGGCAGCCGAAGAGAATATCGCCGCTAGGTCGGATCTCCCGTACTGAAGATAATGGACATTAATTCCTACCCCATTATTATGTCAATTTACTCTGTATTTAGTGCATAAATATGGGTTACATTTCTTGATACTGTTGGCAGTACTTGGGGAAGTGGCCTAGGAATAGTCGATGATGTTTAACACAATTTGCACTTACACTTTTGAAATACTACTGAGATACCAGAAAATACTATATATAACTTAATACTACAATTTAATACATAGTTCACAGTAGGATTTCCCGTCGCGAACGCTGTTCACTATTGGTCATACAAAGGAAAAGTTAGATTCTAAACCAGAGTTAAAAGTAAAAGAAAATTGATAGTGAAAAAGATGAAAACATTTATTCGACAGCTAAAATGATTGAATGGCGTTTATTATCATCACAGGTACTGTGCGTTGAATACATTTTTAATAAACTTTTAAAACTGCAAAATATTACCGGAGAAATGAAGTGCGCTAATTACCGCCCACTGAAATATTAGCAACTGAAAAAAGATTATTTTAAAAGCAGAAAGAAACTTTTTCTGGAAAATGGGTTCCGAAAACATCATTGGTGTTTTAAAGAGCTTTTAACTAAAATAGTACGAGGAAACCGTTGGTGATTCAAAGCTTTTCCACTTTCCACCAATCTTCTCAAAATCTGGAATTAAAGTTGTACAGCTAGGAGTACCACATAGCTATAGTTAATACACTGAGCCCGGTGGATGAGAGGTAATGCTTAGGCCGCTATTCGAACCCACGGCCTCGCGGCTACCAGGCCAGTGCGTTACCAATCACTCACCACGCTCGGTGTTTCAAACACTTACTCATGTATCACGTGATGAATTACACAGCAGCTGAACAACATACTTTTATTGTTATTGTTTAAATTACATGCAACAGCGTTAAGGAAAAACTGCCTTGAGAAAACATAATTTTCGATTTTAATTACATAAGAATTAGTTTTCTAATCTATCATTACTATACATATCACTTCACTCTTTAAAACAAGCATCAGTTACCATATACAAAGCATAAGTCTTTGATGACATGATTATACAAAACAAACAATTGTAATATTGATAAGAGAGCATGCAAAAATTACGTAGCTCCATTTAGGCTTGATGTGAAAACCACCCTCCCCCCCCCTCCCCACGTAGCCTGACATCGTTTTGTTTTTATAACCCCCCCTCCTCCCGCGTGGCAAGTAGCTTTTTTCTCCTATTGATTCCAGAAGGCATTTTGTGCTGTTTTAACTTGCCAGACTATCGTAAATTACATACGGAGATAATCAATAATGGAAATAAATATTCACAGGTGTTGTATGTTCTCTACCTTATTTTAAATGTGACAAATAATATGAATGAAAAGCTACGTGGCTTGTCTGGAAATTTCCCCCTCCCCACCTAGTCCAGCGTAGCTTTACAGGTAACCTCTCCCCTCCCTTCCCCTCAGGCCGAGCCTCGTAGTTTATGAATGCTCGCTCCTTTATACCAACGTATTTGTAAACATAATATTCCCCTCTGTTAAATTGAAGAATAAACTTAGATTCTTATGTTTCTCATTTAATTTCTAGGTTATTTCCAGTAACAGTGCGTGGGAGTCCTACTATTTATTAATAGTAAGTTTATCTCGTTAAAAATGCTTGTTTCTAATTCTCTACCTTATTGTACGACGAACTCCCCGTGCTCGAATGATTCTGTTGGCCCATATATAAACTGTGTCATTAACATGGTATTGCTGCTCTCCCCGCTTTGTAATTAATCAGTCATCATGAATTATTAAAGGAAGCTTTACGTGAAATGTTGTTATGATGCAACATAGTAGTATTTAAACCTAACTGAAAACGCTTGCGTACTCGCCAAATCCGTCAACTCATAGTGCACACACGCTTTCTCATACAAAACGTTATACGCATTTACTCCCCACTTTCACAGCGTTTAACATATCAAAAACTTGTCCTCCGTACTCTCTTCAACAAAACCATGTACGCCATTATAATAACTTACAGACACTCCCCTCTCCACTGCCAGTCACTCTCGCCTTACGATACTGCCAACTATAGACAATAAAAGTTACTAATTTTAATACGAAATTTACTAGCTACTCTACACACTAAACATTTTACACATATTACATTAATTATATAGATATATTTACACATTGAAGATAGGTGAAATGTGAACTCAATAGTTATATAATTTAAACAATTAACGTCTTTAATCAACAACGATTACTGATTCACAGCTTCCACCTCTCATCTGTTTGTTAAGCTCTCCTTGGACACTATCGAAGCATTACGATTAAGCAGGGTACCACAGTTCCGCAGATTGTTCCGTGACGAATCTCGTCGTGTGTTGCATACACAGCGTTGCTGAGCTGTACAATAAAGACCTCGAGTACAGTCCTTCTATACAGCTCAGCCCCGCCGCAGATGCTACCAGCCGTCAGTTTGACGATCACTTTGGGCAAAATCGGTTTTCCCTGTTTGTTAACCTCTCCTTGGACACTGTCGAAGCATTACTATTAAGCAGGGAGCCACACGTCAGCAGATTGTTCCGTGTCGAGCCTCGTGGTGTGTTGCATCCGCAGCGTTGCTGAGCTGTACAAAAAAGACCTCGAGTACAGTCCTTCTTATACAGCTCAGCCTCGCCGCAGATGCTACCAGCCGTCAGTTTGACGATCACTTTGGGCAACATCGGTTTTCCCTGTTTGTTAACCTCTCCTTGGACACTGTCGAAGCATTACTATTAAGCAGGGTCCCACAGACCAGCAGATTGTTCCGTGTCGAGTCTCGTGGTGTGTTGCATCCGCAGCGTTGCTGAGCTGTACAAAAAAGACCCCGAGTACAGTCCTTCTTATACAGCTCAGCCTCGCCGCAGATGCTACCAGCCGTCAGTTTGACGATCACTTTGGGCAACATCGGTTTTCCCTGTTTGTTAACCTCTCCTTGGACACTGTCGAAGCATTACTATTAAGCAGGGTACCAAAGGCCCGCAGATTGTTCCGTGACGAGTCTCGTAGTGTGTTGCATCCGCAGCGTTGCTGAGCTGTACAAGAAAGACCTCGAGTACAGTCCTTCTTATACAACTCAGCCCCGCCGCAGATGCTACCAGCCGTCAGTTTGACGATCACTTTGGGCAACATCGGTTTTCCCTGTTTGTTAACCTCTCCTTGGACACTGTCGAAGCATTACTATTAAGCAGGGTACCAAAGGCCCGCAGATTGTTCCGTGACGAGTCTCGTAGTGTGTTGCATCCGCAGCGTTGCTGAGCTGTACAAAAAAGACCTCGAGTACAGTCCTTCTTATACAGCTCAGCCTCGCCGCAGATGCTACCAGCCGTCAGTTTGACGATCACTTTGGGCAACATCGGTTTTCCCTGTTTGTTAACCTCTCCTTGGACACTGTCGAAGCATTACTATTAAGCAGGGTCCCACAGACCAGCAGATTGTTCCGTGTCGAGTCTCGTGGTGTGTTGCATCCGCAGCGTTGCTGAGCTGTACAAGAAAGACCCCGAGTACAGTCCTTCTTATACAGCTCAGCCTCGCCGCAGATGCTACCAGCCGTCAGTTTGACGATCACTTTGGGCAACATCGGTTTTCCCTGTTTGTTAACCTCTCCTTGGACACTGTCGAAGCATTACTATTAAGCAGGGTACCAAAGGCCCGCAGATTGTTCCGTGACGAGTCTCGTAGTGTGTTGCATCCGCAGCGTTGCTGAGCTGTACAAGAAAGACCTCGAGTACAGTCCTTCTTATACAACTCAGCCCCGCCGCAGATGCTACCAGCCGTCAGTTTGACGATCACTTTGGGCAACATCGGTTTTCCCTGTTTGTTAACCTCTCCTTGGACACTGTCGAAGCATTACTATTAAGCAGGGTACCAAAGGCCCGCAGATTGTTCCGTGACGAGTCTCGTAGTGTGTTGCATCCGCAGCGTTGCTGAGCTGTACAAGAAAGACCTCGAGTACAGTCCTTCTTATACAGCTCAGCCCCGCCGCAGATGCTACCAGCCGTCAGTTTGACGATCACTTTGGGCAACATCGGTTTTCCTGACGTCTGCCAGTCTCCGTCTTACGATGTCTGTCTACACTGCATCCAGCGTGAAATCCTGAATGAAATCATTTAACTTTGTGTTGTTGGTAAATGCGGATGCTGTCGGCTGTAAAATTTTTTACAGTACTGTGAGATTTTGAATTTGTAGCTTGCTTCTTAATATTGAGGTGAAAATGCACTAGACACAAATTTTTATTACATTTTAGATTTTGATCGTGACTTCGTCCATGTGGACGAGAGAAGATCTGAACCATTCTTTATTGACTTTCAAATTATCTACTGCACACAGTTCCGGGAAGCGTACAAGAAAGATCTCAAGTAAACTCCTTATACCTCTAAGCCTCGTCGCAAGTGCTACCAGCCGTCGGGACGACCACTTTGGTCAAGATCACTCACTCACCGCGATAGCTATTGGCTGGAGAAAGGTGATGTCACGTGCCTGCCTTCACTTGAAAATTAACAGCAACCATATTTTTGGAAATTATAGATTATGGACACAATTTAAGAGCTCAGCAACTGCTATGAAATTAATTGCCAGAATAAATTAATTAAGTTTGCTATTCGTAGCATTTCATTCTTCGCTAGTGTTGCTGCTCGACCAAAGTTTATACATTACGGTTTATTTGCTTTTTACGTATTTTACCAACTACTTTCGTTAATGACATTTGCTAACTTTCGCTGTACGTGAGTTGTTAAGTTATTTAAAATAGACATCAGACCAAATATGTTGCCGAATACAATATTTTGTCAATTCATTTCTTATGAGTTGTTCAACTATTTAACAATCTGGAATCTGCATTAAGTTCTCTGGCCGTTACAAACAGTATGACCAAAGGTTACGCTATGGATATTTGTCCAGCTTCAATAAAAAATCAACGGGAAGCTTTCAAAGGAAACAGGAATTCTTTAGATTTTGCAGATTGAACTTTCAGGGCCTATTAAAGTCAAGTTTGTATTTCAACAAGTTCAAGTATACGACCTTTGAAAGAACTTTACAATAGCGCGATCATCACTTTCAGTGTTTAATTCCTCTATTAATACTTCTGAATTCTTCAAGCTCAATAAATTTTAATCACCCTAAGCTTGAAACACAGTTCAAGTTCGTCTTTGGTCAGAACAGGCCAACTAGTCATAATCTTTGACCCTTAAAACGTCAACTATGCCAGATCCGTGACGATACGCAAAAAACGGTCACGGGCTTACACTAGTCAATAATAATTTTCTGGCCCGCCTACACATTCTAAATTTAATATACGGCCCTCTGCAAAATTGAGTTTGACACCTATGTTCTAGACGATTCACATCGTATTCAACATTATGAGAGAATCAGTCTAACTCGTCCGCACTGTTTGATCAGATTTTAATTTTCTGCTCCGTACATAGTTAAACAATTTGATAATAAAAAAGCTAAATTTTAAATTCAACTGAAGATTCATTAGATCGTACTAAAGGAGGTGAAGTAGCCTAGCATTGGAGGTAGGCGTAACCAGTTACATTCCTTCAAACCAGGTAATACTGTGATCTACAGTTTGACGTGGAATCCGCTCCACGGAATCTTTCTGGCGTACTTCACATTACACAGCCAGCTGTGCCACAGGTGAAGGCCTTGTTAGTGATCTATGAAAATCCCTTCCGAGCCAATTACTCGAACCGGGAACTTTTCGATCTACAGTCAGACGCCGTCACTACTGAGCCACCAGAATGATAATTTCAGATCTTATGCCGATCCCTAAACCTGTCAAACTGATCAGCATCTTTTAAGCTAGGCAAGTCGCTATGTAAAAGAATTTAGTGGACAGACGGGATTTCGATTTTCTGCTCTGGTGCCTGGAAATGTAGTGTGATTATACTCGTGCCACCTATGACTTAAAGTCAGAATCTGCAACAGATTAAACCCCAACAAACTCGGTTGAGAAGATTTCAATTTATGCCAGATTGTATATGTTCACAATAGATTTCGTTTTGTAATCGAAGGTTTCCGCGGCACGGAGTAGTTTCTATGCAATCCTAGTTTTAGAATCTGATCTAGTGACAGATGTCATTGCATCAAAAGATACTGTCTACCTAGCATTTTAAGCCAGATCTTAATGTTTCAAACCATGAAAATTACATCAAAATCTCTACTGTAATTTTGGCTTGTGCTGGAAAAAAAAACACACACACACACAACTACCTTACTGGTTTTCTTATGGATTGCATCTTGAAAGGATTGTAAATACCTGCTGATATTTAAAGCCAGAAATCAAATTCCTGTTATGAAGTAAGAATATTATTAATACAACACAACTGGCCATGATACTTGCTGCAAATTTATAACTAAATTACAGAAAATCTCTTCTCTTGTAATGTATCGGGCATCTGGATTCACTGTTCAAGTCACAGTCGGTTTCCGTCATGTGCCCTTTACAATACTGTTGGAGATGCAAAGGTGCTGTTTTAAAAAATTGATATTTATCAGCTACTAAATTACACCACACATTGGGATAATTGAAACAGTGAAGGAAATAATGAAATCTGAGAAATGTTTTCAATGGAGAATCGTATAAAAAATGTTTAACACTTAGTCACTTGGTAATAATTTCAGTGCTGAAATTTTAGACAGAATATGATATATACAACTAAACAATAACAAAAGCAACTTCGGCAAAATTTTTGAGGTAGAGTAATTAATCCCTAATTTTGTGAGTAAGGCGGAAGCAAGACAGGTGACGTAGTCTATGCGAATAAAACATTTTATTTGCTTTGTTACCAAACATAATAACATAACCCAATTAAAAACCTGTGGTGAGGGAGATAGGTTGTGACTGGAAACAAGGTACCCTTGATTTGTTCTTCACAATACACGTAAATTATATCATGTGTGACATCTATGTTATCAGAAGAAATTTTAACACTTTTGACTTACAATATATGTACGAGAGGTTAAGTTCCGATGAAAACTAGAATTGGCGTTATTAGTGCGAGCCGAGGATATTTTACGCAACTCTTGTGGTATCAAACATCAAGTATATGCTTTTTTTAGCATATTTGCAAAACAGACCGTATTTCTCTATTGACCGATTCCAGTTTATACAAAAAATGACTTTATTTTTGAATACATTGGAAAGCAATTAACTTCATCTTCCAGAGCAGTTGTATATTAATAAAATATACTGTTAAAATGCAAGTTTTTATTGTATACTCGTGATTTAGTCAATATGGACAAGGTTTGTGACTTTTAAGTTATAATAATTCAATTTCTAACTTTTGGTACGAACAAAGTGAGGAGTCAATAGCGTAAGTGGAATTTTTTCTGAATGCAGTTTCTTGATTACCGCATACGCCGCAGTCCTCTAAAAGAGTGCCTTGTTCGCCACAAATTTTCTCTCTTCGATTCACATAGTAAATTTTATCAGAGAATCGGTAAATTCAACATCAGACCAACAGGTCATCAAATTTTTGATCAGATATTAATATTCTGCTCTGCACACAGTTAAACCAACTCGAAAATAAAAAAAAACTAATTTTGGTATTTAACGCGAAGATACGTTCAACCTTCCCGAAGAAGGTGAACGTAGCCTGATCTGGAGGTAAGGTGGCAAGTTACTTTTCTCCTTATCTAACGTAACCGAATAAACCTACCGAATAAACGGAGCCTAGAATCTGACGTGAAAACCGCACCAAGAAACCCTCTGGCGTTTTTAACAATAGACTGCAAGCTGTGCCAGAAATGAAGGTCTGATTAAGGGCCTACGAAAATCCGTGCCGAGACAGGGATTCGAAACCACTGAGCCACAAGGCCGCTCAACTCGATAAAACACATCTCAAACTTTATGTCGAACCTTAAACCTGTCAAAATGTGTAGAGTAGTTTTAATCTGAACAGGATTATACATAAAAGATAGAGATTTTGGAATGTAAGGTTTTCGCGGGCAGAGAGAATAGTTTCTATCGAGTCCGGGTTTCAATTTCCTGCTGTGATGATACTTGATGTAGCGTCACAAGATATTGTATACCTCCCATTTTTATGTTAGACCCTAACTGTAAAAATAAGAAAATTAAATTAAAATATTTTCTGTAATTTTGGCTTGTATGGGTCAAGAAACATAGCTCCAATAATAGTTTTATGATAATATGGATACTAGCCTCAGAAGCACTGGAAATACATACTAATATTTAAAGTCAGAAAAGAAAATTAAATTATAAGTGCAGTCTCTTCAAAATAACTCCAGAATATGAGGTGCTACATAATATTCTTAATACAATACACCTCACCAGAATACGGTCTTCAGTTTCATAAGTAAATTACAGAAAATCTCTTCTCTTGTAATATATCGGGCATCAGATTAAACTGTTCAAGCCACAGTCGATATTCATCACGTGCCCTTTACAATAGTGATGGTACGAAAGCAGGAATCAAGATAAGTGTCACAGTCTATATGAATAAAACATTAGTAAAGTTTTATTAGTATTGTTAAGAAAAACGATACCAAAGACCAATAAGAAACAAGTGGTGAGGGTGATATGCTGTGACTGGAAAATGGTTCTCTTGATTTTCATTTCACCTTATGCAAACATTATATCATGTTTGACAACCTTGATGTCAGAAGAAATTTATAATACTTTGCCTGGGAGATGTTGACTGAATTTTTGTGAAGACTAGACTTGCGGTTATTAATGTGAATCTAGATTTGGTCTTGAGGATCACTCAACAAGTTTATGTTTTTATCATTTTTGAAACAGATATTATTTAGTATTGACTACTATCTGTTTGTACAAAATACGATTTTAATTTTTGAATAATTCTGCATCTTCCCGATAAATTATTATTTAAAAAAATAGGTCGTTTTTTAAGGTAATGCAGAGCATTACAATTTGAACTTTGCCACCAGATTATGGTGCTCTTGACACTGTCCTTATAGAGTTCTCGGAGAATGGAAAAATGTATCGGACAATATTATTCGTCTCTGCCTGATCATTCACATCACAAAACAAAGAAAAAACAACAATACTTAGTGAAAGAAGTAGAATACTATTCTTCAAGAAAACGCACAACCTCACACTCAGAAAACATTAAAAAATATTTTGGTCATAGATAATTATATTTTTATCTTGAGCATTTTCATCTATGCTGCATAAGTATGCAGGGGATTTAAAAATACCGGACGCGAACGGAGCAGAACACTTAACATGAATCTTGTTGAAAGTCGGATGACTGTCATATGATTTACAACGATTATAATAACTTACAATTGGCTGTATAAAAAAAACCAGAGATCCCTACAATCCGTTATTGTACCGAGAACTTATTCTTTTGGCAGAATCTCACAAACCATTGGATTCTACCGTTGCGAGTATTCTGGTAGTTGATTGTATCGACTTTGCGAAGACGTTTTCTTCTCTTAGCAGTAGAGTTGTCTCCGCGACCAAAGTGGGAACGATGATGAAGAAATAGAGCATTATCTCCATCAATGCTGGCACTATAGACGCAGACATCAACGTGGTATTCTCATTATCATCGGCGACTTCACAAGATTTAAACACTTGTTAATGACGTCGTTTAAAAATATGACAATGTTTTTGTCTCCTTCTTTTTTTTAGCTTATGCTATTCACCAACGTTTAGTAAAAATAAATCTCTTTTTTCAAATTTAATATAGATGACGGTGTAATTACATTTGAAAAAAATGTATTTCACTAGATTTACACAAGTGCGGAAGAGATAGCGCTATATAAGAAATCTCCGGTCACAACTTTATTCAAAATAAATCAAAAAAATAACCTATTCACTTAAATTGATAGTCTTCTACCATTTCGGCCTATGTTTGCTAATCTGATCACGAACACAGACTATGAAGTGATGGCGTTCCATGTCGCAATGATAACATCGACATTACGTTGACTGTTCGTATACGACATTTGAGGGATATAATATTCACCTCACATGTCTGAGTTATTACACCTTCAGTAAGAGCAACAATATACAACGCAACTGAGGAGAGTACCAAAAATGTAGCAATTAACAATACTATCTTCATAACAGAGAGACTGGGCGTTTGTATCATAAACGCGTCTTTCTGTACTATAAAGGAAATTTTAATCCGGGTATGAAACTGTAAGAAAACAACTAATGACACAAGAAGTTACATAACAGATAAATTCTTTTGTCACATAGGATACATAAGTATTACACATACTGAAATAATTTTTAACATTTCAAAACTGGACAAATAACACTATATGATTATCAACCACCAACATATACAATCTTATTTAAAATACTAACATTATTTGTTTCATGGTGATCAATTAGCTATAGAGTTTTTTCTTATGATCTGGAAAATGACTGTGACATTGAGAAAATTGCGATTACATTTAATGAACAATATCAAAATAGTAATAATTGTATTCGATGGTGGAGAAAATGGTAGGATTTGTTTTTGACAGAATCGTTTGTGATATAGTTGACTGGAAGGAAATTACTAACGAAACAGTTCCGTGGGAATAATTGTGCCAAAGGAAAAGTAATTCGTGATACAAAACAATATTAAAAAAACTAGAATTAAATTTAACCTTCTCACACTCTAATAGGTATAATTGTTTGTAGCATTATAAAAATTTAATACATTCCAAGCAGATAAATTTACATTTCATTTCATTGCCAGTGGACGTCGAAATGAGTATCCCTTCCTCCGTTCTCTTCTTAGCTGATGGTTTTTCCATTTTCTGATGGCCTTGTGAAGGAATCAACCAGCCATTAACAGGTGTGATTTCCATAAACCAGGTAAAACCAAAATCAGGATACCTGTGACAGGTTTCTCCTCTGTATCTGTCCGCTGCCCCGTTCGCTTAGCCGAAATAGCAGGTTGTTAGAAACCCACAAATCAGCACAGTAATTCGAATCCCGTTGTGCAGCTCTCAACTGTTGCGGCTAGGCTATATATGGCGGGGGTACCCATCTTATGTCAGTCTCTTCTTCAACTCTGCTTAGCGTGGAAGTTGCCTCCGCGACCACAATGCCAATGATGACACAGATCTGGAACACCGTCCCTGCCATCTTTGGCACTGTAGCAAAAGACGGCTAACTCTGGATATTCTGATGAAGCGATGTGATCGTCTTCTGACATGTGCCGTCTTGTAATTTCTACAGTGATTGTACGGGTGCACGGTAACCTTATGAAGGCTGTGCTAGTGACTGAATGACATTAATCACTTGCGAAAGGAGTGAAAGGTACAACTAGGTTAACAGGGTGATAACTTAAGTTGCACTCTTAACTAACAAGTGCCACGTGATTCAGTTGGGTATCTTATTTCTACATTTTGATAATACGTCGATTCCCGAATCTTGTTGATTGGGGATAGCTGTTTCCTTGGTATCGACCATTTTGATTTCCGTGTCACTTGGATAGGACAAATCTGCTCGAGGGATCAGTTAATATCAGAATTGCATAATCCAGTTCCCCTAACACCTTTCTTGAAGTTAGTAGTCGTCGGTTCAGTTGGCTGTGACGTGCTGTATTCCTGTATAATGCTTACCACTGCTGGGCGAGCTGATGATGCAATAAAGATCTCGAATGCCGCCTTCGTTGCACCAACAGCTCACCACGCAGAAGCAAGCTCTCTCACATCATCCACTTGAGATACTGTGGCTTTTAATCTTCTTCCCCTGTTGAAATGTCTAGTCATACAGCGACCGGAACATAGCTGTGAAACGTATCGTTGATGGATTTCTATCAGGCATCCAAACAATCCATGAAACCACTGCAATTGCGGTATTAGATCTTGCAAGGAAGAAAGAAATTAGTACCACTGATTATTTCCAAAGAAATAAAGCCGTTTTACATTGATTTTCTACGAACCTAGCCCTTAAAATCACTTATCTGATTTATAACCTTCTGTCAAATCTCTGTTAATCACTATCATTACTAATACAAAAGTATCAGTAAAAAATAACAGGACAAGTTCCTACGTACCGCATATGTCCAGTTCCTTGGAACGGTCCACGTTTAATTCAGGCCTCTTCTTCTTCAGCAATACCGACTTGACTTCTGCCAACAGTGTAAGCTAATACTTTAAGCCTCTGTATCCAATATTTGTTCGTGGGAACTCATTTGTGAACGATTGTGAGATTACCAAAGTTTTAGAGCAGAGAAGCTCTTTTATTTTTTGATAAAACACACAACACCCTAAATGACTGAGAACATTACATGTTATTAGAATCTCTCGCACAGCAGGTAACTTTCTCCTTTTTTGCTTTAGGATTCGTTGACGTCGAAGCCATAATAAACGGGAAAGGACTGGGATTTAGAAATGGAAATAAATTGGAACATGAACTTTTGCAGGAACCATCCCGACATTAGCGTGGAGTGATTTCCGGAAACCCTGAAAAACCGAAATCTGAATGGCTGGCTGGCGATTTGAACCCGCGTTTTCCCGGATGGAAGGTCTGGCTACTCGAGAAAATTTTTAAGTTGCCGGTTGAGACCATGTGGCAATCGAACGTAAAGTAAAAGTTAATTTAATTTGGCTAATGCAATGAGTCGAGTATCACATTTGTCTGAATGAGGTGCCGAAATTTCAGGAGAAGATCCACGGATGATGCTAAACACCTCGCCGTAAAATATGGTTAACACAGAGAACATTTCATCTGCAAATACAAATCGTACTAGTATGTAAAATTTACTACGCGTATGAAACTGTAAGAAAACAATTAACGATACAAAAATTTTGTCACATAGCATACTTAAGTACTAAACACATTGAAACATGAGTTAAACATCGAAACTATGAAAAATAACAGAGCTCGGATAAGTATTACCGAAGTTATAGCATTGACACAGATTGGCAGTTTTATGTACTTAGATTCATGAACCACATGTTGTTCAAATAATAATAATTCAGCAACAGGATAACACAACATTTTCAAACGATATAGATTCCATCTTCGATGTGAAAATGGCCATCTGATTCGCCAAACGGATAGCATTCAACAACCAGATGGGCATATCACCTGGAAACATCGGTTCAGGTGGAAAATTACATTAAAAAAAACACACATTCTCATCTTGCGACACGACACTGCATTCTGAAAATTGCAAAACAAACAGAATTATTCCAACAATGTTTGAACGTTCAAATGTGTAGGTTTATTACTTTACAAAGAGTGACGAAATGATTGTCTATATTAACGGATGAAGGAAACATAAGATGACAATACTCGGTTGCTGGATTCACTGCTAACAAGCAACAAGTTACTCAATTGCAGCACCATAGGCCCATACATTATGAACATTAGAGCCGGTTCCCCCATTTGTTGGACTCCTACGGGATAAATGCTAGTTAGAAATAAATAGAATTTTCAGTTTGGTGGTGTATTAAATAAGTTTTGATCTTCTTTCAACGATGAAGATGATGATTCACAAAATTAGCATCGGCCAGCATTGGTTTATAAAGAATTTCATATTTAAATGTCGACATATTATAGTACAATAACGGAATAACCTTTCTTTTAACTCAGCTTACTATAAATTATAACAAATACCGTAAACATGTGACATTGGAGCAGCTTCGTTGGAATAACAATCAATTTTTGAGTCGTACTGTAACAACGTATGAAACATAGAGTCATTACCGTCTGAATGAGTCCAAGAAAAAGCAGAACAACCAGTTGCGAGCAGTGAATCTGTTGTATAAAATGGAGAGATTATGGCCACCAGATTAGTATGTTCAAGGTACGATCTTCATCGACTAGATGGATAATGGAAAAACTTGTCTTCGGTAGATCGTTTACATAATAAAACAAAGAAAAAACGACGATATACTACTTAGTAAGAGAAGTAGATTCCTTCTCATCAATAAAACACAATAGCTCACACTTACGCAACTCTAGTGGCAAAATTGTTTGGCATGTCTTTTACTACCCACATTTATCTGCTTCGCAGTATTACCTGCTTTAATTTTTGTCACTGCATGAAAGTGATTTTCAATAAACGATAAAGCAATTGCTTGACCTATTTTTAACATTTCAAATGTGGTAATATCACACTTTATGCATTGGATCTAAAAAATTGATCTAAATGTGTAAACTTGGAAGAAAATCTATATTGAAATAAAATTGTTTGTCGCAAAAACATAAATTCTTCTCTTGAGCATAGATTTTTACCTCGGTTGTATAAGTATTCAAGAAACGTAAAAGTTCCCGAACCACATGGAACAGATCACTTGAGATCTACCTCGTTTATTGAGATTTCTATACTCGTTCTACTTTCATCAAATTTACAGTGATTATAGCAATTTACAGCTGCCTCCATAAAAATAAAACCTAGAGAACCCTACACTCCGATATCGTACTATCATATTCCGAAAACTTCCTGTTGGCAGAATCTCATAAACCAGGTTTTTTTTACCAGTGTGTTGACGGAACACAGATGTGGTGTAGTCGTCATTTTCTCCGTCGGGTGTCACTGCTTTCCAGTTTACGGTTATCTCCGCGGCCACACTGTCAGCGATAAAAAAGATTTCGAGCACCATCTCCATCATCGCTGACACTGTAGTCGCAGATATCAACGTTGTTTTCTGGGACTTTCGTTCGAGTCCTGCGTTGGGTATGGTCAAGGTTCCTAATGAAATATTGTGCATTACTTATGTTGTACTCTCCGTTGGAATGATTTTTTTACAAGTAGTCGACAAGTGTGTGGACATTAGTTAGTGCTGTGATCTGGCAGCGTGGATTATAATTCTGACAATCACAATGCCCTTTACTGCATTACACCTTACACGCAGGTCTACCAGTTTTGTCGTACATAGGCAAGATTGGAATGATTGATATTAGAATCATACAAATATGAATGAAATGTATCTACCGGAAAAAAAATAATGTCACATTAAATTTTATTATCAAATCAGTAAATTCAGTTTCAATCTAACATTGTTTTGATCAAATATTAATTTTCTGCTGTATACACACTTTAAAAACTAGCTAAGCCTGGTACTCAAAACAAAGGTTCGATGGATCATTTAGAAGGAGATAAACTTATTCTCAAATTACACGTAGGGTGGCTAGACCTTTCCTCCTTACTTAACGTAAGGCGGTAATCCTACCGCGATAAGGGGACCTACAGTTTAACATGGAATCAGCACCTCGGAAACATTCTGGCGTAGTTGACATTACTCAGCAAGCTGTGACTGAGGTTAAGGTCGGATTAAGGGCCTATGAAAATCCATGCCGAGACAGGGATACGAAACGGAGACCTTTCGATCTCCAGTTAAACATCATAGCACACATCTCAAATTTTATGCCGAACCCTAAACTTGTTAAAACAAGACTTTGTGGAAAAGAATTTGAAGTACAGAAGATATTTCAACTTTCTGCTCCGGCGCCAAGAAGCGCAGTGAGATTATAAATAACTACGATTTTAAGTCAAAACTTAAGTTTTCAAACAGTGAAAAACTTGTCAAAATCAGTTCAGATTTCGTTTTGCTATCGCAGGTCTCCATAGCTGAAATAAATACTTTCTACTTAATCCGTGTTTTAATTCGTGGTCGGGTGACACGTGATGTAGCATCACAAATTCAGGTATATTTCGCATTTTAAGTCTTCTCCTAATCATCCGAAAAAGCTACCTTCACAACTCCCATACTAGTTTTTATGATATTATGGATACTAGTCTCGCAAGCCTTACTGAAATTTAAAGCCAGAAACCAAAGTTCCGTCACAAACAGCAACCGCTTTAAAATATCCCCATTACAAGAGGTGCTAGAGAATGTTACCAATGTTCACAGCAGGCAGGTTGAAAACTAAAATTCAGAAAATCTCTTGTTATAATGTATTGGGCATCAGATTACACTGTTCAAATCACAGTCTGTTTTCATCATGTGCCCTTTACAATACTATTGGAAAAAACAATTATCCTACTTTTTTTTTAAGTGGATATTTTATTAGCTACTAAGATTCATGCTGATTAAAACAGGGAAGGAAATAAAGGCCCTCGGGCAATGATTTCAATGAAGAAATCATCTAACAAAACAAACTTTATATAGTTATTTTTTGGGAAATACTGAAATATTAAACAGAATATAATACATACAATTAAACAATACCAAAAGAAATTATCTAAACCGATTCTCTTTAGAAATTTTTCTGACTTATGGAACTATCAAGGAGTATTTAATCCAGAAATTTAGTTGAACGTCGGAAGCAAGACAGGACACATAGTCTGTATGAATAAAAATTCAGTAACGTTTTATGATTTCGCTACCAAACATAATAGCAAAGACCAATAACAAACGTGTTATAGATTGTGACCGATAAGACGGTTTCATGATTTCCACTTCACAATACATATAAATTATATCAAGTTTGAGATATATGATGTCAGAGGAAATTTATAAACTTCTGCATTATAGCATATGCACGAGAGGTTCGTTAAGTTCACGTGAAAACCACGTCATTTTTCGCAAACTTTGTAGGACCATACATCAAGTTTATGTTTTTTAGCATATTTATGAAACAGAACTTATTTCTCTATCTATTGATTACTGTTTGTATAGAAAATGAATATTGATTTTTGAAGACTTTGGAAAGCAATTAATTACATCTTTCAGAGAAGTTATTTATTTAAATTAATAAATGGTATTTTTATGTAATACAGACCACCCCAGTTTGAACTTGGCCACGATCTTTATAAAGTTCTTGGAAGATGGAATAATAATTGAATAATATTAGGTATTTCTGCTTGATCGTTCACACCGTAAAACAAATAAAAAACAACACTACTTAGTGAAAGTAGTAGATTCATTTTCACCAAGAAAACGCACAAGCTTAAAAAACATAAAAAATGTTGGTTGTTATATTTTTTTCATGCGCATGGATTTTCATATAGGCTGCATAAGTATGCAATCGACTTAAATATTACGGAAGCAAATGTAGCAGATCACAGGAGATCAATCTTGTTGACTGAGATTTTGAAACTCGGCTGACACTCATATGATTTATAATGATCGCAGTAACTTAAGAGTACCCATCTCCCCCTCCCCCACCCTAAAAAAATCTAAGATCCCTACAATCCGTCATCGTACCGAAAACATTTTCTTTTGGCAGAATCTCACAAACCAGTGGAATTTATCTGGGCGAGTTTTCTGGCAGTTGATTGTTGATGACATGAATTTACACTGGCTTCGAGGAGACGTTTTCTTCTCCGCTGGGCGGCACCGCTTAGTAGTAGAATTGTCCCCGCGACCACAGTGGCGACGATGATGAAGATGAACTCTTTCTCCATCATCGCTGACACTATAGCCGCAGACACTAGCGTGGTCACCTTCCAGTGGTCAAGCTTCCTAGTAAAGTGTAGTGCATAACCTTTGTTATGTTCTCCCGTGTAATATTTGGTTACTTTGCAACAAATGGACAAATGCGGAGGAAATTATTTAATCATGTGATCTTCCTGTGTGAATCCTAAAACTAATAATCACGCTACCCTCTAGTGCTGTCTGCTCTACTACTAAGGGCAGAACAGAAGAAATAATGGTTATTAATAACTGCATCAGGACACTGACTGGCAACATTTCACTCACTAAACCACTGGCGGTAGTGCTGCAACAACAAATGTCCTATAATAGAAGTGTGTAAAACCAAAGAAATGACGAATAGTGGTCATTAATCACTCCGTTGATGGCCATATTTAGCCAGAAGAACATTTGTTGCAACCTGTTCAAAACACATAACTTACTTACGCTTCACGTATGCAATTGTGGAGTAAACCGGTATAGATTTAAGAACTCACAAAACTTTGAAAAATACGTTGGATCACGATGGAATTTTACATGATAACAATAATAGTTTTATTACTAAACACTAAGGTACTGCTTTATAAACTGGTTTTTTTTTCTTAAACACTAATCGTGAGATTTAAAAATGTTAATCATGGTGATTTGAATTAACATTTTTAACTAAGAAGGAAATAAGGACCACAAACCCTTCATTAATAGCAGTTTTGAATCTGATCAACTAGATTAGGAGACATTTGAATATTCTTAAGTTGATACTTATATTTTACAAAACAGTACACATAAAAATAATTCATGGTAACAGAATAATATTGGAAAAACCTAGCGTGGTGGTGTAACGGATAGCGTTCTGGCCTCGCATTCGGGAGGACGGAGGTTCGAATCCCCTTCCGGGCATCCAGATTTGGGTTTTCCATGGTTTCCCAAATCACTCCAGCAAATGCCGGGATGCTTCCTTAAAAGGCCATGGTCGAATTCCTTCCCATTCCTTGCCCCCATCCTTTCCCGTCTCTAAAGACCTCGCTGTTGAGAGACGTAAAGCAGATAAAAAAAAATATTAGAAAACTGTCATTTTAAAATGTGTATTTCCTCACTACTCATGCTATAAGTTAATGGTTAAAATTAACCGACCCACTAATGTAACCATGGACCATTAAATATCAGTGTTTTTATTGTTTACCCTATGCTTGCAGAAATACTTTTGTGTTGTTGTGCTTCGGCTATATGAATTCTACAAACAGTATTGATATTTATATGTTCTTGTTTCGAAATAGTAGGAAGAGACCATAACTCTTTTAAAGCTTTCTCTTGATTAGTTCTGATTCAGGGTTCAACACCGATTTACCACGGTATTATACACAAATAAGTAAAAAACTCGTCACTTTTGTTCTCCACTTCTACGATCGATGGTTTATGGTAAACAGTAGCACAGGGTCTCCCCAGAATAAAACGATAAATCATACGTTTTTACTCTAGAGAGACCTTGCGCGGCTGTCCCAGGATTTAAAAACCTGTAAAAAAAGTAAGTTAAAAAAATATAGGATTTTAGTACTGTCCTGATGCAGGTATTCTTTTCAGGTTTTCTTTAATCAACCTGTAATAAAACAATCTTCTTCATGATGAGTATTACACAGAGTAAATAAATAATGTGTTTACTCGAATATTCTGTTACATGTAGGTAAGAATAATAATCATATGTAGCTAAGATGCTAAGAAGAACTCTCTAATTTGAAAACATTCTCTTCGCCAGACAGTTAGCATTCAGTACACAGTTGGGCATATCACCTGGAAAAATCAATTCAAACGAAATTTTTTAAAAAATAGTGTCACCTTGCGACACAACACTGCTTTCTGAAAATTAAAAAAACAATAAAAACAAAAAAAACCCCCAGAATTATTACAACAATGTTCGTACGTTTGCTTATGCAGGTATATTATTTTAAAAGTAATTACGAAAGTGTTGAATGTATAAACGGCAGAAGAAAACTTCTGTTCACTGCACTCGGCCGCTCGATTCACTGAGGATAATTTGCATTAATAACATGTTACTTAGCTGTACCTTAAGGCATATATTATGATGATTAGAACCGGTTCACTCATGTACTGGAAATTTAGGGGTAAAATACGAAATAGAAACAAACCGTTTAAAATATTAACTTTCAATTTTCTTTCAACGTCGTCCTGTATTGGTTCATAAACAACTACTTATAGATATATTGGAATATGATAGTACATTAAGGGAATCAGCTTATTCTAATTCAGCCAACTATTACGTATTATCAGTTCTGCAATTTTCAGGATAGAAATCTGACTTGATGCTGTTTTGTTGGAATAAAGATGAACTTATGTTTCGTACCGTAACAACCCATGTAACATGTCTTCTGCATCAGTCTAAGGAAAAACAAAAACAAAACAAAAAACATTTACAAGCAGAAAATCTGTTCCCCAGAACGAGAGATTATGGCCACCAGGTTAGGATATTCATGGGACGTTCTTCATGGACTTAGAGAATGGAAAAAAATATATCGGAAATATTAGGCATTTCCGCAGAATCGTTCACATCATAAAGGAAAGAAAAAACGATACTACGTAGAAAAATAAGGTCATTCCTTTCCACCATGAAAACGCTCTAGCTCACCCTTAACCTTCTCTGACCGCAAAATTTTCTGGCAATATCTTACTTTCAAGATTTGTCTGCTTCCTACTATAATGTGTTACAATTTTTGCCATGACATGGAAAGGATTTTCATTAAACTATGTGAAATTTGTAGTAGCTAATCGGATCGACTATTGACGGTACACAGACTTCGTGTATACGTTATTTTCTCCGTCGGACGCCAGCCATTGCGGACCAGCAGAGTTGCCTCCGTGGCCACAGTGGCTGCAATAAGGAAGATTTCGATCGTTAACACTGGCCGCAGACATCAACATAATTTCTAGTACTCCATATCGGGTCCCGCTTTGTAACGATTGTTTACATTACAACGAGTAGAAAAGTGCGTATTATTTAACACTATGAACTTGCAGTGTTGTTTCTATTACTGATAATCATTCTGTCCTACAATGTATACGGTGTTACACACACGCTTACCAGTTCTGGAATTCATAAGCGAGACTGGGATATCTGGTATTATCACCATATTAACCATATTAACATGAATGAACTGTAGCCTCCAGAAAAATATTTTATTTATATTGTGATGTCATTTTTCGTCTTTTTACAGACTGCAGATAAAAAGATAATTACAGTATTACACAGAAATGAAGATAACTTGAGATGTCCCATTCTGTAGATCTCATTATTTATCAGTAACAAGAAATATTGTTGTTAGATTCAGTAGTATTATTACCATAATGTATTTAATTTACATAAGTTCATTTCATTTGATTTGAGTGCAGTTCTCGACCGACAAGGTTATCATGAGTAATGTTTAATATTATTACTTGTCACAGAAAGGGATAATGGTTGTAACATAGTGGACAGGCTAGTGAGTAATAAAGAATGTACTTTATTGAGGTCTGGTTGACGTTCAAAATAACAGACTTCCCTTGTGTTACCGAGTGTTTTGGGGCATTAATTTACTGAAGTGATGGAGAGCTTCTCGGATATAGTAGAGGTTTGTTTAAAACAATGGACACAGTGTTACATTGTGAGCTCCCCTGTGTGGATGTTCGACGAATGAAAGGTTTCTTTGAGAGCCCAAATCATAAAATGTTCCAGCCGAGCTGTCAGACATTTCGCAGACGTCGCTGGCGAAGAAACATTCTTTAACAATAAACTGTTTGTTCTTAAGAAGTGCAGCCCACAGAGACTATGGTTATATGGAGGGGGGGTGACCTACCAAGAAAATGACGCTGGTGGTGGGGTTATCCCAGCCAATGGAATTCATTCTCGCTGGTTGCTGATATTTTTGTTTTTTTTATTATATATTCGACCAATCGGGAGAGAGAAGAGGAACGAACTCCGCCCATGGCGAGTCTACGAGGAAGGCAGAATGGACGGAGGAGGACATTCGAGGTCGGACCGGCGGAGACTGGACGAGAGGGACTCTGGTTCGACGCGAGCAGACAGCAGCGGGCGATCTGCGCTACTGAGGACACATTGCTGAGTTCCCCAGGGTCGAGGACGAGCTGCCGGCTGTCGCGGAGGAGAGACTCCAGACGCCACTCCACCCTTCGCTCAGCGGGTCGACTACCTGGCCTGCCGAAACACGACGCAGCTCTGCAAGCCCCGTCCCCGCGGTCGTCGACACAGCCCTAGTCGCAGGTCATCGACACGACTCTTCTCATTGCGCTGCTCAACATTACGGTAACGCAATCGTCTACAGAGACCACAACGAGCTCCAACAAAATTAAAGAACTGTAAATCCCAGTACCAAAGAGGGAACAACCATTTACCCATTCAAGTAATTGTTTTTTCCGAAATAACTTTGCTTTCTATGTATAAAATCAATAAAATCAGTATGTTTCTCATTAATAATTCATGTTTCACTTTTATTAATGTGAAGGACCACCTCGGAAGAGAACCCCACCCACAATCATTTATTTTGTATTAATCAGTAAACTGTTTATATAGTAGTTAATCCCAGAGATATACAGAGAGGGGACACTACATAATTGGCGCCCAACGTGGGGCTTACGATGGTCAAAATTCATATTTTAACCCTCAAGTTAAATTCAAAATTTTTATTGGAGCTTGTTTTGTTTAGTTTAATTTTTCTCACTTCATGAGATATTTAGTTAATGCTTGGATATGCATGTCAGCTAATTTCAGATGGCGAAGCAGGTGAACTTCTGTCTTGGCGGAGTGAATGATTTGTGTTTCTTATATTTGATGTTTGTTTTCATTTTGTAGAGCTTGTAGAATATACAGTGTATATTTTCTTTCCAGCTTCAGCTTAATGCAGTCCGGTGTTCAGATGTTGTGTCAATTATTTCGTTTGTTTTATCAATATTTTGTTCTGTCTTAATGTATGGAGTTTTCTGATGGTATATTGGTTTCATTGAAATTTGTTGTGTTATGTTCGTTGCAATGCGGCGTTGTTTCATTTGTTTGTCTTGCTTTATTGTGATTTGACGTGGTGTTATATTGTCATTTCTTATGGTATGCCGGATTGATTACAATTGTTTCGTATATGAGCCGTGTTTTCTGTTGCTGTGTTAAATTTCATTGCTTGTTGGGATAAATTCTGTATTATTTTGAAGTCCATTTTTACATTAATGCGATTAAGGAATAGGATCATCAATATGAATGCCGAGGAAAATTCTGTGTTACCGGGGACAAGTGTTGGAGTCGAACCGGTTGATCAATCCGAAATACACGAAGTTGTAGATTCGTTATTACCAACCGATAACTTAAATTCACGGGAAGAAACTGTTGCTGAATTGCAACCGATAAATTTGGGATCAATAATGGATTTTTTGAGAGGCATGCAGTCCGAAATAAAATCACAAGTCCATGATTTTCGAACTGAAATAAAATCACAAGTGGATGATTTTCGAACAGAAGTGAAGTCACAAATGGAAAGAGTAGATTCGCGTTTGGAAAGGGTAGATTCGCGGTGTGACGCAATGGATCGGAAATTAACTGAAGTGACTTCGCAAATGGATGATATTAGGGGACAACTTGCTGAGTTGAAAGCAGATTTGAAGTCGGAAGTTCGCTCAATAGTGAGGGAAGAATTTTCAAGTTTCACTAAGGAAATAAACAATTTTGAGAATACAGACTCAATTTGTGCAGGCATCGGAGAAGAAAGCTTTCGGGAAGGGGAGAATTACGACGCTCAGTCACTAGAAACAGGCATTGAATGTGAATGTCAGCAGACAGACACTCTCATTCTTGTCACGAGCGAATCGTTTGCCAAAGTAGTGCAGTTATCCCAACTGTGTATAGCAGTCCGAATATTGTGATGAAATCGAGAAAAATGGTTAATCAGGATTACATTAGTGGTGCATTCGTATCAAAGAAAGGGTTTCCTCTAGCAAGTAAAATATTAGTTTTTGGCAGAGAAAGAAAAGACCCGCAGTATGTAAATTTAGTGGAAAATGCGATGACACCTGCTGTATTCATGATTTCGTTTGCGAGCCGAACAGGCAAACAAAATTCTTTGAATCATAAGGAATCACCTTGTGTAAGCGTGGATGGAAAAATCTCTGAATGCGAGTTTTTCCGTATTCATGTTGTCCAACAAACCAAACAGTCAGAATTTTTACACGCATTCGCTTATTGCAAGGTTATTTCAATGCTATTGAAATTGCAAAAATGTAGGAAAATCAGTAAGAGGTCCGAAAATTTTTCTGTTTGGCACAGTGTGTCCGGATGTGGAAATACTTCTGGTGGAAGAGTCTCAGATTGTGAGAAATGGTTTCAGGTAGTTCATGGTAGATTAAAGAGATTGTAGAATCAAGATTCCTTGGTTTTGTGCACCTGGAAAATATGATCTGGTGATTCATGATATTTTGAGCTCGTACATGTGACCTTGATACATAATGTATATGATTAATCAGTAAGGATTTTTAAGTTTAGTCAGTTCATTCTAGGTAGTTAGTGGGAATATACTCGAAAGTGAGTGATATTAAATTTACCTGTACTTAAGATGCAGATAATTTAAGTATATTTAATTGTACTTTGGTAGAAGGAATAAAATTGCTGCATATGCAAATTAGCTGTATATTGTCTCGTTTGTAGTTTTACATATTTCCAGTAGGTTTTAATGAATGCCGATGTTTAATTCCGGTGGTAAAATTCAGTAAGCAGAGATAGTGGGATGATCTTTAAAAATGTTTTCTGTTCAAAGAAACAACTTCGTCTAACGTTAATCATGTATTCAAAGGACAGTAATACACAGTGGCATAACAGTTTTGTGAATTAATATTGTTCACGGATTAGGGATTTGAATCGTGTCATTCCAGAAATAAGTTGCAGTATTGTAAAAAAGGCGAGTGGTTAGCAAGGTCAATCAGTCATTTAAATTTGCAAGACATGCAGGGAAAGGAAGTAGATTAATAAATAATTTATCAGACAACACCAAAGCTAGTAGCAGTGAATAATAATCGAGAGTATTGTGACGAGCGAAGTAAAATGCGGTATAAAACGGAGAGTAGGGTTTAGAACTGAGCAAAGCGTACATGTTTCCTGTGTCTGATTTACTTGCACATGGTAATAAAAAAAAATGGGCAAGTGATTGAGTAAGCTACGGACGTTTAGGTCTAGATGCCTTCAGCATGTTCTACATGGCAAATAAGGTAAGACCATGATTAGAGAGCGTTGTGCATTTCTAGCGTTCTGTGTTGCTTAAAAGAACGAAGGTTGATACCTTTCGTTTCACTTTGTAATGACGATAAATGTCATGAATTCTCTGAATGAGAGAGAATTAATTTGCGAGTGGAAAGTCGCATCATGTTGGTAGCTGAGATACAGTAAGTGTTATAGTCAGACAGGAATACGCAAATACGCAGTTCTACGTCTAGCGCTTCGCAAAGTACGTCTAATAAATGTACCGTGGACATGAGAAAATATGATGCTTAACTAGTGGAGTAATTGCATGCTAGCTAACTAATTCCCCATTTCGTGTGAGATCAAGTTTCACATCTAACAATATATTGCAAAGACAGAAAACGATTTCTTAAAGATATTTATCGATAAAGTTGAGTTTTTAGAAATGGTAGTTGTTTCATCTTATCTGCACTCGCGTTAATGGTTACTGAAATAGCGTTGAACTGTTTCTGCAGCGTTGTTGAAAGGAATGAACAAAAATCATCTAATTTTGTAGAATAGGTGCATCTTTAGAATAGGTAAGAACTTAACTATGTGTTTTATTTAAGTAGATTTAGATCTATAGCAATATTGTGGTATGAATGTGTGATAAACCTGAGTTAATGACAGACGATTCACCCCGCTAGATGAATACACACTAGCATCATGTTCGGGAATGTTTAGATTCGCATTGTAGTATTTTTTTTAAGAGGAATATTTTAGTAAAGAATCATGAACTTTCAAAAATTGATAAAGCAATTTTTGAAAAACCGGGAACGTGGGTAAATGAGATGTCCCATTCTGTAGATCTCATTATTTATCAGTAACAAGAAATATTGTTGTTAGATTCAGTAGTATTATTACCATAATGTATTTAATTTACATAAGTTCATTTCATTTGATTTGAGTGCAGTTCTCGACCGACAAGGTTATCATGAGTAATGTTTAATATTATTACTTGTCACAGAAAGGGATAATGGTTGTAACATAGTGGACAGGCTAGTGAGTAATAAAGAATGTACTTTATTGAGGTCTGGTTGACGTTCAAAATAACAGACTTCCCTTGTGTTACCGAGTGTTTTGGGGCATTAATTTACTGAAGTGATGGAGAGCTTCTCGGATATAGTAGAGGTTTGTTTAAAACAATGGACACAGTGTTACATTGTGAGCTCCCCTGTGTGGATGTTCGACGAATGAAAGGTTTCTTTGAGAGCCCAAATCATAAAATGTTCCAGCCGAGCTGTCAGACATTTCGCAGACGTCGCTGGCGAAGAAACATTCTTTAACAATAAACTGTTTGTTCTTAAGAAGTGCAGCCCACAGAGACTATGGTTATATGGAGGGGGGGTGACCTACCAAGAAAATGACGCTGGTGGTGGGGTTATCCCAGCCAATGGAATTCATTCTCGCTGGTTGCTGATATTTTTGTTTTTTTTATTATATATTCGACCAATCGGGAGAGAGAAGAGGAACGAACTCCGCCCATGGCGAGTCTACGAGGAAGGCAGAATGGACGGAGGAGGACATTCGAGGTCGGACCGGCGGAGACTGGACGAGAGGGACTCTGGTTCGACGCGAGCAGACAGCAGCGGGCGATCTGCGCTACTGAGGACACATTGCTGAGTTCCCCAGGGTCGAGGACGAGCTGCCGGCTGTCGCGGAGGAGAGACTCCAGACGCCACTCCACCCTTCGCTCAGCGGGTCGACTACCTGGCCTGCCGAAACACGACGCAGCTCTGCAAGCCCCGTCCCCGCGGTCGTCGACACAGCCCTAGTCGCAGGTCATCGACACGACTCTTCTCATTGCGCTGCTCAACATTACGGTAACGCAATCGTCTACAGAGACCACAACGAGCTCCAACAAAATTAAAGAACTGTAAATCCCAGTACCAAAGAGGGAACAACCATTTACCCATTCAAGTAATTGTTTTTTCCGAAATAACTTTGCTTTCTATGTATAAAATCAATAAAATCAGTATGTTTCTCATTAATAATTCATGTTTCACTTTTATTAATGTGAAGGACCACCTCGGAAGAGAACCCCACCCACAATCATTTATTTTGTATTAATCAGTAAACTGTTTATATAGTAGTTAATCCCAGAGATATACAGAGAGGGACACTACAAACTGTACCATAACAACAAAATAATCGTTATTACGGGGCCATCCATAAATTACGTCACACGAATATCACGATATTTGGAGACCCCTCATCCTTGTCACAGATGGTCAGATTTGTATCACCCCCTTTCCCTGGTGTGACATCATATTTTGCAATTTTAAATTTATAAATTATTAAATTGAAACAGCACTTCCAATATTATTTATATATTTCAATTTAAAATATTTTTCATAAAATCAAACATTTTAAAAAACTGACAAAGATAACAAATCAAGTGAAAGATACAACATTTAATCATCTTGTGTCCATGAATCTGGAACCCATTCCTTTGTATTATTTATGACTGGAATAGCAGTCACTTTCGTTATCGATTTGGACAATGTTAGGAATATTCGATGTGTCAACATCTTCATGCACATAGCATCATCATCGTTTAACAAACAATGAACTTCCCTGTCACGTCTAATTGGAATTCTTTAAGGACAAATCTTGGTGATGGGCAAAACCTCTTGTTGCTTCTTATGTGGTTGTTGGTTAGTGGCTTTGTATGATGAAAGATATTGATCACAGATGCCACACGATCGTTTAACTAAGTATGCGGAAGTCATATTATGTCAAAGCCTCAGAGGCGGTATTGGCTTTTCGGCGTATGTCAAAGGCGGCCGACGTGCCACACCTTAGGTGAACTGGCGGAGCCGTCACCTGCCAAAAAGTGATACAATTTATGTACGTGACGTCACAAAGCTTATGGCTCGTCCCCCTCCCCCTTTTTGTCACACGTCACACTATGTAACGCGATGTCACAGTTTGCTGACCTCCCCCCCCCCCTCCTTAAAGTTTGACCTAATTTATGGATGGGCCTTAATAACGGCATCAGGAAACATCGAATGGTGACATTTCTCTCACTGGTCACTGGTGGTAATGCTGCAGCAACTATTGTGCACCATGAAGAGGGTAAAGCCGCACATTTCTTACAGACTCACATTCGACCATTGTTTGCTCAGCTCAGTTCGTATGTACTCGGACCACAGTACATAGAAGGAATCTCTTTATCGTTCTGATACTAAGTTTCTTGGAGCAGGCTGATGTACGTATAGAGGGTAAGTGGGTTTTACAGGTATGTGTTTAGCTGCATTTGATTAACCTATGGAGTTTTCAATGCAAAATGGGTCACAATCACTACCTAGATCTCTAACACACTCAGTGTAGTGACGACGTTCTATGTTGGACATGATAGCATAAGAAATAAAGGAGAGAGAAATTTTCGTTTATGGGTGAAGTAGTCAGGGACTGGAACATATTATTTGAAAGAAATGATGAACAATTTATCTCAAATACTGAAAGGATTTAAACTTTAAAAGGGAGAAATCTAGGTGCGTGGGTAATAGAATTTAATATATAAAAAATATGGAAATATGAAAATAGTCTGCATATTGTGGGCCATTTCCTCAATTGCGGTAGGATCAATTTTTTATGAATAATTTTCACGCCTATGCAACTGAATATGTTGTTTTTATTTTCCGTACGCGTTTCAGTTCATTCTCTGAAGAATATTCATAGGTTCTTAATTTTTACATGCTCACATTGGCTTATAATTGTGCCGTGTTTCAGCATCAGTTGGATCTGTAATAGCGGTATTTTGCATTACAGTTGTTTGTTGCATCTTCATGAGTAATTTCGTGTCACTTTCACGATCTATAGATCACAATATATATTGTTCAGTGATAATAACACGAAATTACTGTCCGAGCGAGGTGGGTGAACGGTTAACATTCTGGCCTCGCATTCGGGAGGACGCGGGTTCGAATTCCCGTCCGGGCATCCAGATTTGGGTTTTCCATCGTTTCCCCAAATCACTCCAAGCGAATGCCGGGATGCTTCCTTCAAAAACGCCATGGTCGAATTCCTTCCCGTTCCTTGTCCCCAGTCCCATCCCGCCTCTAATGACCTTAGCCGTCGACGAGGTGTAAAGCAATAAATAAAAAACAATAATAATAATAAATACGAAATTACTCATGAAGATGCAACATAGTGCAGTCAAAGTGACACGAAATTACTCATGAAGATGCAACAAACAACTGTAATGCAAAATACTGCTATTACAGATCCAACTGATGCTGAAACACGGCACAATTATAAGTCAATGTGAGCATGTAAAAATTCAGAACCGCTGAAGATGCTTCAGAGAATGAACTGAAACGCGTACGGAAAATAAAAACAGAATATACAATTGCATTGGCGTGAAAATTGTTCATCAGAAAATTGATGAAAATATTTTTTTCGTGAAATTGACGTTCGGATTAAATTGTTGGGTGTGATAATAAATTAATGAAACGTTACAAAGTGAACCCTTTTGACCAAAATTACAAAATGATAGTACAGATAACAATTATTATGCAGGAAGATGTTATTTTAAAAGGGGATGGAGAAAGCTTTGTTGTATGACTTTTGGAAACATTGTTGGTATTTTTATGTTCTTGTTTCGTAAGTGTAAAAGCTTCCTTTGATTAGTTCTGATGCAAGGTTCAACACCGGATTACCACAATATCATCGACTGTCCTTCTCTAATCCTACTAGTGATGGTTTGTTGTAAGCAGTAGCATACGGTCTCCTCAGAGTAAAAAAGATAAATTATACGTTTTTATTCTAGGGAAACCATCAGCTGCTGCCCCCGAGATTTAGATACCTGTGGAAAATTCAATAAAAAATTACACAAAATGTTAATATTGTCTATTTGCTGGTTTGCATGATCCATCAACCTGTAAGAAAAGAAACTTCTTCATGATGAGTGTTACACAGAATGAAGAAATATAATTTTTAAAAGCATGTTGTATTCTGTTTATTTCAATCTTCATTTATATGAAGATAAGAATATGTTGCTAAGCTACCGATAAGGGCACCTAGTTGGAAGAAATTCTCTTCGCTATAACACGTTTTTTTTTTGTATCCTATCTTTATTTTCAATGACGGAAATTGAATACTAACTTCTTGCGTCTAAGGTCACCAGCCTCTTGAAAACAGCGAGAACTATTATAGTCTCAGTAACGCAAAGTAGAATAATTATCGGCTGTCAGAATTTTAATGAATTGGATCTAAGGATTATCAGGGTCCCTAAAAATCGTTAATTTTGGAGAAACTTTGAAACTGAGCAAATAAGCTTCCTCGCAAAAAAACTGAACTTGAACAGTAGGATACGCATGTAGCCACCGATGTTGGGGTTGAAACCTTTTTCTTTTCTGCCGGACATTGAAAATCTTACCGTTATTCAAATGCAGCTATAATCGTCCAGTTTGGTAGATACACGTGTTAAATGCAACACTACCTCAAGGCAGCTGCTTCATTGTCTACAGCAGTTATATCTATACACAAGTCTGGTAAAGATTAAAATTCCCCTTCCCGTCTCCGTACCTGTCCTGCTCAATTCAAAACGACAAGATGTATACAAGGCGATTGCTATTTTCCATAGTGAAGCAAACATTAAATTGTAATGTATAAAACGTAGCACGCAACCATAAAGACGGTTAGCTCATATGAGTGTGTAATATAAGGATATTTACAATGCAAGAGCCTCACATCAATATATTCATTACAAAAGAAACAAGACAAACAATAATAATAAATATTAGGGGAAAAACACGGTAAAGCCAATTCAAACAATGTTTATTCTAAACCACCACTCTTGTGTATATTCTGTATTAACCGAATTAAGCTCCTCTGTTATGTAAATAACTATGTACAATCCAACCTTGTTTAAATCGTTTAAACTGTATAAATATAACAATAAGAGAGGAAGTATACTTCCTATTATATATAAAAGCTCAAACGGCATTAATATAGATATTTAGGGAAATATAATTAAGAGCCATTTAGTTAAAAAATATAGTTAAACATCATATAAATGTAAATCACAACTACAGACATATGTCAAATTACAAAGAATTGTGTAACTTTAGCATCACGTTGTAAAAGGAAGTAAAGATAACAAGCCTGAAATGTATATAAGAATTGTAAAACTAGAAGATTGCTGTATGGTCGGCAGGACCAAAGGCCAATAAAATAAATTTAAAAAAAAACAGTAGTTATACAACGGAATACAAAGCTCCAAATATTCTTATATTAAATGATTTCTGCTGATTGTTTACGGTATTTTTACAAGAGTTAGATTTTTTCTTGTCTTATACACATATCTACGTTTTAATTCTTATTATAAATACTTTGTTAAGCCTGCTTAACCTCATCTCTGTGGGAATGCTTTGATGCTCTGTTGCACCGCGAAAGTAACATCTGTAGGGCCAAACTCTTTTAGCTGGAAATCATCAATGCACTTGGAACTGCTGCCTCCTTTGAATCACAATTGATACAAAAACAATATGTTTCCTGTTCCTTGTTGACACAGGTTGGAATTATGGCAAGGGACTCCTTGATACATTAAATTTCCATAAACTTTTAGATGCCACTCATTCATCTGAGGAATCAGACAAATATTCAGCACATACATATATTGTTCCTACTTTATAAGTCTCATCAAAGCAGATCAATGGTCCCAAATATTACATTTCACAATGGCGTTTACTGTACTATTTAAAATGGTGTCTTTGGTACACTGCTAAAGTAGCTGCTCTCCCTGTCTTGCTGTCGATCTGACGCTATTTCCATCGATGAGTCACATAAAAAGCAAACCTACAGGAACGAAACAGGCAGGGTAAGAATACTAGTAATTCACTGTTTATAGATAAATTTATTTATTCCTGTCAACGAAGACGACATAGCTTGCCTTCAGTGTGAGCCAGGCCATTCCGGGACTTCGTTGTAGTGACAGGAAGCCCGTTCTACTCAGTATTCGGTTGGTTACTCTCGTTTTAAGGTGGTGCGGTTCCTCAGAAAAGCCACTAATACAATCGTCTCTACATCTCAGTAGAAACTTGTGACAACCTCACACCCCACCAATTGTTATTATTTCCATTAATTAAATTTATATGTTTATAAATAATGGTACTAAAGTCTGTTAATTAATTTGCTGTATCGTACGATTCCATAGTCAGCAGTGCGTGTAGTCTTTGAGAGGTAGAATAAGTTATATCGATAGGTAGTGTCAAGATTATTTGAGCTGTTGCGATTGAAAGAAGCAGAGAGTCATGCACGGATTGAAGAATTGCACGCCTGTGTGTATCTCAGGCTCCGTATTACGTAGATATTTAAAACACAGTAATGTATGTCTTTAATAAAATAAAAAAGTGATGTTAGATATGGTGAAATAATGGTTTTGCTAATGGATACAGTTGCTGAAAAAATAAAGTTTTTTGGAACAGTAATTACAATTTCTTTATAACAATAGTGCCTAGCATCTTTGGCTGATGAAATTAATTATTAGAGATTTAAAATTAAACGAGCGGCAGCTTAAATGTGTTCGAGATGAGATGGGCCTTCTCATCCATAACACGCTGAAATTTCCTGCAGAGTGGAAATGTTAATGTACAGTCCGATTCTCTGATCTGGTCAACTTATTAACGCCTCTAATAAGCAAAGCTCAAAAAATCCGATTGGCACAACTGCAGCGACCGATACTGTTGACATACGATATATCTTCTCGCCGTAGAAGTGAGTCATATACAGTGGAAGGCTGCCGAGATCGGAGTCAATTGTTTCTAGCCTACTCCTCCTCGTTTCATGGTGTGATATGCCGACGTTTCGGCCAACGTACTTCAACCCCCTTACAAAGCATACTTGGTCGGGATTTTCACGTTTAGGTATACATAATCCGCATATGGAACATTAGGCCTGTTTGGACAATCAATATATCGCAGCTGTCAACGTGGCTCGTCCTTGGGCAGCTTGTTGGGGGTCGGTGAGAGATCGGTTCAGTTCACATCTCAGAATATCACGCGTGACGAAATTGACGACCGCTACCCCCAGTGAATTAATATGACGTTTAGCAATAACCACCTCGATCACCATTAATCATTTTTCTAGAAATTTAAGTCAGTGATATGACAAGTCATAAACTCATGCCAAGTTTCTGTTGAAAATTTTATATCAGGGTTTGCATTCTTCAAGGATATGTTGCCAGTGGGAAACAACAAATGCGTTGTCCATGAATCATAACCGTAAATATCGTTTCAGCTGATCATTGAGTTTTCCATGGTTTCCCCAAAACACTCCAGGTGAATGCCGGGATGCTTCCTTCAAGAAGGCCATGGCCGAATTCCTTCCCATTTCTTGTCCCCAATCCCATCCCGCCTCTAATGACCTCGACGTGGACGAGGCGTAAAGCAATAAGTATATTAAAAAAATTGAGCTGATCATAGTCGGCGGCTCCATTTCCAGTGCCTATACAAGCAACAGAGGCTGTAGTATGCCCATTGACACTCAATTCATGTGCGGAAAACGTCCAAAAAAAATCGCAATACGATTTGAAAAGAAAAAGAAAGGGATGTGTGGCGAGAGAGAGCGACGCGAAAAGTTTTTTGACAGGACTGTATATAACAGACACGTCCATGAGAGCCACGAATGACACCAGCACAACAACCTCCCACCAATACGAAAATTTGATGGCTTATCCAAGATCAGTGTTCACAGATCACGTAGGCAAGCCGTTAAGTGAGGCCCACTAGTCTAAAGACGCACAGCAACACCAGCAGCTGTTGGATTAACGTAAAAGACAAACTTCACACAGGATAGTTTATGAGATCCCTCTTTGCTGCGATCGGATCTACATTGGAGAAACCCATCGTTCAGCAAAGACAAGCTACGGAAATGCATACGCTATTACAATACAAAGTCAGACACTTCATTCAATGCGTATATCTCAGGTAATTTAACTGACTAAAGCTTTTTTGTGATAAAATTAATGGTGCCAGAGGCGGAAGAGATAGGTGTGCCCTATCAACTCAAGGAGCACAGAAGAGTCCATCTTCATCACACGTGATATTATAAAATGTAGGCAAAACATGTCTGACAACTATCTCCAACTAGCCGTCCAAGCACGAGCCATGTGAAAGCTGGGAACCCTTGATTGAGCAGACGGACCAAATATTCCATATGGTAAGCTCATCGGAGCGCGTTACTACCCCGGAAGAATGTCAACCGAAAGGCCGGCACGTCATATCATTACGCGACGCTATTCGAATAGCCCTTGAATCCAAAGACACATGTCTCGGAAGCCTTCGACCGTATATTTGACAGTATTATCCCTCAGGTTCAGCGAATGTCTTCACCCTTGCGGCTCTTCTCCTCCTGCGCCCTTAGCTATCGTGTATGTTGCCTTGTTTACTTAGCCCACTTGTTGTATGCCTTTAGAATTAATCAGAATCTCAGGGAAAGTTCTTCAGGCACGACGCCGTGGCTTGCGGATGGAATTTGCCCCGCGACCATACTGACAGTGATGATCAGGCTCTGGAACTCGCCTTCACCATCATTGTCAGCCCGGCCGCAGTTGGCAACATGGCTGCTAGTTTTAGTTCCACTCGAGTGTTAGAAGTTATCTAATATTTTGATCAACAGTGTGCCTTTAAAAGCTGAAAAAGGAAACCATCACTTCTATTAAGTTTTTTAAAACATGTGACAATAAATTAAACATTGTGGAATCTTATAGGAAAATTGATTTACAGATGAAGCTATGTATTACATGTTTTTACCTCATATAACAAATCCAAAAGAGCTTTGTTTGCTCAGTGAATAAGGCACACGTCTTCAAAATTCAGGGTCACGGGTTCAAGTTGAGGAATTTTTACGGATTTTACTTTGTTCATATAAGGTGAGTTAAGTCGTTCCGTGGTTAGTATTCCATGTTCTACAATTGCCTCCCCACACTTATAATTGATTTTAAAGACGTTTCCACATCAATATTTTTTTTTAGAAATTTACCATCAGTAAAAGATCAATTTAAAACTTTATGTTAATAGCATAAATTCTTTTAATGATGCGTTATTTCACATACAATAGTAGTTATCTGCACATTCGGAAATACTTTCGATTTATAGAAGACCATAGGAAAAAAAGTTTGTTGATGTTACTTCAGCGCGCCTTCTCTCTCCAGGCGTTCTTCCCCGTATCTGGTAAGGGAGCGTCCATTAATTACGTGAGCATGGAAACAGCAGTCAGCTCGGAGAAGTAGGAACTGGAGTGACTTGTGAGGTAATATTCTCCACTTTCCGACAGCATTTCTTATAATGAGTGCTGTTCTCTGTGCGTTGCAATATTAAAATTCAAGTAGGCTAGTAAATATACCAGAAAATGTAACGCACCGAAACAGGTTTCATAAAACTGGGACTGATCCAAGTAACACGAAATTGGATATGACAGTATTACAAATACGAATATGTGCTGCTATATTGTTCACAGCATCTGGAGATAATAACTGAATTTGTTTACTTGCATGACAGTGAATTCGCAATCAGTTGTTTCGAATAATAAATTTTATTGGGAGTTACCAAATAAATTTTCTTCGTTGTCGTTATACTATCACCTAGAACTGTGAAGACCAAGGAATTTTAAGATGTGAAAGCAGGTACCTGAAATCTCAGATCTGTATTAGTTTGATTTTAACGCAAATGAAGCAAGGAAAGCAAATATTTTTGAAGACTACTCGTGGCAAGGTTTGGAGCACTACGTCTGTAGATCTGAGATTAAAGTTGCTTTTGTTCATCAAAATAGACATAAGAAATATGCAGGACGCAGGTCTTTCTCGGTGAGGTAACTGACTAGTTGTCATCAACACAACTGAAAATTCTCTCCAATGCTGAAACAAAAAATTTGCGTATCAGCAAAAATTTCTGGTGTTGCACGAAAATTAAACACCTGTTAATGTGATAGCTAAAAAGAAAATCAGCGTTCATTATATCCTCATGTGCGATCATGTTCTCCAAGTACCTAGAACAAAACCAAAAATTCTAAGTGAGCTTTAAGTGAGTTATTACTTAATGCTGCTCCATCTTAATTCCAATCTCGTTTTATAAGGAAGATAAGAACAAAAAACCTAGAAAGGACAAAGAAATAATTATTATTTCACAAACATTTTCTCTCAAAATCACCAAACTTCTCACCTCCGTATACCAGAAAGAATGTAGTCGCACTCGGGCTTTTTGAATTCAAATTCACAAATATCAGTAATTTAAACACACAGTATTCGTAATATTGAAATCAAAGTAAATGTTAAGATTCATAAATGGAATTTATCCTATATGCTGGCAGTTATTCCTAGAATGAGATTTTTCGTTTCATAAAATTAAAAAAAAAAGCTTCCAGAGAAAGAACATAATGCACTTACCCGACGATACGAAGGAATGGGCGTTATTGAGAGAGAAATTAAGTAATGATACCAATGAAAGTGAAAGATGCTTGTTGGTGTAACGTATTAAAGGAACACAATAGCTTATAGTTTACCATCGTAAAAAATTTGACGCCGTGCAGATATGTAATACGTCACTGATCATGCTATGTTAAACTTATGTTAAAAGTTCATCTATCAAAATTGAGCTGTGTGAAATAGAAAGTTTATGTATAAATCTAAAATGGATTAAAAATACTTAGGAAAAGAAATATTGTATTCCCCATATTGTATATGACAGTGAATTCTTAAATGAAGCAATAGTTTATTACTCTAGGTCGATTTTAATACTACAGATCTGGTATTTTAACCATAACACATTTCCTTATTTTTCTATAGATATTAAATGAATAAAATTGGAGTAATTCTCGATTGTTGATCAATTAATCATAAATTTTCGTTACATAAAGAGATAAAACTGAATTTCTTCTATTCTTCAGTATCAAAAAAGATGTTTAGTTATTTCATAAGAAATTTTTTATCACTACATTTTCTAAAAGATATAGTAAATTTATTTCGTGTAATAAGAACAAAAACTAAGATGGATGTATTGTGCTAGACAGCTCCAACCACCGCTGTCTAGAGTGGTGGCCACCATCCTATCCAGTGCCACCCCCAGGTGTAAGGAATTTCGCATATTATAAGAATAAAACAAATCTGGTAACATAAGATATTGCAAGGAAGTGGCAGGGGTTCAAGAAATTATGCATTCTATATGAAACACTATTAGGAACCCTTCGAAGAAGCTTGTTAGCTTCTCTGAGAGTCGATTTAGTGTAATTCAGCAATGAAGTAAAGGTTTCTAAAAATATGTCATAGATGAAGCACATCAAACCGAGTGTGCTAGATGAGCGGAAACGCTCTGACCTCACATTCCGGAGAACGTGGGTCCGAATCCCAGTCCGGTTATCCTGATTTCCATTGTTTCCCGAAATCAATCCAGCTGAATGCTAGAATGATTCCTTCAAAAGGTCATGGTAGAATTACTTGCCGTTCTATGTCCGCATTCCTTTCTCACCTTTATGACTTTAAACTTGAAGAAGCATATGACCATAAAAAAACTAGAACCATTCATGGTATGGTATCACTAAACTACTATAATTCCTTCTGTCTGTAAACAGTTGCTAATTCGATCATCCCATGTTTGGTGACAAATAATCATAAGAGTGTAAACTGAAGGGAATATAAACAGATAAAAATGAATACATTTCTGTCATGATATACGTCAGATAAAGAAATGTTCAAGTCTACTCCAAGCAGCTAACGTCTTATAACTTATCTAATCTAGCACAATATCCTTCTACTACGCATTTGTTTTTAAGGCAACAGTAATTCTAGTTTAATCTTACTTTAGTATTGGATTTCCACCTTAAGGTGATCGAATCAAGGAACGAGGTGGTAGGTGAGTGGTAACGCTTTGGCATTGCATTCCGGGGGATGCAAGTTCGGGCACCAGTCCGGCCCTCCTGATTTAGGTTTTATATGGTTTCCCTAAATCACCCCAGGCGACTGGTTCCTTCAAAATACCATGGCCGAAAATCTTTCCGTTCCTTTCTCCCAAACTCTCTGGCTTCTAATGACCTTGACTTCAAGAAGGCTAAAATCCATTAGCAAAACAGAACTGGCAAATATAAATACCCATTACTTAAATGTCAGAACAATACGCATTTAAAAATTCCCCGCTTTGTCAGTGCGAAGAAGAGACTGTTCCGAAATTAAGAATCTCTGTTTTTGATAGACAAGGTGTAATATGATACAGAAATCCTGCTAAGAGATACCAAACAATGGGGTATAAGAAATACAGATAATTTACAAAACACTTTGATCTACCACAGGATTATGAACTTTGTATTTAAGAATTTATAGAAGTATAATTGTGTGGGATCTCATTTTATTTCCTACCCTTACATTGACTGTAGAAAAGTTTTCGAGATTGTGAAATTTTAGCGGTAGAGCTCTATATGGTGATCATTTTACTATTAAATATCTGTTGTGCTGTTTCTGTGTTTTTTTTTTTAAATACTTTCTCAAATTTTAATTTCTGTTAAATAATTGTGCAAATGCTACAAATTTGCTATCTCAACCTTGACTAGTTTTAAACGAAAGAAACGTTTGTGTAACGTGTTTTGACTGTATGACCTACCGGCCAAGTGTAAAATAAAGTATTTTATACAAAATAATTTGGATTGCATAATATATATATATATTTAGTTTAAGCTCTACTGGATATGTGAAATATTTAAATATGGTGTCACCATATCAACACTGTAACCTGAACAAAATAGTTTTTCTTGTTTTTAACCCATAAATACTTCATTTTGTGTTCTTCTGCTTTGATTAACGAGCTGTATGGGACAGCGTTGGCTTGGTGTTGCACCAACATGCGATGGTTTCTGCCGTATGAGTTAATTCAAAAGTACTCGTACAGCCAAAATCATCGCACACCAGCGCAACTAATGTGGGTTTAGCAAACACTGAGTAAGCATTTGCTGTCGTAAGTTTGGGGGAAATCACATATTGAACTATTAACCACGTAAAAATATTTACAGCTTTTCTGTAACATTTAAAAGTAATTTAACCACTGATTATTTCTATTGCATAACACTAAAAATGTGTTTATTGTTTGCGTTTGAAAATAAGTATATCATTAAATTTGTGATGTAATCGCTAAAAAAAAAATCAAGTGTTAAAACGCTTTTTGTGAAACTACTGTACAATCTACGAATTTTTGCATCTGGGATAAATGTTATATGACCCTTACAGTGCATATTTTGGTGTTGTGTTTATATAGATTAATCCCAAGTATTTTATTTACCACTTGACCGTTCAAACGGCACAGCTTCAACAAAAGACAAAAATTGGCAGTTCCTCTTCTTCCACATTTCGTTGATTTCCGAACGCCACGATTTGAGAATTGAAAGTACCTCGATTCTCCAACTTAAAAGAATTCAGGTACCAACAGTTCTCATACCGGGACGCCGTTGCAGGTCCACCAGCCACGCATCTTAAAACGGAATTTGACACGTGTCAAGATTTACACAGCGTTCCCGTCTAAGTGTGTAGTCACGGTAACGCAACTATGAGTGCATTGCCATTCCTGCATTATATACAGGGTGTCCACGAAAAGGGTTCCTGATTTCAAAATGTAAAATCTCGAAAGCAATTATCGACAGAAGAATGTCACAAACGGTATTTTTACTGAGAAAGCTGTAAGAATTTCATACAGAAGATTTCAAAAAAGTTGCAAAACCCGTTAACAGATGGCGCAGGCATGGATTGGCCTCCATATTCGCCTGATTTGACGCCTTGTGGCAACTTTTTTTCAGGTTCATTGAAAGACACTGTTTACCGAAACTATCCAGTCACGGTGGAATAGCTTGAATGATTGATCTGTGTGGCTACTGAATCCATTTCCGTTGAGACGTTGCAGGACGTAATGGAAAATTTCATTCTGCCTTTGCGCGACCTCTGTGCTTCGAACGGCGGACATTTTGAAAAAGCAAAGACTATTTGCAGAAGACGAGTTTATTTGTGCATTCTTATACGAGATGAACAGCGTACCACTGTATCTATTCACAGCTTTTACAACTTTTTGTTCAAACATTTCTATGATATTTCTAGGGGTTTCACAATACCGTTTGTTGCATTCTTCTGTCGATCTTTCGAGATTTTACATTTTGAACTCAAGGACTCATTTCGCGGGCACCCTGTATAAGAAATTGAGTATTACCAGGAGAATAGTTTAAACATAGAGAAGAAACCATAACCAAAACAGTGTTATGTGGGAAAAAACTAAACACAAAGACCAATTAGAGACATGATCTCAAACAGAGGTAAGGATTGGTTTGCACAACTTCAGCGCATATACCTGACTAAGTCTAAATAGAACAACAATATAATGAACGATAGAGACAGCGAAACACATAAACGTGCTGGAAAAGGCAAAACTAAGAAACCGGAGCGAACATAATGCCCCTGGCTATAATAGTTATGGTAGTTTTAACTTCCATACAGAAATAATTTTTATTTTTTTCTTCTTTCTGTTTTACGTTTCAGTGTCGAGGAAATCAGAGGCGAAAGAAGATTGAGAGAGGAGCAGAAAAGGAATGAACCCGACCATGACGTTTTGCAGAAACCATCCCGGAATTCGCCTGGAGTGATTTCGGAAAACCATGGAAAACTGAAATTTGGATGGATCTTCTATCGGTGATCGAGGATTTCAAGTGTCAGGCTGTAAGAGGCTAGAACAGCCAAGATCTCAAATTTGTTTCTCGGATGGAACGGTCTATTACGCCATAGTTCCTGTGACCACCAGAAATTTAGGGCAACCTGAAATTTTTGAACTATAGGTAATTTTACGATTTTTTCCTCATTCATCGAGCGTTGCACCATACTTTATTAAATTTACTCAATCTCTATTCACATAGAAAGACAATCAATGAAATGAAATGTAGATTAACTGTTGGGTTTCTAAATGTAATTTCTTACAGAGTAGTTTATTGTACAGTTTCGATCGCTTAGAGAGCTGACAAGATGAAAAGCAATTCCCTTTTCGGTCTGTCGTACATGCACTGAAATGCTTCATCACTGCATCAGAGTGTGGAAATTTCATACATCGACGTGTGAAAATTTCAGAACATGATTAAGAAATCCCTCACTGTATGGACAATATGGAATATACATTTTAACACATCAAGAAGATATACTTCCTATTAAGTTAAGTAAGCCAGTATGTAGAGAATCAACAAAAGACGAAACTCTCGTGAAATACACTTTTGTTTGTCTTTCTAGCAGAAATACAATACATCAACTATACTCGTTACTGAAAAACATAACATTGTACAAGCAATTTCAGTACAATATTGTGCAGTACCACTGGTGTCACTAACTGTGCTTCACAATATGAATACAACTGGTATTTCATTCGAAGTTCCTATGTGTTTACCCGTAATGTAAAAGTCAATTTATTTTTACGGTTTTTCGTTCTGTCGATGTTGCTGCAGCTGCAAACGTTTCGGCACCCCAGTTGAGGTCTTCGTAAGAGGTCTTTAGGGCTGCCGCTGCTGAGGTCCCCCTGGTTGGGCCCCGAAACGTTGGTAACAATAACAATATCTGCACAGTGCAGAAAACAATTGCTCGTCTGTCCTAATGTTGCGAGTTGCAGAACTAACAAATGAAGGATGCTATTCGTTCGTCAGGACATGGAGGATCTGTCTTAAGAGAAATATAAAAAAGAACAGCCGTCACATATCATTTAACAAAATATTTAGGTAAAATGTCGCCCCATCCACGCGACATTCTGTGCGAACTATCCATTTATTTGTGCACTACATTCGATGTTTCCAGTATCCGTTTACCTAAAGCTCTTGATTGTTATATTACTATTGGTAATGTGGATGCCATTAAAATGATTATGTTTTAATGCAGAGTTCAATTGCTCGTCTCTCCTAACATTGATAGTTTCCGAACTAACAGATGAACCACGCCATTTGTTCCTCAGTATATGAAGGATTTATCTTAAACGAAATTTACAAAAATAAAAGCTGTTATATTTCATTTTAAAAAAAATAGGTAAAATGTCGCCCCATCCACGCGACATTCTGTGCGCACTATCCATTTATTTGTGCACTCCATTCGATGTTTCCAGTATCCGTTTACCTAAAGCTCTTGATTGTTATATTACTATTGGTAATGTGGATGCCATTAAAATGATTATGTTTTAATGCAGAGTTCAATTGCTCGTCTCTCCTAACGTTGATAGTTTCCGAACTAACAGATGAACCACGCCATTTGTTCCTCAGTATATGAAGGATTTATCTTAAACGAAATTTACAAAAATAAAAGCTGTTATATTTCATTTTAAAAAAATAGGTAAAATGTCGCCCCATCCACGCGACATTCTGTGCGCACTATCCATTTATTTGTGCACTCCATTCGATGTTTCCAGTATCCGTTTACCTAAAGCTCTTGATTGTTATATTACTATTGGTAATGTGGCTGCCATTAAAATGATTATGTTTTAATGCAGAGTTCAATTGCTCGTCTCTCCTAACGTTGATAGTTTAAGAACTAACAGATGAACCACGCCATTTGTTCCTCAGTATATGAAGGATTTATCTTAAACGAAATTTACAAAAATAAAAGCTGTTATATTTCATTTTAAAAAAATAGGTAAAATGTCGCCCCATCCAAGCGACATTCTGTGCGCACTATCCATTTATTTGTGCACTCCATTCGATGTTTCCAGTATCCGTTTACCTAAAGCTCTTGATTGTTATATTACTATTGGTAATGTGGATGCCATTAAAATGATTATGTTTTAATGCAGAGTTCAATTGCTCGTCTCTCCTAACATTGATAGTTTCCGAACTAACAGATGAACCACGCCATTTGTTCCTCAGTATATGAAGGATTTATCTTAAACGAAATTTACAAAAATAAAAGCTGTTATATTTCATTTTAAAAAAATAGGTAAAATGTCGCCCCATCCACGCGACATTCTGTGCGCACTATCCATTTATTTGTGCACTCCATTCGATGCTTCCAGTATCCGTTTACCTAAAGCTCTTGATTGTTATATTACTATTGGTAATGTTAATGCCATTAAAATGATTATGTTTTAATGCAGAGTTCAATTGCTCGTCTCTCCTAACGTTGATAGTTTCCGAACTAACAGATGAACCACGCCATTTGTTCCTCAGTATATGAAGGATTTATCTTAAACGAAATTTACAAAAATAAAAGCTGTTATATTTCATTTTAAAAAAATAGGTAAAATGTCGCCCCATCCACGCGACATTCTGTGCGCACCATCCATTTATTTGTGCACTCCATTCGATGTTTCCAGTATCCGTTTACCTAAAGCTCTTGATTGTTATATTACTATTGGTAATGTGGATGCCATTAAAATGATTATGTTTTAATGCAGATTTCAATTGCTCGTCTCTCCTAACGTTGATAGTTTCCGAACTAACAGATGAACCACGCCATTTGTTCCTCAGTATATGAAGGATTTATCTTAAACGAAAATTACAAAAATAAAAGCTGTTATATTTCATTTTAAAAAAATAGGTAAAATGTCGCCCCATCCACGCGACATTCTGTGCGCACTATCCATTTATTTGTGCACTCCATTCGATGTTTCCAGTATCCGTTTACCTAAAGCTCTTGATTGTTATATTACTATTGGTAATGTGGATGCCATTAAAATGATTATGTTTTAATGCAGAGTTCAATTGCTCGTCTCTCCTAACGTTGATAGTTTCCGAACTAACAGATGAACCACGCCATTTGTTCCTCAGTATATGAAGGATTTATCTTAAACGAAATTTACAAAAATAAAAGCTGTTATATTTCATTTTAAAAAAATAGATAAAATGTCGCCCCATCCACGCGACATTCTGTGCGCACTATCCATTTATTTGTGCACTCCATTCGATGTTTCCAGTATCCGTTTACCTAAAGCTCTTGATTGTTATATTACTATTGGTAATGTGGATGCCATTAAAATGATTATGTTTTAATGCAGAGTTCAATTGCTCGTCTCTCCTAACGTTGATAGTTTCCGAACTAACAGATGAACCACGCCATTTGTTCCTCAGTATATGAAGGATTTATCTTAAACGAAATTTACAAAAATAAAAGCTGTTATATTTCATTTTAAAAAAATAGGTAAAATGTCGCCCCATCCACGCGACATTCTGTGCGCACTATCCATTTATTTGTGCACTCCATTCGATGTTTCCATTATCCGTTTACCTAAAGCTCTTGATTGTTATATTACTATTGGTAATGTGGATGCCATTAAAATGATTATGTTTTAATGCAGAGTTCAATTGCTCGTCTCTCCTAACGTTGATAGTTTCCGAACTAACAGATGAACCACGCCATTTGTTCCTCAGTATATGAAGGATTTATCTTAAACGAAATTTACAAAAATAAAAGCTGTTATATTTCATTTTAAAAAAATAGGTAAAATGTCGCCCCATCCACGCGACATTCTGTGCGCACCATCCATTTATTTGTGCACTCCATTCGATGTTTCCAGTATCCGTTTACCTAAAGCTCTTGATTGTTATATTACTATTGGTAATGTGGATGCCATTAAAATGATTATGTTTTAATGCAGAGTTCAATTGCTCGTCTCTCCTAACGTTGATAGTTTCCGAACTAACAGATGAACCACGCCATTTGTTCCTCAGTATATGAAGGATTTATCTTAAACGAAATTTACAAAAATAAAAGCTGTTATATTTCATTTTAAAAAAATAGGTAAAATGTCGCCCCATCCACGCGACATTCTGTGCGCACTATCCATTTATTTGTGCACTCCATTCGATGTTTCCAGTATCCGTTTACCTAAAGCTCTTGATTGTTATATTACTATTGGTAATGTGGATGCCATTAAAATGATTATGTTTTAATGCAGAGTTCAATTGCTCGTCTCTGCTAACGTTGATAGTTTCCGAACTAACAGATGAACCACGCCATTTGTTCTTCAGTATATGAAGGATTTATCTTAAACGAAATTTACAAAAATAAAAGCTGTTATATTTCATTTTAAAAAAAATAGGTAAAATGTCGCCCCATCCACGCGACATTCTGTGCGCACTATCCATTTATTTGTGCACTCCATTCGATGTTTCCAGTATCCGTTTACCTAAAGCTCTTGATTGTTATATTACTATTGGTAATGTGGATGCCATTAAAATGATTATGTTTTAATGCAGAGTTCAATTGCTCGTCTCTCCTAACGTTGATAGTTTCCGAACTAACAGATGAACCACGCCATTTGTTCCTCAGTATATGAAGGATTTATCTTAAACGAAATTTACAAAAATAAAAGCTGTTATATTTCATTTTAAAAAAATAGGTAAAATGTCGCCCCATCCACGCCACATTCTGTGTGCACCATCCATTTACTTGTGCACTCCATCTGATTTTTCCTGTGTACTTTCAGTTTCTCTAAAATTGTTCATTATTATTTTATTATCTATAAATCATGATATATTTGCACCTAATTAGTAAATTTTTGCATTTTTCTTGTTCTGGATTATTTATCTTTCATTTTGTTTTTGCATCTTCTAATATAACTAACTTATTCCAGATATGAGTATTCAAATTCTTCTTTTATTTAAACTCCTAGAATTATTGCTGAATTATAGTATTGGTACTGATCATTTGACTGCTTCAATTTTTTTGTTATATGATTTACAACCAAAAATGTCAACTGAAACATGCCTAACATGTCTCAACAAATTGGGAAGTTAACTAATTTCTGTTTCATACATCTTTGCTCACTCTGATCTCTGACACATCAACTTCATTAATGTCATTATGGGGCTGAGAAGGATAATTCTTAATGTTCAATTGGTAGTATTGCCATGTAACAAGATCAAAATGTTTTTATTTATCTTCATCAAGACATTTAAAATGTATCATAATGTTCTACAGCGATTTTGACTCGTGAATAATTAATACCCGCAAATAATGTTGGCCATTAAATTGGGTTTTGTTAATTTTTAGTTTGTTAACCAAAAGGTAAATGCTTTTATAAATTATATTGATTAAATATCTACTAAAATGTCCATCGTCATTTGAACCTTCCATAAAACAGAGCAAATAATCAAAAGAAAATCCTTCGCTGTCGTGTTACCATTTTTATTGTATTCTATCAGTTCAGTATATATCCTAGTGGCGTAAGGGCTTATCATTTTACTATCGACCCCAATGGTATGTACCCGTATCTCATTTTTTGCTGAATATTGTTATTCAGCTGTTATTTAACAGGCCAGTTTTACTCTTGAGGTTTTCTTTTTATGCGAGAGAGATTGTTACTTCAGCAAACGAGTGAATTCTCTTCATCCTTGTGTGGACTATTCTAATGATACTTCTCTTTCCTGCGTAGACAGTGTGTCGCATTATTTTCTTCACAAGCCAAAACATTAACAGATAAATCTAGATTACCCTAAGTTTTGATTATATTGTCTGTTTTTAAATAAAAAATAGTTTTTAACACTAACTTTCAGTAACATAGATTGGTTTTATTACTCGTAAATGAATCTATCCTTCCATTTTTCCTAACATTTTGAATCCTCGAATATTTTTCAGTTATTAATGTCACCTCCAAATATTTTTTATATATTCTTTAATATCAGATGATGTAATTTGTTCACAGAATGTAACTATGAACTGCATATCAATATTGTTCATGCCAAGTACCAAATTTTTTTCATTGTAAACTATCTCAACGTATAGGTTTCATGACTGTCGTAAGATTAACGCTAAGCGACTCAAGCGTTTTAAAAACCTAACATTTAGTAGAATCATGCAACAAACGTTTTTTATTTTCAGCAAATATAAAATCACTCAAGCATACTCTTATAATTTTCGAATCTATGTTAATGGCCTCGGTAGTTACTGAGCGTTTTTATGAATAACTACTTCATTAATAATTTAGTTCTAGATAGTTAAGTAAAACTTCCTAATAATTTAAGCAGATTGAATAATATTTTCTCAAAGCCAGGACGTACGAACATAACTGAAAAGCTATTTAACCATATACAAAAAGCCTAAAAATATTAGGAAAAATCTTAGACCCACACATTCATACCATAAATACTGTGATTATTTTTAATTCTCTTATTGCGTTCTGGAATTTAATGATGTTTCTCTTACATTAGCAAGACTACCTACCAAAACTACAAATTAGAAAATTTTAATACTTGTATGCAAGCTGCAGGCACATTCACTTCGCCATGTTTGGTAGTTGGCATTAAAGGGGAGATTACTTCCTGTACATTAAACTTTTATTGTTACCAACTGCTGCTTGAATATGCCATGTCGGATTTGCCTCTGTTACAAAGTAGTATAAACTTATCTTGACATCAATCAGAGGTGACGATGTAGCTGGTGCAGCAGAAATGGTGGGAGCAGAAGGTTTCGTTACATAATATCGAAGCATTTCTATTCCTACCATTGCTGCCAAACCATTATAATCCATTGCGACTAACTACCGATGCCTATGCAGAACATCTTATGCTGGTGGTCCAACGATGGCTGAAAACAGATACCGTTTAGCCTTATGCTTCTTGCAAACACAATAAATCTCAGTTTTGTTCAAACTGATGGTAGATTGTAGTAGTATATTATTTGTACTTGAATTGCGTAAACTCTTAACTGCGGGAATGATACTTCTTTTGTTATATGTGTAATATTGGGACCAAAGAGACCATTTTAACATTCAACTAAATCATACATGGTCATCCAACAGAAGTCAGACTATCCCAAAGCCTTTCCACCAACTAGACTGAACAAAAAACTGTTACGTTCCAAAGCATTTTAAGCGTTGATTATACGTCTATACCAAAAGTAGTAGGACTGATTTTTTAAAAAAAAAGTTATTGAAGATATATTTACAATTCCTTAATCCTCTTCGAAATATCACCCTTAGGCAGCTACACACCAAAAATTACGCTGCTGTCATTGGCCGTACGCATTCTGGAAGTCAGATTCGGGGACGCTGTTGAGCGCCCTCGTCGATGCTGCTTCAACGTCCTGGATTGAGTCAAACCGCTGTTCCTTCAGCTGCCTTTCCATCCGTGGGAATAAAAAAAAGTCAATTGGAGCCAGATTGGGACTGTAGGCGGGGTGCAGCAACGTGGCAACGCTGAATCGGGCCAACAGTTGCCTTCTTCATCCTCCCGTCCAATGAAGGCTCGCATAAGCAAATCAAAGATCAAGACAATGTTGATCGTGTTTTTTGACCGTCGCGGGGTGATTCATAAGGAGTTCGTTTCCCCTGGAGAAACTGTCAATTCGAATTTTTACGTGCAAGTGCCAGCCCGCCTGTGAGACCGAGTGAATCACGTCCGACCAGTCATCTCTGCCAACTGGACTCTGCATCACGACAATGCGCCGTGCCAAGACGCGCCTTCATGAGGCAACTGTTGGCCCGAATTGACATTGCCGCGTTGCTGCACCCCGCCTACAGTCCTCATTTGGCTCCATCTGGCTTTTCTTACTCACATGGATGAAAAAGCAGCTGAAGGAACAGTGGTTTGACTCAATCCAGGATGTTGAAGCAGCATCGACGAGGGCTCTCAACAGCGTCCCCGAAACTGACTTCCAGAAGGCGTATGGCCAATGGCAGCAGCGTAATTTTTGGTGTGTAGCTGCCTAAGGGTGCTATTTCGAAGAGGATTAAGGAATTGTAAAGATATCTTCAATAATTTTTTTTTAAAATCAGTCCTACTACTTTTGGTATATACCATGTACATCCCACTACTGGTGCTCGTCTCAGACTTACCTAGATTTTTTCAGCTATTTGCTTTCGCAGAAAAACTAGCCTCTAGTTCGTTGCACATAAACCATATTTGATGACGATCGTACACTTTAAAAAGAATGATAAGTTAACGAGTAGACGAAAAGAAACACACAATATCTCAAGGACATTGGAGTTCCTAGCAAGAGTGATTTCCAAATGGATGAACAATATGATGAACTTGGATAATGGTAGCGACGAAAGTCGTTGATGGAAGACGCCAAATTAATTCATCCAACTTGATATGAAAGATAAAAGGTGAATGAGATATTGTCAGCCTCAACAACATATTAGTTTATCTTTGATTCTATGTTGAAATTATAAATTTACGGATATTACAAGACGGCTGCTTCGATATGCCATGTTGGATCTGGCCCTGGCCGAAATTGTATAATCTTATCTTGACTTCATTCACGGGTGATGATTCAGCTGGTGCAGCAGAAATGTAGAAACAGAAGCTTCCGTTAAACACCTATCGAAATATTCCTGAGACTCACCATAACTGCGAAACCAATATAACTCACTGCGGGCAACTATCGATGGCTATGCGGAACAACGTGATAGTGCACCTTGAGCTGTTTCATATGTTGGTGATCTAACGGATACTTTTTATTCCTTGACAGTTTATTCGACGTACCAGTATTCACCTCTGTCATGGCTGCTTGGGATAAATAAGGGTTTTAACCAATAATGTAAAAGAAATGTGATTTAGTCACTCCACTCAAAGGAAAATTTTTATCATTGCAGTTACAGAAGCAGATAGTTAATTCATCTTAGCTAAACAAGAAAAAATAAGATGAGTGTATTGCGCTAGACAGCTCCAACCAACGCTGTCGAGAGTGGTGGCCAGCCATCCTATTCAATGCCACCCCCATACGGAAGGTATATGGAATTTGGTTTATTTTAAGGGAGTTTAGAGTTAGGAGGAAATAAAGGAGTTCTCTCCCTGTTAGACTCGACTCGTTTAATCTGAGATGCATCCGGCATCATAACATTTTGCAAGCACAAGCCTGCATCGAGATTAAGCACACATCTACTACAAGTTATACCTTAAAACCATAGTGTCGGCATAATCACGTTAGTGAAATTAAATCATGTTTTAATCACGTGAATCTTGAACCAGTGCCAGACTTTTTCTCCATTCCTCGTGCCCAGTACAAGAATGAATTTCGCGTCTTCTTTTTTTTTTTTTTTTTTTTTTTTTTGCCTGAAGTCTTTATGCCCCGTCAATGTCGAGGCCATTACAGGCGGCGGAACGAATAGGAATTTGGCAATAGCTATTTGAAGAAGAGATTACGAGAAACTGAAACCTGGATCACCGGACGTGGATATGAACCTGCTTCAACTCCAATGCCAGATTAGTATTATCACTCTCAGCGGAATCGGTATAAGAACACGTAAACATTTTTGATATATGCGTATGAATCTGGTTATGGACATTTTTCATAAATACCTTCTTTCTTGGTTAGGAAAGGACTCCAACGTAGGTATATTCTATGTTTGACTTGTTGACGTATTCGGAAGTATTTATTTTATTTGTAAAGTGCCATTAAGCTTTTTCTATGATATTTTGTTGACTGTTTTCAAGAAGTATTAATTAACCTGTTATTACAAGGCATGAATTGGGATCTCTGGCCAAACTGAATCTTCATTGATTGGAAATGGTTATGTTCAATTACTAGGAGACCATTTGAAGCCATTCATGTTCTCGAACAACAACAATTGGACTTTTCCAGTCCAACATTGCGTCATGGCACTGAGCCAAAATCGTTGGAGTATCATTCTGGACCATTAGAGCTAATGGGTTGGCCACCTAGATCACCAGATATGAATCCCATCGAACATATCTGAGACTGATCGATAGATCAGTTCGTGCACAACATCCTGCACCGGCAAATCTTCCGCAACTGTGGAACCTGTAGAGGAAGCAGGGCTCAATATTTCTTCAGGACACTTCAGACTATTTGTTGTGTCAATGCCGCGTTGGACTGCCGCACTTCGCCGAGCAAATGGGAGCCCACACGATATTAAATGTCCCTCCCCCCCCCCCTTTTTTCGACTTTTGGTATTTCAATGTATTTTGGTCGGGAGGACGATTTTTAGTGACTCACCTTATTTCGATCCGCGCAGGTCTATTTTGCCCGCGTATAAGTGTTTACTTGTTCGTCGATGATTAGTCCTATTTTGTTTGCGAGCTCAAAGTGATTTTGAGACTCAGTCAGTCTTTTTTGTTCGCAGCCCGGTGTAGTTTTTCACAAATTGGTCTGGTTCTGTGATTCGCCAGTTGCTGATTGTTATTTTGTTGTTCATTCGTCATTTTAATTCGATATGACTCGTTAATAGACTAATGTTCATTTTAAATTCTAGTTTTTCAGCTATTATGCTTATAAAACAAGGCGAGCTTGTGACTCACGCAGTTACCGAAATGCAAAAAGTGATGATTCAGATAAATAGTTAAACAAGGTGAACACTCATAAATGTCAAGAAAGATAATGGAACTGTCGAGAAATATGTTTTAAGAACATATTCGAACTTTTATCATGGCAATATTCGGCCTGAACACTTTTCAAATTAATTTTGTACAAAATGTCGGTGTTATTAAGTGGTTTTATCTTAAAATATGTATTTGGTTGGTTTATAGTAGCCGTGCACTTTCCAGAATATTCAATTTCAGATGGTCTTGGTAACATGCATTGACCTCTGACATAATACACTATATTTGTTAGTATGATTGCCGCTAGCAGATAGGTAGAAGGAATATTTTTTAAACGGTGGCGAATTGGTAAACTAATTTGTGACAACATCACAGCCGATTAATGAAACTGACTCATCGATTAGTCAATAGCACGAAGCCAAATAACATGTCGTTTTATTGAAACGCTCGCAACAAATTACAAAGTGATAAATACCTATGAAAACTGTAGAAATAACTACGTCTACATACGTAGCGTCTTCTGGGCGCCCTTCTGATATGGTCGAAGACCTGCCAAGGACTACAAACACTCTTTGCAGGACTCGGACCATAACAGCAGAACGCCCTACTTTCATCTTGAGTATGCACAGAGGTATTACAACTGTTGAACTATGGAATGTATGAGCACCGTATTTTATGGAGTATTCTATATACGTATATATATCACAGAGAACAGTTATCACAAAACATTCTCGTAATTTTCGCATTTAACTGTTTTCTACGAGACTGGTCATATGACGTGCAAGATAATCTGAAAACTTCATGCAGACCTCCCTTATGACTCCTCTGATGTTGCTACGAATCCAAAAGTGGTAATAGTAATAAATGCATGAGGTCAACTATGTATTTTTCATAGTCGATAAATACATACTAAAATACTGGAAATAACATGTAAGAATAAGGGGGAGAAAATAGCCAATGTATTTAAAACATGTAATGACCGGCAACATCAAATTCATGGAGAAAATGCCCGACGAGTACTTCTTCTGCTAACCATGTAGTTGATAACGACTACTTTCAACTATTTATATAACAAAATAATTAGAATTGCTCCATTAATGTAAACACACAGCAAAAGTGCACTCCTCCTTCCATTCCAAGGTTTGTAGAGTCCCATCCTCCGAAGGTTATGGAGCTGGGACGTGTTTCTAATAATCTTTACAGTCCCATGACCATCACAACAAGACACCTCGCTTTAGTACTCAGTGTCTAGCAGAAGTAGATGTTGAATATGCAGCGTTACTACGAAGAATTGTCGACCTCGACTTCGTACATTCCTATATATTATGAATGATTTAAAGGTAACTAAATATACAGAATATCATAAATTCTTAAATTTATTAGTGTAGTGTGGTATTCACCAGACGTCATGATTTGAGTGTTTGATACGTTGTAGAATAAGTTATCTTTAGACGATCCGAGGAGGTAGATGAAACGTTTATGCACAAGTAAGACGCTGCCATTGTAGCAACGAAATCAGAAATAGTTTCCTCAGGAACTTCTGCGGTTTCTTAGAAAAAGTTGTATGTCGTTGATGTTCTCAGAATTTAATAATTCAGTTTATGAAAGTGAATTACCTCAGACAGATATTAAGAATCGAGCATACAAGGTTGTTACCGGTTACATTAAATACTGGTAGATTAAATATACAAAATAATGCAGAAAATACATCGGATTAATCTCTCCGGATTGACACTTTTCCCTGGTGCAACTTATTCTCTTATCTCAGTCAATTAATCCTCAAAATGCGCGCGTTCGAATCCGCGTCCGGCATATTTGAGTTTTCCATGGTTTTCCCTAATCACTCCGGGTGAATGCCGGGATGCTTCCTTTAAAGGGCCATGGCCGAACTCCTCTTCGTTTCTTCCCGCCTTTAATGACCTAGACGTCAACGAGTCGTAAAGGAAAAAATCGAAATAAATGCCAAATTTCTTCTTGTTTCTTGTTCAGCAATAAAGCTGACGGCATACTTTTTTCGATAATGAATTTGCATTTATTGTACGACCGTTTAGAAGCAGAAACAAATTTCAGAGACTTAAATCTGATAAAGAGCTAAAAAGTATTACGGATATCATATTTGTCAGTTATTTTAGGTCGTATTAGAAATTCCGAAGTATTCTAGTAGTCACTTTTCTGAAATTAGTAATTAATCATGTTGTAATAAAAATCTGAATAAAGCTAAAATTGGGTAGTGACCGTTCTGCTTATTTCGATACAAGCGTATGTTCGAAAAAGCATCTAAAAATTTGTACTAAATCCTAGTTTCTTTGTCACTTTGTTGATATAATCCGTAGAACGAACCTATTTCTTTTTCGCCAATTGCGGAATGGCGGTTTGCTGTTACAGCCAAGTGAAAACCTGCCCGAGGGCAGAAAACTAATGATGATGATGTTATAGTTTGTTGAGTGAAAGACCGATTCAGTGTTGATATCCGCTGTAAGAGCACATTTATTATGATTTATGTTGGTATCTCGTAAGGTTTCTATAGCGTTCTCTGCACATCGTGCAAAAAGGAGATTCCATGGAAAATATTATCAAAGGCACCCATTACTCGCACAAGCATTCTATCATTACATTTGGTATATTACCCCATCGATGCCTTTTAATATACTTACACATCATAAGTGCGAATTTTCTTTAGTGTAGAATAGTGGAAGAAAGGATCTTGTAAGATTTCTGTTTAATATGTATCCTGTCATAGTTGCCACATAAAATAACATTTCATTTCCTGTTTTCTTAAACCATTTATTTATTTGTAGATTAATTTGTTGTAAGTGATTTATATTTTACCACAGTATACGCCTAATAAATTAATTTTTGATACCGACAGGTGGTTCCACATGAATAAGAACTGGAGGAATAAACATTGCGTTTGTGGTGTATACTTGAAGAATTAAATGCGACGAATTGCAATGTTATTTCAGTTATTACTACTAATAATAATAATAATAGATGTAGTAGCCATTCAATTCTCATTCGTGTTGACATCACTTGCCGTAACCAAAAATTAAGTATTCAAGTTTATGCTTTCTAGATAGTTTAAAACATATAGACAATTAAGTAAAACATTCTAATAACTAAAACAGAATGACAAATATTTTCTCAAGGCCATGTCATTTTTGCATAATAGAAAAGCTGCGTAACAATATACAGTGACCAAAAAATACCAGGGAAAAATCTTGAGCACACTGCTATTGTTTATACTTATTGTGTTCTTACGTTTAGCAATGTTTCTAATGTCGTATGTAATAAAGTTTAATATGTGTATGTAAACTGCAGCCACATTCACGTCACTAGCTAACCATTAAAGGGAGAGTTCTTCCTATTACTAGACGGCTGCTTCAGTATGATATGTTGGATTTGGCATTGGCAGAAAGTAGTACAGCGTTATCTTGACTTCATTCAGAGGTGACGAATCAGCTGGCGCAGCAGAAATGGTAGGAGTAGACTGTTACGTTACACACATTCCGTAACAGTGCTACTAATACCATCAGCGCTGAAACCAGTATTATCCACTGCGGGCAGCTATCGATGAGTATGCAGAATACCATGTTAGTGCACGTTGAAAGGTTTCATTATTTTGGTAACCGAATGAAGACCATTTGCATCTTGTAAACACAACAAATCTGAAAAGCAGTTTTGTTCTAATTCATGGTAGATAGTAGAATTGCTTGTATGTGAATTATGTAAACTCTTACTTTGGGGGACAGAAAACAAATACCCTTTCAGCAATCATGGTCATAGTTAACCAACAGCTACAGCCAACAAAGTTTCACGGTCCAACGAATTTAATCTTTGATTATACATTCATCCCGCTGTTCTTATTCATCGCAGATCAATCAAGCTTTTATTTAGCTATTGAAGTTCGTAGAAAAACTAGTATCTAGTTTGTGGCACATACACTGAGCAGCCAAAACATTATGACTACCTACTTACTAGCATATTGGTACACCTTTCGAACGCAATACAGCAGCGATTCGGCTTGACGTGTATTCTACAAGTCCTTTGTAGGATTCCAGAGGTATCTGTCACCAGATTTCTACGCACAGGTCACGAAATTCCCTGAAATTACGGCCCTGAGAACGAGCATCTCGGAAACGGAGAGGCTGGCCGGCTGTTCGCGTGCTACTGTAGTGACCATCAGTAGAAAATGTAATCGGCGGCAAACCCGCGAAGAATTTATATGTAGTGATCATATATGGAAAGTATTTGAAGGACGGTGTTCTGTGTTGAAATTAAAAATGTATAGAACGTCGTCACAAACTAATTGTTGTATCTAGATTCTAGACAATCATTTTGCCCCCAATTTAAAAAAAAAAAAAAATTCCAAAAAATTCTTGTTTCGTAATTTTCAAACGATATCGCCAAAAACAGGTATCGATTCCCACTGAGCGTCAAAAACTAAAAACAGTTTAAATCTATATGTGATATGTACCTAGATACCGTAGCACACAGAGAATGAGAGTTTGGAGAGACACCTTCAAAATAAGTGTAACTAAACGCCGTTGACGATAGCTCTACATAAAAAACAAATGTCTCCGTCAAAATTGCTCGCATGCACGTTCGAATCCCCCTTTGGCCATCCTAAATTAGGTTTTCCACGATTTCCCGAAATCACTCCAGGCGAATGCAGGGATTTTTCGTTGAAAAGGCCATGTCCGAATTACTTCCCGTTGCTTGATGCCATTCCTTAACCACCTGTAATGAACTCGACGTCGACTAGGCGTAAAACCATAAGAAAGAAAAGCGATCAAGATCCATTCATGGCATAGTATCATTAAACTACTCAATTCCAAGCAACGAGAATCTTGTAACTTATTCCACCAGCACAATGCATTTCTATGATCATTTTTTTTTTTTTTTTTTTTGAGTGAACAATTGATTCAGAATTGTCTACTGAACGTATCACTTTTGGTCTTTCTCGTAGCCATCTTAGGCATTGCACTATTAATGAAAAAATAAAATTTTATTTTTTTTTTCATTACAGTTCCTAAAGCAGATAGTTAATTTATCTCAGATAGGAAGAAAAACTAAGATGTGTATTTTGCGCTAGACAGCTCCAACCACCGCTGTCTAGAGTGGTGGCCAGCCACCCTATCGAGTGCCACCCCCAGGTGTAAGAAATTTCCTTTGTTTTAAGAGAATTTAGAGACTGAAAGAAATAATGGAGTTCATTCTTTGTTAAAATCGAGTCGTTTAATCTCTGATATATCCTGTAGCATATGTTGCAAGCATCCATCAAGGTCAAGCTCAATATGTGAACACCGTCTAACAACCAAGATGAAGGATCTAGTGGTCATCGAGAAAAAGCATAATACTTTATCTGAAGGTGGCCGCTAGGAGGTTGAAGGAAATAATGACATTTCATACGGTGACTAATTGGTTATTCATCATCATTATCGTTGGGGACCATCTCCAGTTTCCCGGGTGTGGTTTACGAACCTTGGTTATTATATACGATTGTTTTCCACCTTTTCCTGTCCAGAAAGGTTTCTCTGTCTGTGATGTACTCCCAATTCCAGCCTCTTCTCTCTACGTCCTCCTTCAGTTGGTCTGTCCATCTTCTTCTTGGTCTTCCCACTGGTCTTTTGCCCAGTATCCTTTTTTCCAAATAAGTTTTTGGCAGTCTTTTACTAGTCATTCTCTTCACATGCCCAAACCATCGAAGTCTTGATGACCTAAGTCTCTCTTCCATGGATTCCCTTAACTCTAGGTTTGATCTAATTTCATCATTCTTTATGCGGTCAAGTCTAGTTTTCTGGAGGGCCGTTCTAAGAAACTTCATTTCACATGCTTGGATCTTGCTAAGGTCCCTTGATGTTAGTGTGCATGTTTCCAAAACATATCTGAGAATAGGAATGAGATATGATTTGTACAAGACAATTTTTGTTCTTCTGGGAACCTTCATGTCCCATAGTAGGCCTCGCACAGTACTGTAGAAGTTGGCTCCTTTGGTTACTCTACTCACTATTTCTAACTCACTTCTACCATTATTGGCAATTATGCTCCCCAGGTAGCTGAATTGGTCAACAACTTCAACTTCGTGGTCTTGTAATTTTATATGACAGTCTGTATTCTTTCGGCTTATTTTTAGTGCTACAGTTTTTTTTTTGATTCAATTTCATTCCATATTCTTCAAACTTATCATTCCACATCTTCAATTTGTTTTGTATTCCTTCTTCTGTTTCATTGGTTATTAAATGACAATACCACAGATGAATATGGAAAATGACTGACCGGTTAGTCAGAGGGACGAAGTCATACTATAAGCCGTTTTGTTGAAACTCTCTGAACATACGAAAAAGTGACAAATACATTCGAAAAACCGTGAAAAAAAAGCATCCTCTCACTCGTTGTGTTGTCTAGGTGCCCTGCTGACATGATCGAGGACCTGCAAAGGACTGCAAACACTCTTCGCATGTCCTCGGCCAATACAGCATAACGCCTAATTTCATCATATTAAGAGGTATTATAACTGAACAATGATCTGTGAAAGGTATTAGAGTATGAATAACGCATTTTTCACCATTGATTGAACGTATAAAAACCACAGAACAACGATTACTAAATTTTCTTATTCATTGTTCTATACAAGGCTCGATGTCTATGCCAACCTTTTAACGTGTACAGATACATAATTTCCGCACGACGATTACATTGCGTTTAGACGATGAAATCTAGAAATCCTTTGGAGTCAAATCGTCTGGTATTGATCAGCAAATCATCTAATCTATTAATAGTCAGCATTAAAAAATAATTAATTAAATCTGAGATAAAATACGTACTTTCCTCATTAGCGTATTAACATCGAATACATACATGGGGGATTTAACATAAATTAAATTAATGAAGAATGTAAATGAGATTGATTCGTAGATATTCTACTCTTTCGACTGTTTTAGACCAGACTGCCATCAAATTAAGTACTACACCTGCTTTTTATAACAACAATCTGACAGTCTGTACAGTTGGCTATCGACCACCGATTGAATACAATAACCATGAAATCACAATGATGAATTTTGGCGATTAAAGTCTTCTGAAATCGCAATTTTTTAATGAATATTAAATTGTTAATTTTTTGTTCGTGGTAATAAATATACCACAAACATACTAATTTTTATTTTTTTTGTGAACGGTAATGTTTGATTTGGGTTGGGGTATAATGTTGATAGAAATTGTTTAACCTGGAAACTTCATGCAGATCTCCCTTATAACTCCTCTGAAGTTGCTAAAAAACCAAATGCGGTAACGGTATTGTTACAAGATTAGATATATATTTTTCATAGTTCCATAAGTCAACAAATACATACCGAATTGGAAATAACATGCAAAAATAAGGGTGTGAAAACAGCCAACTGATGCAGAGCAATAAATCGGACCTGTCTGAAAGATATATAATGTCGGCCAACATCAAACTCTCGGAGGAGCGGTCCGGTGAGATTTCTTCTGCTGATGATTTTCAACTCTTTTTATGACGACATTCTTGAAAGTCAGAGCAATAATACCTTCCTTCTTCCATTCCATGTTGAGTGTCATCCTGCAAAGATTATTGTCCTCTAAAGTATTTCTTGTAAACTTTGAGGACGATAATCTTCACAGCAAGACACCTTGCTTTAGTCTTCAGCCTCCAGAAGAAGTATAACTGCAAAAATAACTGTCGAAGATGAGGCGATGTAAAGAAGACCATTCGATATCGATTGCACACTATTCTATATACTGTTAGAAATTATAACGATAAATAAATGTTCAGAATATCGTAAAAGATATGTATTTTTTAGTAGAATGACTAGGCGTAATGCTATTAGAAAACAAACTAACCAAAAACCAATCATGGCTTAGTATCACTAAACTAGGTACTGTACCACAATTCCGTTTGTCCGACACTGCCCGCAAACAGAAAATCTCAAATGTTAATTTAACTATAGATTTTTTTTTAGCTGACAGATGAATGAATAAAGACCAATATAAACAAATAAAAGTGAATACTTCAGGCAGATCTCGCTTATAACTCCTTTGAAGTTGCTACAAAACCAAATGCGGTAACGGTATGCGGTAACCAAATGTTTTGTAACATATCGAATATTCTACTCTACGATGCATCTGCTTCCAAGGAAAAAGTAAGAGGATATTAGTGTTTACACTATCACAGAAAATAAATACTGTGTTTGCTTCATACAAATTTTTACAGTTACTAAAGAAAATAATTACCTCAGATAACAAGAAAACATAAGATGTGTGTATTGCGCTAGACAGCCCCAACCATCTCTGTCTTGAGTGGTGGCCAACCATCATATTGTGTGCCACCCCCTTAACACAGAAGTAAAGTATTTTAGAGTTTAAAAGAAATAATGGAGTTCTTTCGCAGTATCATTAGATACAGCCGGTAATATAAGATTTTGTAAACATAGGCCTATATCAAGGTTAAACAGGATATATTAGTACCATTTACTACCAGTTACACAATGTTTCATAACAATTACATCAACCACATTAAGACATTTGTTTTTCACGTGACTGTTGAGCCAATGAGAGACTCATTCTCCACACCTCTACCCAGGGCAATAAATACGGGAAGTGCCTCATCGACCCCGGAATTTTTTTTTAAAAAACTTTATGCCTCGTTGGTGTCATGAGCATTAGAAATGCTGGAGAGGATTAGTGACGGAACAGGAAACAAATCGACAAAGGCTTAGGAATCGTGAAAAACAGAAATTGGAATGGCCAGAAGGGGACTTGAACCCGCGTCTTTCGAATGATAGGCCATAGCGATACCGCTCTTACCGGGAGTGTAGGACACATACTTTGAACACGTGAAAATCTTTAATACCCGCAGTTGGCTTCTGTAACAGACGTTTTTCATAATGCCTGTTTTCATGGCTCGAAAAGGACAGCAATCTAGGAAATTTTTTTTGTTAAGTTATTGATTAATCGGAAGTATTTATTGGATTTTCCAAGATCCGTTAATACTTTTCTATTGTATTGTGAGTATGTTGGTTACATCAGTTAACCTAGGGATGCTTTTCCAACAACCATTCATTTCGGATACTACCTAATCGCATTCACTAGCCCTAAATAATAGTGAATCATAATGACGCATACCTCCTAAACTCAAGTCATACATGACTTGTATTCAGTCAGTCGCTTCAGAGGTTCCAAATTTTACTCATTCTTCTTCCACTGGTTACGTAAAATAGTTACATATATCATGACACATAATAACAATATCAAATCACTATAGTGGATCAGCAAATTAAAGAGATACAATATTGAAGTTGGGTGATATATTGCGTCATTATCATTCACTGTTATTTAGAGCTAGTGAATGCGATAAGAAAGTAGTATCCGAAATGAATGGTTGTTGGAAAAGCGTCCCTAGCTTAATTGGTACTTGCAGAAGCAGCTTTTGTGCGAATTTAAAATTTCACCTCAACAGAATTGTAGACTAGTAGTAACATTGAAAATCTTGTTTGACTTCTTCTACTTAGTTCAACGAATCACGTGTATTCAGCACGAGTTGCTTTCTATTAATTTTTGAATTCATGGTGGAACAGTAAAGTATTGAAAACTTAGAATATATACCCAATATCTTTTTAGAAGGCAAAGTATTTATTACTGTCTGAAGCATTGAAATTAGAACATTTGTAATAGCAGAAAATAATTTCTACACTAATGTTATCCACGAACTCAGGAAGGTAAGTGAAAACCAGCAAGAAAAGAGTGCCACTTAGGAGTGAGCATTTAGCTTGTAAGAATTAGTCAGGCATATACATGTACATGCACATTCAAGCTTCCGGAAGGATTTTTTTTTTGGGTGAGGTGGGGGAGCATTCGGCTACATAGGCCATAAACACAGCTGAATGTGATTATCATGATTATTCCAGTGTATCGTTGCTACTAAGTATGAACACTACAGGACGAACAAGACATTCACACAGACTCCGCCCTTAAACTCCCATGTCCTTCACCGGAATCGAACCTGCGACCTTCGGCAAGCGGAGTTAGTTCTGTAGCTCCTACGCTACCGAGGCCAGGGGGCCTTACTCTTACCATCTGCGTCCAGAACTGAGTGTTTATACGTTTCGTTACTTGAAGGGATTTGATATGATTAAATGGATAATGTTGATAGAAAATGTTAAATCAGGATATCAGTTATAGGGTCCCCAAAGTTGCTACAAAATCAAATGCGGGAACTGTAATCATTGTTATAAATTCAACTATGTATTTCTTTCAAAGCTGAATAATAAAATGTAAGAGTGAGACGCAGATAACAGCAAACTGATACAAAACAAGTAAAAAAGTTCGATCTATTTGAAAGATAGATAACGGAGGGCAACATCAGACTCCTGGAAGAGATATCCAGCGAGTCTTCTTCTACTGACGATGTAGTTGATAATGACTATTCTCATGACACCATATTTAGAATTACGCCATTCTGCAAAATCACAGTCATCCTTTCAATGCAAGTTGTGTAGAGTGCCATCCTGCAATGATTATGATACTGTGAAGTGTTTCTAGAAATCTTTACAGAGCCATAATCATCACAGCAAGACACCTTGATTTAGTCTGCAGTCTCCTGAAGAAGTATTACTTCAAAAATAACTGCAGAAGAAGCGATGGTCTTATGAACAATTTCGACCTCGACTGCAGATTATCCACTTTTCGATTTTTATCTTGCTGATATTGCTCACTGTAAGAGAAACATTTAACAGCGTAATTATTTCACATCTCACATACACTCAAAATCTATTAAATATGGTAAAGTATGTAAGGATTTTAATATTACTTAGAAATAAATGACTTCTTTTCCTAACCGCTGATGCCACTAGCTCAGCACACAAAGGTAAAGCTTTGTTGTCTAAACTATCGAGCAAACTACAGCCAATTAAGTAAGGTAAAACCATACTTTCCCTTGAGGCACAGAGTTCCCCTATTCCACAATTAGAACAAGGTATAAACATTCATAAATTAGCCAATGAGAGGATTTCATGTGGTGTCGACAAGATTCCAGCCGATTATAAACGCTTACCGTCTACTTCTGAACGCAGTCTAAACATTCATAAATTAGCCAATGAGAGGATTTCATGTGGTGTCGACAAGATTCCAGCCGATTATAAACGCTTACCGTCTACTTCTGAACGCAGTCTGATCCTATGAATAAGAGACTGGAGCTGTGATTGGATAATGAAGCTTTTCTACACTTGAACATGTGGCTTGCACAATTGCTGGATTACGAAAAGTGAAGATCAAAAAAAATTGTTAAGTCAGGTGAATATTCATAAGTTTTAAGAACAAATTCGAACTGGAAATTTGGAAATATCCTGCGTGGCTAGAATTTTCTGATTAAATTTGAAAAGAGAGTCAGTGGTCCATAAGTGGTTTAAACTTTAAATACATTTTAATCAAAACTTAAACATGGCCTTTATTGTAGCATTGCACCCTCTGGAATACTACAATTTCACATGGCCTTCGTAACGTGGGGGAAGGATCTAGTGGCCACAGACAAAAAGCAGAATACTCGTACTTAATCTTATTGTTTCCGCAGCAGGAAGAAGGAACAAAAGTCATTCCACACGGTGACTAATTGTTAAACTAATTTGTGAAAAGGTTACTCAGTGGAAAGAAGCCATATTGTATGTCGTTTTTATTGGAACGCTCGAACATACGACAAAATGAACAATATCTTCAAAAACCATAGAAAAAATTTCTTCCGACATTGCGTTGTCTGGATGTCCTCCTGACATGAACGAAGACCTGCAAAGGACTGCAAACATTATCTGCCGGTCTCCAACCAATACAGCATGACAACCTAATTTCATCTTGAGTACGCACACATAAATGAAGAATGAGCGTATGAAGTTGACAGCTTTGACCATCGGTTATTCTGTTATGTTTTAGCAAATAAAATTTCGGAGTGATAAAAAAGCAAAGATTACAAACATATCTTGGGATTTTTGTGTTCATTGTTCTTTACGATGCTGGACGAGGCAAACCTCTTAAGATGCAGAGATAAATGGTTTGCGCACAACAATTATATTGCGTTTAGACGGTGAAATCTAGAAATACTTCTATCCGCAAAATTTCGAATTACTCCACTATGCAAACTCACAGCAAAAACAATACCTTCCATTTCCAGTTGAATATAATGCCATCCTGCAATGAATATGGGCCTTTAAAGTATTTTCAGTAAACTTCAAAGGGCCATATTCATCACAACATGACACCTAGCTTCAGTCTTCTGTCTCCAGAGGAAGTATTACTGCAAAAATAACTGCAGAAGGTGCGACGGTGTTTATGAAGACGTTTCGACCTTAGTTGCACACTGTCCTATGCACTATCAGATTATGTGACGATGATTAAATATACAGAATATAATAAAGTAATTTCCTATTTTGCGTGTTTTGTAAAACCATAGAGAACCATTGAAGAAAAAGATACTTTCAATCTAGCGTCGTGAGGCGGATAGGTGAAACGTTTATGCACAAGTTAAGCATTTCCATTACAGGAAGCAAATAAGTGGTTTAATCATTAATTTCTGCGGAATCTGAACAAAGTAGCTGGGCACTGACCATCGCAGAATTTGCTCATTCAATTTAAGAAAGTGAACTACGTCAAACAAACATGAAGAAACCTCTCTGTTATGATGTTGGCGCTCTCTCAAAATGAATAGGATTCTTTCTTCTGTGGCAGCAATACTGGCGGTATTGTTTATTTGATAACGAGTATACATTTTTATGAACGAACGGTTAACTACTGACGTAAATTTCAGCAACTTAAATCTGTTAAAGTGCGGAAAACTTTCATACCGATATTAGACTTCTCTGTAACCGTGTATTAGAAATTCGGAAGTGCTCTTGAAGCAGTAACTATGAAATCATTAATTTATCACGTTGAAATAATAAGCTGTAAATAGTGAAAAATGAGAAGTGCTTGCTCTGTTTAGATTTGTCTAGAGATTGTACCCAAAAACGATTTAAAAAATACGTCAAGCTTCGGTTTGTGTGCTCTTCGTTGCGTTGATAAAGTCTCTGTATGTAATCTACCTTTTGCTACGGCGATCATCTGTAACTTGTTGCGCAAAAGACCGATTGTTAATTTGTCAATGCAGAGACTGCCCTAATTTATGTTGGTATGTCAAAAGCGTGCAGGAAGAGGATCCCAAGAAACACTATCAATGCCTATGCAAAACACCAAATTTTTGCTCCTTGAGACGTTTCATACGTTGGTAAAATGGTTGAAAAGAGGAACTGAGTAGTGTTTTGCGCATTGTAAACACAATAAATCTGTATCACAATTTTGTTCTAATTGATGGCAGACAGTAAATTGTATGTATGTGTATCGTGTAAATACAGTGTAATAAACCGACAACCCTATCAACATAAGCTCATATCTTACATTTGGGGTTTAGCTTAATCTTTGTTAATATTGGATAAATTTCACTCAGAGCTGAAGGTAGAAATCGAGTCAAGGACCGAATGCAGTGGGTGAGCGGCAACGCTGAAGGCATGCTGTTACATTAGTCGTATAAAAGACACAACTAATCAGGATATTATTTATTTGAAAGTTGGTCCCACACTGGCAGTCTTACCAACATAGCTCATCTCGTTACATTGCGGGTTAGTCTTAATCTTACAATTGCATTAATATTGGAAGAATTTCTCCTAAAGCCTAAGTTAGAATACGAAACAAGGACCGCGTGCGTGGTGGCCTTGCATTCAGTATGACGCAGGTTCGATTTTTTTTCGTCCTTTCCGGAAGTCATTCGAAACGAATGCTCAGTTGGATTCCTTTAAAGGCCTTGGGTGAGTTACTTCCCGTTTCTTTCCACAACACCTTTCTTGTCCTAATGACCTTGACATCGACTAGGCGTCGGCCAAAAGAAAAAGAAAACAAACCAAGAACCATTCATTGTATAGTATTACTAACCTATCATAGATTCTTGTGTCTGACTCTTCACGTAAACAGAAAACTTCGATTGTCAGTTCTAGTATACCACTTTTTCTGACATTTGAATAAATGAAGGGAATATAAACAAGTAAAACTGAATTATTTTTTGGTACTTAAAATAAAAAGAAAGTTTTCATCTTTACAGTTACTACAGAATATAACTAATATAACGCAGTAACAAGAACAAGTAAGATGTGTGTATTGCGCTAGACAGCTCCAGCCACCGCTGTCTAGAGTGGTGGCCAGCCATCCTATCCAGTGCCACCCCCAAAGCACACGAGTAACACTTGTCCTCATCGCTGCCGCCATCAGATAGTAGGAACGAATGCCCTTTTTTTTGCTTAAGGTTTTACGCCTCTTTTAGTTTATTAGAGGCGGGAAAGGATGGGGGCAAGGAACAAGAAGAAATTCGGTAATGGCCTTTCTGAAGGAAGCATTCCGGAATTCACCTGGAGTTGGTTGGAGAAACCATCGAAAAACAAAATCTAGATGCCCGGACGGGGATTCAAACCCACACCCTCCCGACCGCGAGGGCAGAGCGTTAACCGCTCACGCACCACTCTCGGTGAATGTCATTTCAAATTATGACTAATTGCAAAATAATTTATGACTAGGTCAAAGACGAATAGTAAAACTGGCTCTACGACAAACCCAAATTATAAGTAATTTTATTGATACGCTCTAAACATATAACATAGGGACCAATACCTTCAAAAATGTCTTCATACTCGAACGCTGCTTTGTGTGAGCGCCTTACTGTTATGATCGAAGGACTGCGAAGGATTTCAACACACACTTTGCAGACCTCGGACCATTACAGTAGAACACCCAATCTCATCTTCAATATGAACAGTGCTATCATAACTGGAGAACGAACTATTGAAGGTATGAGTGGATGAAGTTCACTGCATTCATAATTAATTATTCTATTATGTTTTTAATATATATATTTTTTAAAAAGGAGAAATCAATGATCAAAAACTATCTTGAAATTTTCGTATTCATCTTTTCACTACTAGGCTTTTTATATGACGTACAGGTCAGCCTTTTTGAATGTACAGTTAAATAGTTCCGCACAATAATTGCAAGGCAAATAGAAATACTTTGAGTAGTCTCGTTGGGTATCGATTAACAAAAAAACAAAAAACAAATGATTAAATAAATCTGACGTCAAAATACTTTATTCTTACGAAACCATCTATTACCACAGAGTGGGACTTAATTAATATAAAACATAAATGAAAATGAATCGTTGATATTCAACTTTTCCAACCACAGTACGCAAGTAAGTATAGTTAGTTGGATATCGAACATCGATTGTGTATAACGTCCATGAAATTATGATGTTGTTTATCAGGCTGTTACAGCCTTCTAAAACAGAGATTATTTTAATGAATATTAGAACTAATATTGAGATATTAAATACACTGATCTTAAATATATACTGAGTTTAAAAATCTTTGCGAACGGTAATATGTGATTTCGCTAAAGGAATAATGTCGGTTGAAACTGTTTAATCCCAATTTTTCTAGAATGGCTTTAGAGAGTGATATAACAGATTTTTTTCATGTTTTTTATAGAAAAATTTCATGGATTGTGTGCGTGGCGCAATATCAGAATTCACACCTCGAGTAAATTTTTTGCAGCAGAGGTGTTACGTGCAAGAAGTACACCTTGAAAACGCGTTAAACGAATTTCGTCAGAGTGAGACATTTCGGAAAAATAGCTGTATTAATAGGTGCGGAGTTAGATGGAGGCCTTTTCGTCAGTTATAGTCGTGTAGGTGCGCTTGCTTGGTGGGGTCAGTTTTCATCTATACCAGCGCTGAGAATAGGGTGTGTTAAACCATCTGAATTTTTCAATTTTTTTTAGTATTTTTTGGAAGTAAGTGTTGGTCTTTCATCGTTTTCTCTTCGTAAGTGAGAACTTCCCCACAGTCGCTCCAGGTTGGGTTTAGATTTCGTCGATTGAAAGTACGAGATGTGCTCAAAAAATAACGGGAATTTTCATTTCTTGGAAATAATTTTATTTTTTCTTCTATGTCGACGCTATCCCCTCCAACATAGTCCCCATTAAATACTAAACACTTACACCAGCGCTTCTTCTAATCCCCAAAACACTTCTGGAACTCGATCTTTGGGATAGCTTAGAGCCCTTTTAGCGATGCACTTTTAATCTCATCTATGCTTGTAAAATGACGGACCTTCATCACAAAAAAGTCACAAGGGACCATGTCTGGCGAACATGGAGGCTGGGGCATCATTACAACTTTTTTTTTTTTTTTTTGACAAAAATTCGCGAACAAGCAACGATGTATGTGCAGGTGCATTATTGTGATGCAAAAGCCATGAATTTTTTTGACTCAAATCCGAGTGTTTTTTCTGACTACTTCATGCAAACGACGTTGAACTTCAAGGTAGTGATCCTTATTGATCGTCTGACCTTGTGATACATGATTTATAAAAATGAAAAATCGCCAACTGTATCAAAATACGTGTTATTGTTTAAACAGCTGACAAGAGACTATACTTCCAATACAGTTAAAAATGTATAGACACTTTTAATACATATTTGCCAACACAACAACGAAAAAATCGTGTCAATCGTACTAATATAACCTGCGAAATTCCCGTTACTTTTTTAACACACATCTCAATGCGCCATGTTTATTAAAGCGTGTCAGGAAGATGTCATTAGTCAGTTTAGAGAAGTTAAAATACCAATTTAGTTAGTCGGCGGCACTCAGATTTCGCATACCCGTAAGTCCTCGTATAACGAAGTTAGTAGCAGTTGGCAAGCCTCTAAGTGTTTTAGGAGAATGTATGTTAATTAGCCAAGGTGCAACACATACAGTGAAGGTTTGTAACTTTTATTAATGAAGGATGCATGGTAATTCGTCATCGCGCCTTAGGAAAGCAATATTAGACAGTTCATCAATGTGCAACGTAAAAGTGATTGAAGGAGGATTTTTAGGGACAGTTAGAGAAATATTCAAGTAGCTTTAAACTAGGTTTTGTGATCGAAAAAGAAGTTTGTTTTTGTTTAGAAGGAAGTAATTACCTGGTGAAATTCTATTGTGTGGAATCTTGTAAACAAATCATTATTATACCGGTCGGTGAGACTAAATGCAAAAAGAAACTTTAAGTAGTGATAGTTTAACTCTAATTTATTATTTTCATTTATTTAATTTTGAGACCCTTCCGACCTTTTAATAGTAGGAAAGTTGGAAGAGACCATCGACCGAAGAGAAATTACGTGTACTTTATTCTCACTTTAGGCTCTTCAGGTAAGGCGCGAGTGAAGCCACTTCAAGAAGAACCGTTTTAAGTGAGACGTTTATGAAGGTATTTGAACCCTATTACAGTTTCACATCTTCTGTTATAAACTATAACGTTATTTCAAAACCTCCCTTGTAACTCTTTTAAATTGTTGCAAAATCAAATGCGGAAACTGTAAACAATGTTATGTGGTATTTTTTATAGTTAAATAAGTAGAGAAATACATAATAAACTGGAAATAACATGTTACAGTGATGGGGATAAAGCAGCCAACTGATGCGGAACAAAACAAGCTGTTGGAGATCTTTTAAAGGGTATGTATCGACGGGCAACAAAACTCCTGGAAGTGCTGTACGACGAGTCTTCTTCTGTTACCAATGTGTTTAAAATGTTTCGAATTGCTCCATTTTGGAAACTCACAGAAAAAAAGTTTCCTCCTTCCAATCTAAGTTGAGTAGAGTGTCATCCTGCAATGATTTTGGACCCATAAAGTATTTCTTATAATCTTTATAGGGCCATAATCATCACAGCAGGACACCTTGCTTCAGTCTCATGAAGAAGTATAACTGTTGAAGATACGACGGTGTTATGAAGACCTCGACTGAAAACTAGTCTATATAGCATTACATCTTGTCGCGTTAAATGAATACACAGAATATCATAAAAGACATAAACTTTTGCAGAATGGTGAAATGTAAGGCAAAAAAAAAAAAAAAAAAAAAAAAAAAAAAAAAAAAAAAAAAAAAAACTAAACAAGGCATAGTATTACTAAACCACCATAATTACGTTTGTCCGACACAGCCCATAATCAGAAAATTCAATTGTAAATTCGATCAGTCAATTGTTGCTGGCTGATTGTCGAAGGAAAACTGTAATGAATATAAACAGTGGCGGATCCAGGGGGAGGGGGGCTGAAGCCCCCTCCCCCAAAGCCGCCAAAGTCATCCCCGACAAAATGTGGTATTTTGAAGACCTTATGAGGGCGGAGTCAAGCCACCCCCAAACCAAAATCCTGGATCCGCCACTGAATATAAACATATAAAACTGAATACATTTCTTGTATTTCACACAAAATAAAATTTTTATCATTAAATTTACTTAAACAGATAATTAATCTCAGGTAAAAATAAAACCTAAGATGTGTGTTTGGTGCTAGACAGCTCCATCCCCCGCTGTCTAGAGTGGTGGCCAGCCATCCTATCGAGTGCCACCCCCTTAGCAGAGATATAAGGAATTTCGTCTATTTTAAGGGATTTCAGAGATTAAAAGAAATAATGTTCTTTTGTAATTGACTCTAGTCGTTTTGCCAACCATAGGTCTCCATCAAGGCTCAGATCAATATGTGGATACTATTTATCAGCTGTTATGCCTTAAAACCATAATTTCAAAGGAAATTTCGGCATGTCTTCTTCAAGTGAATCTTGAAGTAATAACAGAACCTTTTACCACACCTCTACCCTGCGCAAGAGAGAATTTTGCGTCCGTAACGTCAGAGAGTTCATCGCCGACCATAGATTTTTGCGGTGGAATAGAAATAGATTAGATAGGTTTTATGAAGTAGTGACTAAGGGAAACCATGAAAAATCGAAAGCCGAATGTTCGGAAGGATATTCGAACCTGCGTCCCTCAAATGCCAGGAACTAGCTTTACCGCTGTCGCCGGGACAGGTAACCATTCCGATATGGACACATAAACATCTTTGATATTCGCAGAAGTCTTTGGTGTGTGAAGTTTTTCATATTTCCTGCTCTCGTGGATATGAAAGGACTGAAACTTGATTAAATTCTATGATTAATTTATTGACGCATTCGGAATTATTTATTTCGTTTCTTAAGTGTCATTAACACTTTTCTATTCCAGTATATCAGCAATTTAAAGTGATACAATATTGACGTTACGCACGCAAAGTCTCCCAAGGCATATCGGCGTATTGTCACCGATAGAAAAGTTACTAAAGCAGGTTCGTATTTAAAATTTAAACTAAAGCAAATTGTTGGACTATTAAATACATTAAAAACCATGTTTGACGGTAACCTTTTGGCCTCTCATTCGGCTGGACGTGGCTTCTAATCCTCGTTAAACCATTAAGAATTCGGTTTTCCACGGTTTCCCCAAATTATACCGAACGAATGCCGGTATTATTCCTTCAAAAGGCCATGTCCGAATTTCTTCCAATTCATTTCCCGCCTCTAATGATCTCAAATCGATTAGGCGCAAAGCCAGAAGCACAATAAGCAACTTGTACACTTACTGAATTACAAAACGTGAATATACAGATATGCAGCTAAACCAGGTGTATATTCAATATCATCGAAAGAAAAGGGGAACTGATCGGTTAGAAGTTTTAAGTAGTTATTTGAATTTTTAGCTTGAAACTATCATGCGTCTCCAGAACGTTTTGTTTAACATGGTATATATGCTTGGTGGAGTTAAGGTGTTTGAGTTTTAAATACATAATTTTAAAAACATAAACCTCAGCCTTTCCCGTAGCCTTGCACTGTCCAGAATATTTTAACGCCACATAGGCATTATAACCTAGAAAAAGGACCAACAGTAAAAACACGACATCCGATCTTATTAATGCCGCTAGCACGCAGAAGAAACTAATTTAATTTCAAATGGTGATTAATAGCAAATTAATTTGAGAGAATGTTACAGACGAATAGTTGAAGTGGCTGGTCAGTTATTCATTGGAACGAATCCAAACTGTAGGCTATGTCGTTTTACTGAAATGTCCGGAACATGCGGCTAAGTGACCATCATATTCGAAAACCGTAGAAAAACACTACCTCTTCACATGCTGCGCTGTATGAGTGCCCTGCTGAAATGATCGAAGGACTACAAAGGACTGTAAACACTCTGTAGTCCTTGGATCATGACAGCAGGACACCCTGGTTTCATCTTGAATTGGTCCAGATATATATATATACATATATATATATTATCTGAGCAATTAACTGTGTTAGGTATGACCCTACAAAGTGTACAACTTTTACCATGGGATACTCTATTCTACTTTAGTAAATAAAATTACGGAAAGTTATTAAAAAACAGATAATAAAAAACAGTAAACTATGTAGGAATTCTCTTTTTCCACTTTTCTCTATGAGACTGGACATATGACGTCCATTCCATGCTCTTAAGGTGTCCAGATTCCACACAATTCCATTGCGATTCGATGAAATACTTTGAGTAGTCTCCTCGGGAATAGATCAGTAGATTATTTAATCCATTAAATGACAGCAATGAAAAATAATGACTAATTAAATCCGACGTCACAATATTTATCTTCTTAGGCTTTTACGAAACCGTCTAATTTCATACAGGAGGACTTAAATTAAATTAAATTAATTAAAACCATAAACGAAATTGATTCCTTTATATTCAACTCTTCCCGCTGTATTCAGTCAGTATACTGCAACTCATTTTTTTTTTTATAACAGTATGCAATAATATGCGGTTTGCTACCGAACATCGATTGTATATAAGGTCCATGATATCACAACGCTATATTTTGTCGATTAACGTCTTCTAAAACCGCAATATTGTAATGAATATTAAATTGCTCAGTCTTGATTTTTAGGTAGTAAATATACCATTAACACACTAATGTCAGAATGTTTTATGAACAGTGATTTTTTATTTCATTAAAGGGATAGTGTTGACAAAAACGGTTTTATTTGAAAACTTCAGGCAGATTTCCCTTATAGCTCCTCTGAAGTTGGTACAAAACCAAATGCAGAAACTGTAAATATTGTTATAACGTTAACTATGTATTTGCTCATATTTGAAAAAGTTAAGAAATACGTACGGAACTGGAAATAACACGAGGGGGAGAAAACAGTCAACTGATATAAAGCAACACACGATGTGGTTTAAAGGTACGCGCCGAGGGGAAACATCAAACTCGTGAAGCAGCTGTGCGGCTTTTTTTTTTTTTTTTTTTTTTTTTTTTTATTTGGCCTTTGGCTTTTGCCATACAGCCATCAAACTCAATACATCATAAGGTGTACATCTTATACATCGTGTACTGTTTACAATGTTTATAACAGTTTCTAGTATTAGTTTCCATTCTTCAGTGTTTACAGTAATGTAAAATTATTTATAGACATTTACTTAAATTTTTTTTTTTTTTTTTTTTACAATAATAGTTACTATACTTCAATATTTACAATTACATAAATTTCCGGTCATAGTTACAATATTTCAATGTTTGTAATAACTTATAATTATTTATAGACATTTAGATAAAATTTACAATAATAGTTACAATACATCAATGATTACAATAACTTATAATTATTTACAGACATTTATATAGGGTTTTACAAATATATTTGCGTAAATAGTTGTAATTACAATTTTTTTTTTTTTTTTTTTTTTTTTTTTAGTTAAGAGGTTTACATCTGGTTTATATAGGTGATTGCTATTTATTATTGATATGTTATTTCATGGTCTTTTCCAATTGGGTGACGTTTTATAAATCTATTTCATATGTGGAGACCTGTTTCTTCTAGGAATCTGATGATTGCCGGGATAACCTGTCGGTTATTCTCATACAGCAAGATTGCGATGCTGGTTGGTAAGGGGACCTTTTCTTTTGTGATGCGGCGAAGTAATTCGTTTTGTGGAGAGTTGTATTTCTTGCAACCAAAAAATAGGTGATCTAGGTCGGCTATTTCTGTAGGGTGATCTTCACAGTAGGGGGATTCTGCTACTCTGATGCGGTGTAGGTGAGCTGGGTAACACCCGTGACCTAGTCTCATTCTTATTAGAGATGACACGTGTCGTCTACTCAAAGTTGTAGAGTGGTACCAAGGTTTTATTGGTATTTCGGGTTGAATCGTAGCGTAATGTCTTCCCTTTTCATGTTTTGTTATTTCCCATTCGTTCTCCCATTCCTCGTAAGATGTTTCCTTATTCTGTTGTAGAAATCGGTGTATGGTAATGGGATTGCTTTAAAATTCCCTTCGACTATTGCAGCCTTGCCAATTCATCAACTATTTCGTTATTAATTATTCCTATGTGTCCTTTGATCCAAATGATGTTTATTTCTTTATTACTTGCTTGGCCCGTAGTGTCAGATCTAAGATTTTGTATATATATGGGTTTGTACGTGTGGTCCATTTCTGATATTCTATTTTACTAAGTATGCTTTTTGCATCTGTGAGTATTAGGATTTTTTGGAAATATTGTACTCCGTATTGGATTGCTTCTGTTATTGCTAGAATTTCTGCCGTGTATATGCTTGCCTCTAGTGGGAGAGAGTATTTTCCTGAGGCTCCTGTTGTGGGGCAGTAGAAGCGTAGCCCACTCTTCTGGGGTCTTGGATCCATCAGTGTATATTTCTGTGAAGTCATGCCAGTTGTTCAAGATATGATTTTGTATGTAATTGTTGGCTTTCCCTCTGTAGGTTTCGATGCATGGTTGTTGATTAGGTCGTTGTCTTATATAAGTTCAGTTTGTATGGATAACTGTAAATTTGGCAGCTCTCGGTCTTTGTATATCAATGGGGAACATTGTCTTCAGCTGTTCAAAACATTTAAGCAGAAGAGGTTTTCGTTCTTGGTTTTTGTTTCGTTGTGAGTCTCTGATTTTCATTAAGGTGTTGAGTTTGTTAAGAAGTGGATGTGACCTTATTGCTGCTCGCCGGATGAGGAAAATCTTTGTCACTAGTTCCCTTCTGATGCGCAGGGGCAATCTCTTTCGCTTCTATCAGGAGTGCATTAGTGGGGGATGATTTCATTGCTCCCAAGCATATCCTTAGGGATCGGTATTGGAGGGTGTCCAGTTTTTTCAGTACATATTTGGGGGCATTTCCATAAAAGATACTTCCATAGTCTATTATTGATCGGATGAGAGAGCGGTAGAGTGTTAACATTGTTGTTGTGTGGGCTCCCACCAGACGTGACTTACTGCTCGCAATATGTTTAAGGCTTTCCCTGTCCTTTCAGTTAAAGTATTCAGCGTGTCGTGCCAGGTAAGCCTGCTGTCTAAATATAGACCTAATAACTTTACAGATGTTTAATTTGGAATAAGTATGGGCCTAATTGTAGTTGTGTCTGGCTCGTTGGTTGATATTTCCTAGTGAAGATGACCACTGAGGATTTAGATGGTGGACAGATTGAGTTGATTTTGTTCCATCCATTTTTCTAGGGCTTTTGCTGTTTCTTCTAACCTTTTCCTTGTTAAAGTAAAACTGCGGATGAAGTGTAGATGAATTTATCGTCTGCATATTGCAGGATCTTTACAGCTGGTGGTATAATTAGTTCTATGTCAGCTACGTAGATTGCATATAACAGCGGGCTTAATATTGCTCCTTGTGGAAGGCCTTTGGTGATTACTCGAGGACCGAACATGGTATTGTCTCTTTTGCGCAAATATATGACTCGTTTGTATAGCAATCTGTATATCCTTTGAGGTAGATTGTTTGGTAGATTCAGGGGCTTTTAGTTTCTTTATGAGTAGCGTAATGTTTACTCCATCATAAGCTCCAGAGAATGTCGAGAAAGATTGCTGTGAGATAACTATTGGTTGAAAATGCTTGTTCAATGTCAGTAGTTAGCAGGCTTAGGTTATCCAGGGTGCTCCTTGCCTTTCGAAAACCATATTGAGAATTGGGCAGTAGGTTTGTTATTCTCGAGCCACCATTCTAATCGGTGCTTGATCATTCTTTCGAAGGTCTTCGCTATACAGGATGATAATGCTATTGGCCGGTATGATTCTGCTTTGCTTGGGTCTTTATTTGGTTTTAGTATTGGCACGATGATCTGTGTAGTCCAGGATTCTGGGAATTGGCTTTCATTCCAAAACTTGTTGTATAGTTTCAATAGGGTTGTTTTTGCTGACCTTGGTAACTTCGATATCATGCAATAATGAATACCGTCAATTCCGGGGGCTGAATTGTTCGCGTCCTTTTAGAGCTTTCTCAATTCTTCTATGGTAAATGCTTGCTGTAGTTCCTCATTTTGATGTGATAGATCTTCTGTATTGTTGTTACAAATGGTTTCTGGTTGTGGCAGTACTGTGGGTGGAGCTAAGATGTCGGCAAACTCTTCTGTGACTTCTGTCAGTGGGTGATGCGACATGTTTTTCTTCTTAAGTGAAGCTATCATTGACCATATTTGAGATTGTGGTGTGTTATTAGATATTTTCTCACAGAACTGTTCCATGAAGTACGTTTATGTTCTTTAAGGAAGCGCTTTGTTTCTGCATCTATTTTCTTGTATTGCAGGTAGTTGGACCACGTACTGTGTCGTCTATATGTCGACAGTGCTAACCTCCTTTTAGCGATTGCCTGAGAACATGCTTGGTTCCACCATGGAGCTGGTGGTGATCTTGGGTTGTTAATTTCTTTTCTACGCGGCATTGTTATGTTGGCTGCTTTATTTATTAGTTGATAAATTCGTTGTACATTTTATCAGTTGTTTCTGCTCTTTTTACTGTGTATATTCTTTATCTATGATGTTGCTGTATTTCTCCCAATCGGCTTTATTGTGTTCCATTTTGTTGTTGGTTTCCGAGAATTCCAATTGTTTACATTGTGTGTTGATAATTCTATAGCAAGATGGTCTGATCCCATCGACTGATTGGTTACTTTCCACATAATTTCTGCTGCAATGTCTAGTGAACAAATGGTGAGATCGACAAGCTGAGGGTCTTCGTTCAGGTGTCTGTATTAGGGTGGGTGTGCCATCGTTTAGGATTGTTAAATTAAATTCTTCCAATATATCTAGGATTGCGTTTCCACCCGCATCATTGTACGCGCAGCCCCAACTGGTGTGGTGTGCGTTGTAATCTCCGCATAGAAGGTACGGTGGTTTTAGTTGGGTCATCAGTGTGTACCATTCTCTGAGTGTCGTAACTGTTTTTGGCGGACAGTAGATGGATACTATTGTGATTTCTCTCTTATCGATTCGCACACGTGCTGCTACTGCTTGGAAGCTCCATTCATTCGCGTTGCTTAGAGGGATTTGTGTATGGGGTACATCTGATTTTATTATCAATGCTACACCACCCTTTCCATCTTGTCTGTTGTGTGTGATTATGTGATATCCTGGGAATGTGATATTTCTTCCAGGTTTTATCCATGTTTCTGATATGGCTGCTACTGTTATTTCCTGGCTGTGTAATTCTTGTTGCAATGATTCTTTTATTGCGACTACTGACCTTGCGTTCCACTGTAACAGTTTCATTTTGGTTTTCCTAGTTGAAGTGCTCCTTGATAATCTCTATTATTGTAGCCGAATCTATGGTAAGGGGTTGTGGGCCCTGGATTGCGTTAATTATTTGCATAATGATACTGAATACTTTTTCTACTGTAGTGTCTTCCTGGTATTCCGTTTGTACTGTATGCTGGTTTATATTAGGTGATCCTACTGTAGTCTTCTGTTGTGGTGTTTCCCGTGGTTGAGGGCGTATGGATTACGTCGTATAGGCCCTAGTGGTAGTTCCTGTGGCTGGTAATATACTGGCAGTTTGGTCCGTGTTGTGGTTGTGACTGGTGGAGGTGAGCGTGCGCGTCTGTAGACAGTAAACTTCCGCTGCGGGTTAGGTAATGGTGGGAAGGCTGGCCTTTCCTTGACCTGTGGAGCTAGACTGGATACTTCCGCGTATGTTTTCTGTGTAATTATATTTTCTGCATCCTTGAAAGTTATGTTCAGTTTAGCTGATACCTCGTTTATTTTAACCCGTCTGCTAAACTCCGGGCAAGATTTGTCCGTGGCTTCGTGTTCTTTTTGGCAATGTACGCAGCTTGGTTTCAAGTTGGTACACTGTGTTTTTGAATGGTTTCCTCCACATTTTGTACATCTAGTTTGTGATTTGCATTGTTTGCTTAGATGTCCAAATTTCAAACAGTTAAGCACTGACGGACTGTTGCTATGTATGGAGACACTTGGCAGCGCATTCCGTATACTGATACATATTCCGGTAAATTTTGAGCGTCGAATGTCACTACACAGGTTCGCAGTGGAATTACCTTTGCTTCATTTTCTATTATTACCCTTTTTGTCATTCGTCGGATTCTGATTACTGGGACTGGTGATTCGAGGGCGCTAATTAATTCGTCCTCCCCGATACTTGCGTCTACATTCCTTATCACCCCTTGTCTAGTTACTATATGCGCCGGGATATATGCTGCAAGTTGTCGCGTGGGGAATATTGGCGAGTCAACGAGGCTGTTGGCAGCCTGTGGTGTCGCGAGGTCAATTTTAATTCTATTTTTCCCTTGTGCAGCAATATTTTGTATATGTTTTCTGTATTCTGGGCAAGATCCAAATATTATTTTCCCCAAGGCCATGGGATGTAGGTTTGCGATATTATTTCCTACTCCTTCCACGTATATGTAATACGGTCCTGGTGCGTCAACTTTGTATCGGTTTGTCTTATTGTGTACATGAGCAGGTGCGCGAGAGAAATTTTTTTCAGTGAGATTGGCGCCTGATGCTACTCTGTTAGTTACTTTCTCTAGCCGCGAGTCATTTGTTTTTCCCTGTGCTGAGGACAGGGTTGTCTGGCTTGGGGTTTCTGGGTTGTTGACTGCGTTATCCCCATACATTGTGCTAACTAAAGCGCTTTCCGTTGGCTTACTTACGTTGTATGCTGCCAAGGCTTTCCGCTTGTCGGTACTTCCACTGTTTTCTTCGTTGCGCCGCTTGTGCGTCTCCAGGTTACATATTTCCATATCAAGGTCTGGTGGGCCGGTGTGTAAGACGTGCAAGGCATTCATCATCGCCGCCTGGAAGGTTTCTGCCGGTACATCTTGTTGGTCGACGGGCAGGCTGTATGGTGGTTCACCAGCCTCCCCGTAGCTCCCACTTTCCATTTCACTCACTTTTCACTTCACTATTCCGTATAATTTATCGTATCACTTAGTTGAATGTGGTGATACACAGCAATACACAGCACTAGGTACAATCCGCTGGACGGTGTGCGCTACACTCTCGCTTGAGGAAAACGATGCTTCTTCCTTAACTGCTCGAGTGGAACTGACTGTGCGGCTTCTCCTGCTGACGATGCAGTTGGTAATGATTACTTTCAACAATAATTATGATGACATGTTTTGAATTACTCCAATCTGAAATGTCATAGCAGAAATATCTTCCTCCTTCCATTCCAAGTTGAGTAGATTGTCATCCTGCAAAGATTATGGACTCGTAAAGTATTTCTAGTAATCTGTACAAGGCCAAAATCATCACAGCAAGACACTTTGCTTTAATCTTCAGTCTCCAGAAGATGCATTATCGCAAAAATAACTGTCGAAAATGCAACGATGTTACGAAGAAGTTTAGACCTCGACTGCATACTTTCCTATATACTATTAGAACTTGAGACAGTAAATATTATACAAAAAGCACTGTCTTGGGTATTATACCATGTGGTATGGCACCGATACCAGAAGTAATTCTATTATCAACTTTTGCTACTCATTTGATCCGTCCAAAAGTTACATACTTCAGTTTTGAAAAGACTAAAAGTGCTGGAATTTCTTTTAGATTAACTGAGCCTGTCAAAAAAGACAAAATCCGCTTTCGAAATGAATATAACCACTACGCCTCAAAATTCTTTTAACATGTTAAGAATAACTGATTACTAAGCACCATCAATTTAAAATTAGTATCAAATGCACTCTTCCTGGAATGTAAAACCACCACTAGAACGATATCGAATACCAGTCATTGATTTACTAATGAATATGTTATCTGTTGGATTGTTGAGTCATAAACCATTCACAACACTTATGGAAGGTTGTGGGTTCAATCAACGGTCCGACCATCTTGTTTCCCATGGTTTCTATAAATAATTCCAGCCGAGCGTCAGGGTGGTTCCGTGCCAACAAACCACTCCCGGTTCTAATGACATCTGCATAGATTACACATAATGTTTTCGATAAACAATGCATAACAACCAAAACCGTGAAATCAGCACACTGCTACACGGTGAATTAAAAATCTACACAAAAATTCTGAAAAAAGTCAGGTTATCCGGTATATAATGTAAATTGTCAGGAACTTTTTTTGCCTATGTAAGACAAAAGAAGGGTTTCATTGAATCACTTGCGACAGTTTGTATACCAATATGTAATTGATGCGTATCCATTTGGGTGATCGAACTTGATTTTCAGTATATGTAAGACGTTATCCGGCTGTGATTCGAGCTACTTTATTTATGGAGAAAACTGTGTTATTTATTTTTATGAGGTATTTTTGTAAGAGGTTTTCTATATCAGTGCAACTCAAGAGCGTTACCATCTTTAACTCTTCGAATAGATGTCAATCATTTGAAGCACTTACAGATTTAAGGAACATCTCGTGACTATGACACATAATTACATAGAGCACGGGATGTGCCATAACCCTGAGAAAGTGCAAATAAGGTACGAAGCAACGCTGGAGACTATAATGCTGCATCATTTACTCAGTGTTATCTAACTACGTTTATTTTTTTACGATTCTACTACTGTCCGTCTACTATTACAATTATGTTGCTTTAAACTTTTTTCCGGCGGCAAATGATAAGAATATCCATGAAGAAAATTTCAGTGGATCTGTTCCTTTGAAGATCGGGACAAACATTGTTATTGCATCAAGAATTTTCTTCCCGGAATTCCTCCGAAAGCTTGTCTTAGGGGGAAGCTTCGGCAACATACAGCAGCATTGTCAAGTAACGGTAATCTTTGGAAGGAAAATAAAGCCCTGAAGGTCAAACTATAGCCAGAATTGTGAATCCATGATACGAGTTTGGAACAATTCCTATAGCAATCAAAGAAGGAAAAGTAAGTTTGGAATAAACCACGGAGGCTTCCGCTGATAATGAATATGGTAAATATTATTTAAAACATATAATTAATTAGTGCCTATATTGTGACTTATTATTTATAATCTTTGTTACAAACCTTTGTCGATTAAATCAGGTTCGTATGGGCGTAAAGACCCTGTAATATTTTAGGAAATTCTTTTCACAATAGTGAATTATGAACATTTCAAAGAGTACTTAACATACACAAAGAGAACTTTTTCAAAAAGGAAGGTGAGATCCTGTAGGTATTGTAGAAACCATCAACCAGTGGTATTCGAGGTTATCTCTTCATCTGAGACATTGTACAACTTTTTTGTTATTGTTTAGCTTTGGGCCTCCTTCCACCCCTACAGCCCATCCTTTCTCTCACCAAAATTCCTTGCATCTTATATCTCACTGTCATATATTTATTAATTATTTTGTTGGTGCATTCTCAGATATTTTTCTGCAGAACACGTGGCTGTTCGTCTCATGTCAGATACGATTCTTCGTTGTGTTGCCATGAATTTCATTCCATGCTTCCTGTCTTCATCTATGCCTTCACTCTGTCTTTATAACGGGTTCGTGGTTCATGTTTCTTTCATCGTATTGCTACAGTCAGTTATTCATTTAGATAATCTGTTACATTCCGCTCTTTTACTTTTGCTCCCACGAATTCAACAGCAAAGAAGTTATTTGCCAATTTTCCCTTTCTTTACACATTCCAATGTATATTACCATCAAGTGAAAAAAGTAACAAAAAATGATGACAAACTCTAAGTATGTTTATATCTCACAGAACACAAAATTCAAGGAGCGATATGTTCTTTGAAATCAGTTCAATTTATTTAAAATTTAAGACTAGCATGCTGAAATGAATTATTTAAGTTAATCTTAATCGTGGGTATTGTCACTCCCTTTAACTCTGACCTGAATCACATTACTAGTGAATGTATGGAAATTTTGATAAGGTTACCCAAATTTAGTACAGCATTTGATTCAAGTGATTTTTTTTTTCTGATGCAGTGAAACAATTTAATATAAAATCTCATGAAATATCAATTAAGTGATTAGAGAAATTGCCTCTTGGTAAGGGAGCGTGCATAAACCACGTAGCTCCATTTTGGCCTCCTGTTAACCCCCCCTCCCCCCCCACCGAGCCCTCCTTGGCTTTTACGTCTACGCCCCCCCACCCCCCCCCCACGTAGCACGTAGCTTTTTTCCCTTTTGATTCCAGAAGACATTTTGTACTGTTTTCTCTTGTCAGACTATTGTAAATTACATACGGAGATAATTAACGGAGGGAAATAAATATTCACATGCTGTTGTGAGTTCTGTTCCTCATTTTAACTTTGAAAAATGTTATGAAAGGAAAGCTACGTGGCTTGGCTTGGAACCCCCCCTCCCCCCACGTAGCCCAGCGTAGCCTTTCAGCCAACCCCTCCCCCCCCTGGACCGAGCCACGTGGTTTGTGCACGGTCCCTAATTAGTAACATCGCAACTACATAACTACTGTATTCACTCAAATTGTACTCGAGCGAATATCTATCGTTTGGTATGTGAAGAACAGAAAATCTGGATTAATTTAATACTGAGTGAATACTTTTATATGTTTGTATGAAAGGGGCTACCCAAACAGCCAGCTGAAGACTGGGGTAGGGTGGCGGGTTTGTTTTCATTCCGTCTTATAAGCAACTCACAATATTTGGTCCCACACGCTAAATTATTAGGTTAGATTAAAAAGGAGAATTAGTTTCATATAGGATACCTTAACTGAAAAAATAAATAAATTAATTAAAAAACTAGTTGTTATTTTATACCATTTTCAGATATTACTGGCAGTACTTATGTCTAAAAGACAATAAACATGTTCCGCCACAACATTTTCAGTTGAATCAGAGATCTTCCGTTCTTTATAAATATAAATCTACTACTAGGTACTAACCAGCCACAGTAGGCAAAGAAAAGTAATACTTTTCTACAACAGACAACAAGAATAGAACTAATCCTAGTTACTATGACACAGAAAAATATGATACTTTTAAAAGAAATTAGAAACCTTTGAACTTAATTTCCATTTATTCCATAAGCACATAAAACTCAAACGACTCTTAGTTGGCTTGCCGTATCACAATATCGCAGACTTAAATCACGCAGGATACCGTTAAAAAGGCACATGATTGATTTAGTTATGTATATAACAAAAGGTATCAGTGAAGCTCCATCGGAAATCTTTGGTGTATAAGCTTAATTTTAATGTTATTGCTCTATTTCCGTGTAGTCGTAATGACCTGGAGACATGGTTTCTATTGGTTGCGCATTCCGTAGCCGCCTTAACCTAACCCAGCAATCCAACCGGGTACAGGGAACCTATAGCTTAACGTGGAATCCGAACCACGGCAGCTTTCTGGCGTTCTTCACGTTACACAGCAAGCTTTCCCAGAGGTGGTCGGGCTCCAGTCAGACGTGTTAACCATTGAGCCACCAGACCTCTTATTTCTGTACTGATTTGGTTTTAATTACTTGTGTTTTAACTAGTTCAGAAATAAACAAACGTAGTCAGAGTATATCTAAAGCAAATGATAACAGAGATCAATCATAAGACATGAAATACATGTTTCGCGGTAGAACACAGCGATCTTCAAAAGCAACTTATACATACTTATACGTATTCGGCAGTCAAAAAGAGTTCACGTACTGTTTGGAAAAAGCTTTATTGACAGTCTGAGAGGCAAAAGGCGAGGAGAAAAGTTCGGCTCTACTGGAGATCGCGATTGCGCTGCAATAACATTCAGTGATATCGTTGGTATATTGCTGTAGTCAGTCGCAAGACGTATTATTCGCAAGACGTAATTCCGTTGTAATATAGCCTGGACCATTATTTTCAAGCAGAAATTAGGCTGTAATACAGCCTGGACTAACATGAAACTGTTAAATGTACTTCAGAAAGAATCTCTAGAGGAGTCTTGCGTTTGATCACTGCAGTATTATAATGACAACTCCTGGCGGAATCGCGATATCAAGTAATCAAAAAAGTTCTTTCCTATTGAAAATAAAAAAACCTACGATCACGAACAAGACTAAACACACTGTTATATCAGTGTTAAATTCCATATATAATACATAGCTATCGGATGTTTTCTATTATAATCAATTTGATTACAATTACAAAGTAACCAACTTCTAATCTCGTCAAAAATGGCAGGTTCTTCTGGCAATTCATATCTTTGTAGTTGCTTAAGTAAGTAAAACTGTTTTTGAATGACGTTGATAACGTTTGTTTTGTAATGTACATATTTCGGTTGTAATATACATTGCGATACAGTTGGAACTATTTATATGCAGTAAAGCTAACTACATCAGTAAAATCAAAGCAAATTAAAAAAAATCTTAAAACCTTATGTTATACCGCCTACTATTAGTTTTAATCCTGGTCCCAGCTGAATCGATGGCGAAAAATGTGGAACTACATTCATCCGCATGAAGTAGTTAGTACGGTAACACGGTGCTCATGAAAGGAAAAAGAAATATATAAAACAATATTCATGACCTCTGCTGTAACGACAAATATCAGTCGTCATTTCAATCCAATGGAAACCTCCTCCAATATTGCTGCTCGGAAATGAAAATTTCTATTGAAGTCCCATTAACACAATCACTGTATCACGATATAAACTTAATTTCATATTTCTTATAACAACCTTATCTTTGGACAGAGGATATAACGAAAATATCTACATCCATAGAAAATAAATAAAGAAAAAACAACTAACAATTTTTATGCGAATTTAAACGAAATATATGCTTTTAATTATGGTTGGTTTCTCATTTAAATAACCTAACTTCAAAAGTGACGACTAACAGACAGTGAAAAGATCTCTGATAGTTATGAGCCCGGCAGCGATTGTCGTGCGCATGGCACCACAGCGTGGCATACATTATGACACAATGACCAAGTTTTTCTTCTATTAGTACTGATGATTTATCTTATAGGGGAAAGAAACAAAAACACGCGGTGACGAAAATACAGCCTATGTTAAGAATGTTCGTGGCTTTTTTGTAGTATCTGTGCTGTCACTATGCCAATCGGTAACAGGCCTACCATACAACTAAGTAATGAGAATATCTTTTTATTTACACGTATTAGGAGGTTGAATGGGCAAAGCAAATTGTACCTGCTCAACGAGAGTACTGGGATCAGTAGGAATAACGGCTTATGTGTTGAGGAGACTATTCAGTATTCATTTTCACCAACACTTACGACTAAATACACAGTAGAAACTAACATTTACCTTCCACCATTCAGACGCTCAGTGGAGCCACGATGAATTATCTTGGCGGTGAGTACCATTCACCTGAGCTATCTGTTTACAATCTACAGATAGTTCAGATGATGGGTGTTCACGCGTGTCAAGATGATGCCAGCACTTCTCTCTCATTCTATGTAGTCGGATCACGAAGAAGTACTCTGGAATACTTCAGTCTTTGTGTTGCAGGAGATGAAAAGAAATATTTAAATACCTACCTAAAAAAAGTTCTTCATCTTTCATCATGCTCTGAAAAGAACAAGTAATGAGTTTGATAGCATTCGCATTTATTTATTTCAGTTAATAAACATCCAGTATGACGTTAGTGTGTGTGTGTTTAGAGATGCTTCGTTTCGGCTTACACAAATATAATAGAAAACACGCTGGACGAAACATGTTGAAAGACAAGTGGCCGCTCAATGCTACTGTTTCTAATTTCAGTTCTTTTTTAATTTTGATGACTTGCCTCGACTAAACTACTATTTCTCAGTTTTTTATAAACACAACAGCACACCCTCTGATACAATGGCTGTGGAATCCGCATCAAATTTTCGAACGAAGAAGAATTCGGTGACTGTATAGCACTTCTGACTCCTCGGTTCGTACATTGATTATTATTTTTGGTGCTACGAACACATTTCGGTGTAATTTAAAGATGTTTATTGTTACGGACAATTAATTAGCACTGGTATTCATAACAAAGTCACTTGTCATACAGATTGTTTTAGGAGACACACCTATTTGGATATCTGATAGTATCGTAATAAAGAGAGATCAACCAATGGTTACACGCCATGGACCGGCAAACGTCTGGAAGTCAGAAAGATTCGCAATTTCTTCATGGTCCATATATTTTTGGTTCAGAATAGGAAGAAGTAATAACGCAGAATTCATGTTTGTTTTACGGTAATTGTTGAATCATGACTGCTCTCAAGCAAATTTTTAAGAAATACATAAATATAAGAAATTTCTGAGTAAGACTCCTGAAGACACAATGAAAAGTTTAGTATTTAGACATTCTGATTAGTACAACATCTATGCATCTGACTAACAATAAATAAGTACAGTAACTGATGTGTTGTTGGGCATAACAATGTAGAAGAAATTCGTAAAAAACCTGAAACATAGTTACTAAATTATTTTTCACGTCTTTACGAATCCCTTACGCATTGATAATCATTCTTCGTTGTTGTTTCTGTATCTTCTTTGGAAACTGCGGTCTTCTCATCGTATTCAAAACTTCAAGAGTTTTTTGAACAGAAAAATATCTGTAAAACTTGTCGGATAGAACGCAAATATATCTATAGTTAGGTATCTTGATTATGATATCATTTTCCTTACCATTGTTATGGAAAAACATAAAGGTTGCTGTTGACTTGAATACCCCTTAACTCATAAACATTTCATTATAGACACTAAAAAAGGAATAAATCAAGTGGGCACAAATTTTCACGTTAGGAATTGTCACTACAGATCAATTTTGAAATAAAGTGACTAGAACGAGATAGATGGAAGATAAAAACTTTATTAAGTAAACGTGATCAGCGATGGAATTCTTGATAATCATATGATGTGGCTGCTGGTAATATAACAAGTAAAATTATGTACTGCTTGTCTTATAACGTAATTGTAAAACTTTGGTCAGACCATTGCTCGAATATGGTAGTGTAGTATGGGACCCACATTTTGAGTATCAAATACAGGAGTTGGAGAAGGTGCAATGAAGGGCTGCTAGATTTGTTTCTGGAAATTATCGCAGAATGCAATCAGTGACAGATATGATAAAGGAGCTGGAATGGGATTCATTGCAAGACAGGAGGAGGATGAGGAGGGTCATGGGAGTGTACAGGGCGTATACTGACGATGAGGCATGGAAAAATATTGCAGTAGGTATGAAAAGTAGTGCATGGAAGGAAAAAGATGACCATGATCACAAGCTGGCACTCGATTTCAGGCACAAGGGTGTGGGAAGATTTTCTTTTTTAGTTAAGGGTGTCAGGGATTGGAATGAGTTACCAAAGGGAGTGATGAATAACTTACCGAAAACGTTAAAAGAATTTAAAATTGAAATTTGTAGAGGGCAAATGTAGGTTGTTGCAGGATAGGGGGAAGATGGGTGTGTATGGAAATTGCCACCGGAGCAATTAAATTAAATAAAAAAATATATAAACATAAAAACTGAGAAAACAGAGGTCGTATCGTCCACCTAAGTTTGGTTAGTAATATAATATCTTCCTAAATGATATCTTGATGTACTGTAATTTTACTGTCGCCAAAATTTGGCAGTAATAATAATATCAGAGCAATAAAATAAGAAAACATTTAAAAGATTTTTATGTGGGGAGAGATTTCGAAAAATCTTGAAAAAACCAAATGGGGTTGACAAAAACAGGGTTCGATTTCCTTTCAGGAAAGAAAAGCTAAACGTCGCCCAAGGTAAAACGAATTGTCGAATAAACGCGATTTAGACATGTTCATTTTTCTGTGTGCGAGTGTATCAACGTCACAGTAGTGACTGGGATGCATCGCTGCTGTCGAGGGTGGGAGCAGTGGATAGCATTAAGCTACCAGCAGAATGCCTCCTCTTTTCCTTCTTTTTTTCTCGTCGAGCGATACCGTCTCGCCCCTGCTCTTATGCAGCAGGCGACTCGACCGGAGGAAGTTGCAAACTTGGAACGGACCGGCGTCCGACTAGGCACGGTCAAGTTTTTTCGCTCGGAACTGTCGGGAGTGGGGGGATGCAGGGAGGACACTGAGAATTGCATTAAAGTTGTGCCGGGTCTTCCTCCTCTCCATGCTACTCGAGGCCCTGCCTTTCTAACACTTGTTGTAAGCACGTCTTGTTCTTTACTCGCCGACCCTTCCTCGATCACCGTCTTGTTTTACTATCTGTATGTGACAATTTCTTTCACAAAACTAGTTCTAGTCGCAACTTAAACAGAGTAGATGACAAAGTATACATAATTGGTGCTTCTTTATGGCTGTTGTAAAGATGCAATCGAACCGACGCGTTTCGAGCGGGGTGTCTGCGAGAGATTATCTTTGGACAGTAAGAGCAAGATGGCAGAGAAGTATAGTTTGCGGCGGGAACGCGGAAAGCGAATGTTGAAAGTGGTCGACGGTTAAGAACGATGCTGTGAGAACGAATATTATAAAAAGTGCTTATAACTATTCCATTAACTTGTACGGTGATTTGAAGAAGCATTTGGAGTGTCGGTGTATGAGGACAAGAACAGTGTTCCGGATAAACTATTGTGATAGTGGCACCACATGCTACTTGTACCTGCTCGGTTCGAATCTTGCACGCTTTGGTAAAGAAGTTCCGATAGCACGAGTCTTTGTAACTGGTGGTTACTTCGGCGACGTATTTCTTCGGCTTATTCAGACAATAAATGTGTGTTCTGAATGTAAACTTTTATGTGATTTATGTGTTGGCAATTCCCGCTAACGGCTACTGCTAACTGTTTACGTGATTGATTTTGTGAGTGACTATGAATTATTAGTATTAGTTGTGGAATCCCCACTGGCGACCTGACGGTATCAAACCTGTAATCTTACGAACATTTAATTAAGACTGAAATACACGTCGTGTTGAGTAGTACCACCAGGACATTAAATTTATCACTAATCAACGAACTTTCTTACATGGCTTTCCCGTGACAGGACAGCATAAGTGAAAACGGAAGTAGTAAATGACATTAGTAAACACCGAAGTGGATTTTATGCTGTAAAAACCGAGTAGGAAATGTGAGTAGTTTGAATTACAACAATCGGCGATAATGGACTGATTTCAACGAGACGGGAGCACGACATTGTAGTAACGACGGAACCCGAGCATACACGACGATAGCCGAGCGGCGCAGTACTCCGACAGACGCTGAACGAGCAACTACAACAACTCGACAACACGGCGGCGCGGTCTTAGCGCGGCGGTAGTGGAACGTCGCAGACAACAAGGCAGCGCGGCACGCAGCGGTCGGCAGAATAGCAGACAGCAGCTGTGATACGACGAAAGGGAAGTGCAAATTTCAATTTTTATGTAAGGTTCACAAACTGACAGGAGTAGTTTTTCGTTTTCAAACAGAATTTGTTAATTTCATGTGAACAGGTCGAAATAAATTTCTTTCGACCTTTATTCAATTTTTAAATAGTTAAATGAGTGGGAAAATCCCCAAGCAATTTGTTTAAAATAGAAGCTTGTCAGTTTGAACCAGTAGTTAGTTTTCGTGGTAACGGGATTTTTTTATAATTTTTCTGTGGACTCACGGGAGTAATTTTTTTTTGTTTCTTTCGACTTCTCTTAAATTTCAAGGAACCACATGAGTGGAAAATTTAATTTTAATGAGACTGGAGTCAACGAATTATTTTATTTATGCTTTGGTTATAAAGTGTTAACTAGTTCCGAGTGTTTTAATTTTTTTGAGCAAAGTAATTTCTGGAACTTTGATGCTAAAGCTAAGAGGGGAGTATTAGTGACTGAAGTATTTTTTGGTCCTAGGTTCTTTCAAGAATAACTTGGTAAATTGTAGTTAATGTTGAGTTGTGCCATGGCGTCTGAGAGTGATGTCAATGATGGGGGGCTGGTGGTACCGAACCGTGAGACTTTGGATGATACTTGTGATGGACACACCGATCAGTTGACATCTGCTTCTGTGGAACCAGAGGTGTCACTGTCCACTATTTTTGAATACTTGCATTCAAGTATTAATTCTTTAAAGTCAGATAATAAGTCTTTGCAATCAAATATGGATAGCTTGCGGTCTGATTTTCAAGGGGAGTTGCGTGCTAATATTAATTCTTTGCAATCAAATATGGATTCAAATAATAATTCTTTGTAATCAAAGGTTAATAACTTGCAATCAAATATTAGTGACCTGCGGTCAGATTTTCATGACCAATTGCAGCTAAAGTTTGAGGAGCTTAAGGAAGATAACCGTAACTTGAAAAATGATTTACACTCTCTTGATGATTCACTGGGCATACTAAAGGAGTCAGTAGTGGACCATTCTCAGCAAATATCTGAACTTAAGGTGGGGTTGGAGAAAACCAAGTCGAAATGTGAGAAACGGGTTTCGATTCTAACTGATGGTCTGGAAAAGCTAGAACAGAGTCTAGGGAAGGAAACGGTGTGTCTGCGTCGTGATGTCGGGGTGCTCGACAAAAGGGTGGATATGGTTGAGCAGATTGGGACGGGCAACGCGCAGCGGCTGGATGAGGTGGAAACTCACTTTGTCCTACTGAATAAGAAGATGAAGGTAGGAGAAGAGAAGGTAAGTGAATTGGCTTCTGATGTCAAGTTGGTTTCCCAAGATGTCGAGAAATGTTCTGCGTTGATAGAGGAGGTAACGAAGGTGAAGGTTCCCGAAGTGGTGAGGGGGGAGATGACTAAAGTGAGAAGTTGGCTTAGTTCAGCCTCGCCCGTGGTTGGGGGTGAAGAGAAAGTCGACTGGGGGAAGTTTGATGACTATGGTAGCATTCACCCGGTGGAATTCATATCAAATTTTGAGAGTTTTGGTCCGTTCTGCTTGGCGAGTGAGAGGCAGAAAATAGAAATGGTCCGTAAACATTTGACTGGGGGAGCTAGACTATGGGCTAATTGGTTTGCAGAAAATTGCAGTACGTTTGAACAGTTCAAAAAGTCATTTCTTCAGAATTATTGGTCGGTGGATAGACAGGTGGTAGTACGCCGCGAATTGATGTCGGGGGAGCCTTATAGGGCCGATAGGGGGACACAAAAGGAGTTTTTCATGCAATGTGTGGATTCTTGCAAGTATCTGGAGGGGGCTTATAGCGAGGGGGAGTTGGTGCATACAGTTGCTTCTCGACTGCCACAGCAGACACAGCTAATTTTCGCTAGTCACAAGATTTGCTCGGTTGCCGAAGCAATCGATATGTTGACGAGAATCGATATTCATGAGAAGGGTACCCGAGGGGGTCATAATCGGGACCAACGGGGACAATCACAGTTTCACGGGGGAACGGGTCGCCAGAATGAAAATTGGAGGGAAAATTGGGGCCAGAGACCCAGGTTTGGGGGAAATTTCAATGGTAGACAACAGTCGAACAATCAGGCTAGCCAGCAAGGAACACCTTCCCAAACTCCTGGGGAAGAAAGGCCGTTAAACTAATGTCTGCCACTGTTTCGGTCTCAGCAGGGGCAGAGGGCTTGCAGAGGCCAATTTCCAAAATAACAGGTGATGATGATGAGAAGGGGGTTGATTGGAAGAAGCTTGAAGACGCGGCCTACAAGAAAGTAGATAGTTATTTAAAGGAGGGAGGTTCGGACTTGCCAGATGATATCATCGTGACATTTGAGGTGGAGTGTACCCAAGGGAGTAGTGGGGAGGTAACGGTTGGAGAAGTTTCGATGTTTGTTGGGGGAGGAGACGATGTTGGAGAGGGAGAGTCAATGGACGTAGAAATGATCAGTTCTGGGGGTCAAAAGACAGTAGAGGATCAGGGGGGGATAGATTCGAATTCTGAGGCTAGTCTCAATGCTATTTTCCATGATGATACTAGGGAGGTTTTGCTGGAAGAAGGGATAAAGTTAAAGAAGAGGGAGTTTCACTCACCTAGGGTGGTAGTTGGGTTTGGAGAGCACCAAGTAGAGGCCTTGTTGGACTCGGGAGCAGAGATAAGTTGTATCTCGGAGGCACTGTACCATACTTTGGTGACTGAACCTAAGGTTGGGGTCTGGTCTGTAAGTGGGATGACAATTACTGCTGCTACGGGGTATAAAGTCACCCGGGTGAAGAGCGTTCTTCAAATCGACGGTAAGATTGGGGGGAAGGTCGTGGAGTTCACACCATATGTGGTACCTAACCTTAACGTGGAACTCATCCTAGGTGCAGATTGGTTGAAACTTGTGGGTGCATTAATAGATTGGGTAGAAGATACGTTGGAATTCACGAGCGATGAGGGAAGGGTCAAGGTTGACTTAAGGAAAACGAAAGGTACTGAACTAGGGGAGCATAGGGAGATTAGGGTAATAACCTGGGGGGATGCTAGGACCGTCCGACATCGGAAGGAGTGCCTGGTGGGTGTGAGTAGGAGGAGTGAGTGTGGAGTGGGGACGGAACGAGAGTCAGAAACTGGAGTTGATGATATTTTGGAAGAGTTCTCGGATGTGTTCTCAGAAATTCCGGGACGAATAGTTGGTTACGAATGCGAGCTGAAGGTTAAAGAGGGGGAGCCCTTCGCGGCTAAATCTTACAATATTCCTGTAGCACTGAGAGCTAAGGTGCAAGAAGAGTTAGATAAAATGGAGTCACATGGAATAATCGAGAGGTCAAATAGCGAATATGTAAACCCACTGTTGGTAGTCAGGAAGTCTGACCAGTCGGTGAGGTTGGTACTGGATGCAAGGGCCCTTAATAAGGTGTTGATCACGGAAAGGGATCACCCGCTACCGGTGGACGAGGTTCTTAGAAGGTTTCATGGGGCTAAGTACCTTTCGTCATTGGACTTGACTAGTTCATACTGGCAGGTGAGCCTGGCCAGGCGGTCTCGGAAGTATACTGCGTTCAGGTTCGAGGGCAAGTGCTACCAATTTTGTGTACTGCCTTTCGGGCTCAACAATGCAGTAGCTACTTTCATTCGAGCCTTGGACCAGGTTTTGGGTAGACAATTACGAGATAAAGTCCAGTTGTATGTAGATGACGTGGTGATTGCATCGAAGACTTTGGAGGAACATAGGGAAATTTTGAGGGAGGTGCTTTTGGCTTTAAGGAGAGGGGGGATGACTTTGCGAAGGAAAAAGTGTGCTTTCCTAAGAAAACAGCTAACCTTTCTGGGGCACGTCATTACGTCAGAAGGTATCCAGGTGGATCCGCCCAAGTTAGAAGCTATTGAGAAATTTCCAATACCTCGCGACAAAACCCAATTGAAGAGCTTCCTCGGTTTGTGCGGGTATTACCGAAAATTTGTAGAGGGTCAAACGCTTAATAGTGAACACCTCAGTAATCTGATGAAAAAGAAGTCGTGGGAGTGGACGAAGGGATGCGAGAGAGACTTTAAGAGAATAAAGTCGGAACTCGCCAAGCGTGTCATACTGTCACACCCGGATTGGGATTTAGATGTATGTCTAGCCACGGACAGTTCTCAGTATGGTCTGGGGGCCGAAGTTTTCCAGGAGGTAGAAGTAGAAGGGAAATTGGAGCACCGAACCATTGCCTTCGCGAGTAGAATGTTGGGACGACACGAGCGGAGGTATTCAGTTAGCGAAAAGGAGTGTTTAGCCATTGTGTGGGCGTTTCAGAAGTTCCGCCATATTTTCCTGGGTAGAAGGACCACGGTGTATTCCGATCATAAGGCTCTATCCTTCCTGATGACTTGCAGGCTGGTACATGGTAGATTAATGAGGTGGGCCTTATTGATGCAGGAGTTCGATTTTGAAATTCGATACCGGCCAGGGAGCAGTAATGAAGTAGCCGATTGTCTCTCGAGGTTGCCCATAGGGTTGGACCAAGAGACGGAATCGATTTAATCGGAAGACAAGGCGTTCCTTAACATTATCAGGGGTGTCCCACCCGAAGCGGAAGTACGAGAATGTTTAAAAAATATGGTTGAGTTGCAGGAGGGTGACGAGACCATTAAGCTGGTAAAAGACAACTTAACGCATCCCGAACATAAGACTAGACTTGAGAAGTTTTACCTCGTTCATAAGGATATAGTCTTTAGGCGCAATTCGGAGGAGGATAACGAGTGGAAACTATGGTTGCCGGAGGTATGTGTCGAACTGTTTATCACTCATCACCATCATAGTTATGGCCACTATGGTCCCAACAAATGTTGGAGGGTCATGAAAGAACACTACTACTTTAGCAATATGCCGAGGAGGATCACGCGGTTACTATCGTCTTGCGATCTTTGTCAGCGAGTTAAAGTAGACAACGTTGCTAGAGCGGGGGAGATGAAGAGCATCCTGCCAGATGATGTGGGGGAATTGGTGGCCGTAGACGTGTTCGGACCACTGCCCATGACCAGGGGAGGTGTCACTCAGATATTTGTGGTTATGGACGCGTTTTCCAAATACCTAAAGCTTTACCCAATTAAGAAAGCGTCTGCCAAAGTACTAGCGGATAAGATAGTGGGAGAGTTTATCCCGCAAATTGGTAAGCCGAAGAAAATACTGTCGGACAATGCACCGCAGTTTAGTAGTGCGAAATGGACGAAACGACTGGAAAGAGAGGGGATCATAGTACTCAAGACGTCGTGTTACCACCCACAGGGAAATCTAGTGGAACGAGCTATGCGGGAGATTGGCTGTTGGTTCCGCAAATACTGTCATAATAAACACAAGAGTTGGGCTACACAGGTGGAGAGGGCGGAAGAAGTTTTGAATTGTTTGCCGCACGATTCCACGGGTTTAGTGCCCTATGAGTTGATGTTCCAGAAACCTCCGCCCCGGCTTATTAACCAAGTGATAGAATTTCCGCCTAGCAATGGGGTGGATTACAGGGAACGACTTAAACTGGCGAAGGAAAACCTCCGTCGTAAGGCCGAGAAGAGAAAGGAGAGACATGATAAGAAGGGTGGGCGAATGTCGTATGCAGAGGGAGATCTAGTGCTTCTGCAGACGCACTTCAAGTCATCGAGCGAGAGGAGCGAAATCAAGAAATTTCAGTTCTTGTATGAGGGACCGTACCGGATTGCGGGTAGTCCCCGAGAAAATGCTTTTGTTTTGGAATACCCTAGTGATGGGAGATTGAGGGGCACATTCAATGTCGTGTCACTCAAACCCTATCGGTGTGCGGAGACACAAGGTGGTGGGGGGAGTCAAACAGTAGAGTAAAAGGGCTCGCCTCTTGGTGCCACCATGCTTCCCGCATTTGCGCATTTTCGGATTAGTGTTGCTTATGTGGCATGACTAATTCGTTTCATTTAACTTACTTCTTTCTCAAAATAAAGAAGGGTCCACGAAAGGGGAGTAATGTAAGCATGGGGAGGATTTTCCTACTGATTTAACTGGCTTCTAGTGGAAGAATAATCTCAGTACTGTTAGTTTGTGAGTCATAGGAGTGTGGCCCCCGAGGCAGGGAATTGTAATCAAGGTATCCTGTGGTTTGTGAGAAAGAAAGTGACTGCACGGTGTTTCCGGAGGAAACTGAATGATTTTTGATAATTCTCAAGTTTGTTTTCATTTGTGTTTATTGTCATATGTTCATATTGTGTATACTCAAGGAGACTGGTGTGTTTTGGAGAGGTTTAACTTTTGTATTTGATGTTTTCTTCAATGTTGTATTTGTCTGATGTTTTGTTCTAATGATGTACCCATTTTGTAAATGAATTAGTCGAGTACCACCAGATTTTGTTAGGGTTTGTGGAAAAAAAATAAATCTCAAATGTCAGTAAGGTTGGGTCCGGCGAAAGGATACGCGTTTGTCAACCGTATCTTACGCCTTAAAGCCAACGAGGGGGGTGTAACGATGCAATCGAACCGACGCGATTCGAGCGGGGTGTCTGCGAGAGATTATCTTTGGACAGTAAGTGCAAGATGGCAGAGAAGTATAGTTTGCGGCGGGAACGCGGAAAGCGAATGTTGAAAGTGGTCGACGGTTAAGAACGATGCTGTGAGAACGAATATTATAAAAAGTGCTTATAACTATTCCATTAACTTGTACGGTGATTTGAAGAAGCATTTGGAGTGTCGGTGTATGAGGACAAGAACAGTGTTCCGGATAAACTATTGTGATAGTGGCACCACATGCTACTTGTACCTGCTCGGTTCGAATCTTGCACGCTTTGGTAAAGAAGTTCCGATAGCACGAGTCTTTGTAACTGGTGGTTACTTCGGCGACGTATTTCTTCGGCTTATTCAGACAATAAATGTGTGTTCTGAATGTAAACTTTTATGTGATTTATGTGTTGGCAATTCCCGCTAACGGCTACTGCTAACTGTTTACGTGATTGATTTTGTGAGTGACTATGAATTATTAGTATTAGTTGTGGAATCCCCACTGGCGACCTGACGGTATCAAACCTGTAATCTTACGAACATTTAATTAAGACTGAAATACACGTCGTGTTGAGTAGTACCACCAGGACATAATTTATCACTAATCAACGTACTTTCTTACACTGTCTTAAGAATGTTTAAAAAAGACGAAGTATGCTAATGCTGTTTATAAACTACATGTTAATGGACACAACAGAGACAAGTTCGAACAATGTAAATCGGCACTGAATTATTTCGTAAGGCATTCTGAAAATCAGCTGTTTGTGGGAGATACCTTCTTATATCGACCACTCGGATCATGGGCGTGAATCTCACTTGTTTTCGGAGAAAACAGATGAGGTAACTGTCGTTTATTGCTGTTGCGGTTCACTGAGAAGCTTTCTCTATTCCCCTTCAGTTTTTAATCCTGTATATTTCGAGGCCATTAACTTAGATCATAAAGACCTGGAGGCTCAGTGGTTAAGGTGCCTGATTGGAAATAGTTAGGTCCTCGGTTCGAATATCTATTTCGGCAGGGATTTTAGTGGGTCCTGAAGCCGACCTTCAACTCTGGCACAACTTGCTGTGTAAAATGAAGTACGCCAGAAAGCTTCCGTGGTTCGGAATCGACCTTAAACTGTGAGTCCCCTTTACCCGTTAGGATTACTGGATTAAGTTAGGTAAAGAGGAAAGTAACTGTCCAACCTACCTCAAATATCAAGTGAAGTATACCTCCTTCGGGAGGGTCCAACCAACCTTGGGATAGAACATCAAGCTTTTTATAGTTGATCTGATCTATGAGAGTTAATAGTGACATAGGGTAATGTGTTGGCAGCAGTGCTGTTCTTTAATTTAATGAATACGTCTGTTGTTGATTTACCGTCGGAAATCAGGTTACAAGAATTTTAGCGCATTTTGCAGCGTTCATAATGCCATAAAATGCTTCACTGTATATAACATCGAAGCATAATTGGCGCAGAAATTAGTTTGCTTGTAGATGGCATAACTCGGCGTAGTAATATTAAATCGAAAGCAAACTGTGATCACGTAAAGAGAAATCGTGGGTAGGGTTTCTACTACAATTGTGTATGCCAGTGTCAAGCTAAGATAAATGACAAAGGCTGAAGCTTATTAGGTAAACAGATAGGGTACGGGGAATTGCTTTATGAGGGTAGAAGATATAAATATCTTATCATATAAGGGCACAAAACATAAGTATCTTAACATATAATTTTATACTATTAATAATAAAAGTCTGCGTAGAGGCACAGATTTTACTACAGTATTTAATAATATTTTTCTGACCTGTACGTAAATCATTTTTAGTTAATGCTGTTACGTGTTTTTACAGTTATCATAACGTTAAAAACTTCTTTTCTTCCATATTCAAGTATTTCAAAAAAAAAATTGCACAACAAACATAGAAACAACTCTACAGATGCTCCAATACCACCAAAGAGCCATTCACACACTCATCTTCACCGATATTCACTCAACCGGTTTATACACGTTATAAAACAACTATAATTTTAAATTTGTAAGCGCATTGATAGAAAGGCTTATAGGATTAATATTCGTCTTATTTTACTTTAAACAGCTTACATGTGATTGATAGTAGCTCCCTGTACCTTCATGTATGTTTGTATTTAAACAAAACTTTCATAGAGCTGCTATCAATCCAACCACCTTCAACTACAATAAATGTTATGGCCTCGTATTTTGGAGGGCTTGGGTTCGAATTCCCGTACACCCATCCAGATTTCGGTATCGCATAGTTTCCCAAAATCACTCTAAACGAATGCCGGAATACTTACTTCAAAATGCCATGGCCGAATTCCTTCCAGTTCCTTGCCCCCATCTTTAATCGCCTTTAATTACCTCAACGTTAACGAGGCGTAAAGCCATAAGAATTGCAGCATTATTCAGTAAAAGGACTCAAACACGGAACTAGACCGCATACGGTGTTCTTGCTCTTACCATACACCGGAGGGATGCAACATCTTCTTTAACAGATTCAGCTGCCCCTTTCCCTCCACCGTCGCATCCGCTTTCACTCTTAAGTCTCATGAATAATATTCATGTCATTACGATCCTTCTCTCTGAAGCTCCTTTCTTGCGTTCGCTGGATCCATGTATCACGCAACTTGTTTGCCGAATAAATGTGGAAGTCGCGCCTCTCGCTCTGCCTACCAAACGCCAGAGATTAATGTAAATATGTTTCGAGCAGAGCGGTGCTTTAATTTCACAGGACATTAGGCTGGCTCAAACCCCCGCGCTTTTGGCCTGGTGATCAACACCGACCAATCCCGAATTAGGGGAAGCTTAAGGCGGACACTACTAACTACTCCGTTCCCCACAGTGGGGCACTTGCAAATAAAAATAAAATAAACACGTTTACTGTCCTTATTTTATTCTTAAAATTAAACTGGGAACTTCTGCAGTCATATCAATTAGAAGTTAGTAACCATAATTTTTTTCAACGAATTAAATTGATAACATTTTCGCCTTAATTTTTTGGCAACACGAAAGTTATCGGGTAGCTTCAAAATTATTAATAAATGGTGACCTCATCATTTTTGGCCTTAGAAAAATCACAATAATAATGTATATCTGAGGAATCTATATAAACACAATCTTCATGGGCCCGGCCTTTGCCTCGTAGCACTGAATCCATTCTTCTCCACTCTGCATTCAGTTTGTTTTACCTGATTTGCTTCAGAAAAGCTTTTGATTACTTTTCTTTGTATTCAGCGTCTTTATAGCACCTTTACCTTTTAGTTTTTTCGCTTCACCCTTTTTACTGCATTTACTTTTTTACCCTTTCTCTACACATTTCTTATATGGTTAAGATATTAAAATCTCGACCTCTTGGCCTTTTCGAGTCCGCGTTACTATGCGATTATTTGACGCATCATATTTCCGACGAATTTTAACAGGAGCGACGAAAAACAACCTTCTGCCAGGAATAAACCCACACTATTCAGGAACTCACTGGATTCCCAAGCCGCAGCTCAGTTGCATTTGGTTTTACACTACAGTGTTCATTTTTACAATAAAGTTTTACTGACACAGCGTGGTTGGTTTGTTAGAACTTTAAATGCCCTGGATCCCCAATCCCCGAGGCTACCCAACATTCCCCTATTTCATTTTAGTGACATAAAGTTGTCTTTGCATGTCCGTTTAATCATGGACTCTTTTCACATGGCGATCCAATTTTTAAATGAAATTTTATACCTCATAAATTTGAATTACCTGTCGGAATGAGGTACAACAAACCACACTCGCAGATACCCATAGACCCTTGGGAAAATACGCTATAGTTTCCATGTTGTTCTTGTACTAAAGCATTCAATGAATTGTTATATTTCTGCCAAACTAGTAATAACCAGGAGACGTGAAATGGAAATATCAAATATAAAATAACACATGAACATACTAGTTATTCATGCTTTTTGGAAAATACGTGAAGATTAATAAACTCTTTATTAAATTGAAATAATGTTGACATTTTGTTGTAAATGCTAGTAGGTGATGTCAGTAGGTCCCAATCTAATCGAAGTTGATAAACTTTTAAGTAACCATCCAGGCATTCACCTGGAAGGACATTGGAAAGCCATGGGAAACCGGACTAAGAATGTCCAGACGAGGATCTGAAGTCCCCATCCTCCCGAATACCAATCAGGAGCAATTCCGTTCACCACTTGATTCCGTGTAATTTATTTTTACTCATTTTATTTTACACATTTCGTTCTACACATGTTAAAGAGTAGGGTTGTTGTATGTTCACATGGGCCCTTTTCACTTAAAGGGATGGGCGACGAGGAATTTGAATGATATCGCCCATGGATATTTTAAGGAACCATGAAGTAATGGTGTTTGACCCCATGTCCTCCCGAATGATGTCCACTCACACACGCTGAACACAGTGAACTGCGTCGCATTGTGTTGAATGGTGAATCGCGTCTCTGCACAACTTCGGATGACCATCGTCGGTCAGTATGGTGGGGATCTGAAGATTGGTCTCACACTTTCAAAATTTTGGAGGGACACAGCGGTGTTATTCCAGTAGTCATGTTGTAGGGAGCCATCGGGTATGATTTCATGTTACGGCTGATAGTGATTGAGGAAACTCTGACGCCACAGCGGTACACCACAGACATCCTGCGTCCTTATGTGTTACCTCTCTCGCGACAGAAACGTGGTGCCCTTTTTCAAAAGGACACTGCATAAACACAGACGGCACGTATATCTATGAACTTTCTGTTTGATGTCGAGTTACTCCCATGGCCAGCAAGATCTCAAGATCTGTCCCCGATACAACATGTTTAGTACCAGATTATTTCTCAACTACATCCCAGCATAAGTGTACAAAGAGCCATCTTGCCTAAGAAGAGGATACAATCACCATTTCCAACGGAAACAGTGTGTGTATCCAGGACTTTATATTAATAAGAGGGCTTGATTTTGTAATCACTGAAATAACATCATCTATCCTCACAACCACTGAAATTGCATTTCGTTTCCTCCTCTCTTTCTACGCCCTTCACTTTTGTTTTTTTGTTATTTTTGTTGTTAGGCAGTGTATTTCGTAATTATAAATGAGAAATTAGAGAACAACCTATAACTTCTTCTTATTTATTTACCACTATTCCATATGGGCAAGTGCAATTGCCAAAGTCTAACAAATTGGTAGTGAGAAGTTAGGGAAATCATGAAACCAGAACACATTTGCAAATCATTGATCTTCACTCATGAATTAAGTAATTACGAGTGCTTATACAGTTTACTTCGTTTTTTAACGAATCCTGTATGTATTTCTCAACAAAATGTTGTTCAATATTATTCTAGTACTATCACCACATTTTGTTTAGCGAGTTCCGAATGTAGTGTTAGTATAAAACCTTTAGCTCGACATAAACACAGTTGAAAAATTATTCCACGCTAGTGAAAAAGTCCTGCACTTTATCAGCTCTTTACGAAAGATGAGTAAACACATTTACCGTCTAATTATTGTATTTATAGAACTTCGTTTGCATGAAATACGTGACCAGCGACAATTTTAATGGAACCACTAAACATTTCCGTATTTCTACCATTTTTTTGTCTCAATCGCAGCGGAGTGTCATACATCACGAAATGAAAAGTCATTGAGAATTAATGCAGAAAGCGGTGATTAAAATTATAAACAACGATATGTGACGTCAACAAGCCAGTCTTTGTTCTTTTTTTATGGGAATATGATTGAGATTTACTGTCTACGGCTACGTTCAATAAAATTGGTCAATGCTAATCGACATATAAGAGTGTTTCCCACTGAATTTTAACCACTTAGGATTTTCGCTAATAACAAAACTATCATACATATAATAAACATATTTCGATCTCCCAGGTATATGTCGATGGGTATTCACGCTGTATGTCTGTGGTATAGTCGCTTCTTCAGATGAGGCCTTGTTTTTTAAATATTCGCATAAAAACACCAATGGCTTTTAAATAATGGAATTATGGTCCTGTATTTCTAAGTGACAATGTGATCTAGTGGTAAGATATTCTCGTTATAACTTGCGGACCCGGGTACGAATCTGTATTCTATCAAGTATGACTACTTTTACTTTTATAAATCGTTGAACTTTAGTTTTTATTTCATTTCAGTTTCATTAACGTAGTTCTATTGCGTGAAATAACATTTAAAACAAAACGCATCACATAAAATTCAGCGTCATTTTTTTAAAATTAATATTCTTTTGTTCGTTGTATAATTTATTGTTTTGATGTGTTTTCAAATAAAATAGGTATATTTTTAAATTTATTCTATCTTCTTCCTTTCTATACTTGTACCTCTTCAAGTAATACTTTAAACGAAATACATAACGTTCAGAAGATTCTATACATTTTTTAAAAATTCTACAAGCGATATGTTTATTTCCTTGTAATGGTAGTGCCTAAATGGACGAAAGTAAACTAATGTCTGTGACGAGAAAATCGACAACAGGAGCTTAACGAGAGAGAGAAAAAAGATTTTCAGGGAAATATGTTGAAATTGGCGGGCTATCTGCCTTCTGCTGATTGATAGTAAAGTTAGCAGTGGGACTTAGCAATCTTCAGAATTGTTGTGGTGAATAGTGCTCGAGCCTCCTATGGTCTTCGGAAAAGTCACTGTAGCACATTTTGTCTTAATAAATGTTCCCTCTTAACACGTAGTTACGAAGACACGAAGTTATTCTCTTCTAGACCACGCGGCTCTTTGAAAGTATATAACACTAATTCTAGTATTTAAAAATCATTGTGATATTTTTTTTTCATTAGAATATCTGAGAAACAAGGGCCCGTTTGAAGAAACGACTGTACCACAGCACTCTTCAATAAATAGGCTATTCGAGAGATCGAAATTGGTTTATAACATATCTGTTAGACTACTCGTAAGATGGATTAAGTTGGCCCGTTTGTTAAATTTTAATTTTTGAGAGTGAATTACGACTCGCTGATTACGGAAAAGAACACTGTGATAGTTACATCACTAGAGTACAATAATGTGGCGATTCACGCTTTCGTCCGGAATGGAATTAAAATGTGCGTGAATGCCGTGGCGGCTGGGTGTCGGAGTTGTGTCTGCTGAGGATACAGTGGGGAGTGGCCGACCAGCTGTCACCTTGTTAGGGCCGTCTCATATCGGAAACAGGCCCGGGGAGTCCGGAGACCCCTTAGCAGACCATCCTCGTTACCAGACTCCACCAACCAGCGCCTATGGAAAATACATGAGTGTCACTCGGAAGACCACGGGCAACAACAATACACTCTCTTGCTATAAAAATACATCGGTTGCAAGTTTTCCTGTAATACTACCTCTCACACGGTAATATTTTAAATCTACTAACTGTTATCCGCCACTTCGTATGCGTATGCGTGAAGTGAAAATTTTATTGTTAAAATTGAATACATAAAGGTGTAAGTTACGTAAAAGATGTCCCACAAATTGAATGCGAGAGAAACAAAGCCTGAGCTACCGATATAATATTACAGAGACTAACACACGCTATCCATCTATCACCGTTCAGTTAGTTTTCAAAATCTGATGACAAAATATGTTATTTATCCCGTAAAAGTATCCATTGTGCTTCCCAACAGCACATAGTATTTCCTCGTCAAATTCCATCAAAGTCGTTAAGCCTTTTAGTCGTGAAAACGTAACTAACACACGGAACAACAGAGTTACTTTCGCATTTATAATATTAGTGTAGATTGTGATGGTACAAAGTTTCTGTTCCTAGATTTTTATAAATATTTTTCTGTATTAGTTCTGTGAAACTCTCTGCGTTAGTTTTCTTAGACCAGGAAATCATATACACAATTGTTTATATCGCTACTCTCTCTGATTTATTCCATTTTTTTTGGAAAATCCTGTTCTTGCTTTTTTGGGGGTTTAACTGTTCTAAAAAGTGAGATGTTGCCTGTAATTTGTGAGAAACTTGGGAATGGCGGATAATAATAATAGTTTCATATCAACCAAGGAACGCATAGTCACTGGTTTTGTTAAATGTGTGTAATTTTCGTGAATTTTGAACCTATTTCATGCCAGGTTCTGATTTTTCACTAATCTCAAGTGATGCAAGCAGGATCATAATTTTGTTTCCCCCGTAACGACTGTGCTTTTTCGGACATACGGGTTAAAAAATATATATGACTTTTTTTATGCAAATTGTACCTCTTTCTTCCATTACGTCTGGTCTTTTCGGCACCATCAGACGACCGAGAGTGCGTTTTCTTGATAGCATGGCTATCTAAATAGTAGTATATAAATTATCAACATATCAATAAAAGTTTTGCAAACTAGAGGAATCTTTGTTGGTTCCCCATCAAGTGTTACACACATTTTCTACGTATTTCATGTTAATAAAAGGTCAGAGCAATGAAAGGTTAAAATAGCCTCAGAATTGTAGAGTAGTTGTTGGATTAGTTTCACCACAAAGGAGGAACATCAAAGCCGAAAAACCTGTTTCTATTTGAAATTATATTGCATATGTTTTCATTGAGGAATTTTGCGATTGTATTTTTTTGCAATAAGACCAAGCGTAAATCGACTTGATAGTATGCGAATCACAATGTATCGACACATTTTGTGGTATTAATTTGTATCTAACCATACCTAACTTTTCACATATCGTCAGTGTAAAAACTGATAATAAAGGGCAGAATTCGACAATCTAGTCGTAAACTCCGTTTTACAAAATTTCTGTGAATTTACCGTCAATGCAAACTGCATACGATTATTTTCGTAGAAACATGTTACAACTCATACAAACTTCTTGGAAAATCGAGTTTCCCAATGATGCACTGTATTGTTGGAATTTCTAATATCTATGATAAATAATTTTTTAATCAGATGCACTGAAACGTAATCGGTGCTAGCCAAACAATAATTTACCAGTCATTAACCTTTAACATTTGACAGGCATCTAGTTAAAATAAAATGGACACAATCCAGTTGGTTGGCTTCCTTCACTGGAATCCTGCACAGTATTGCCTGGTATTAAGAAATTCCATTGATATAAGACCTACAGATGTTTCAAGTGTAGGGTAGTCTTTTTTTTTCGTGCGATGCAACATATGAGGCAAAAGTAGTTCTTATATGAGACTGAACAGTATTTGGGTGTATCTGTTGTGTACTTGATATCTGCACTTGTTAACTAGTTATGGTACTAAAGGAATTAAGGAAGACTGGGGCGTGTGAAAGGGGTGTTTACTTTACCTCAGAAGTTGTTGAAAATACCAAGCAAGGTAATATTGTGATATGTGAAAACAAATCAATATTTTGTGGTTTCATGTTATCGTAATTACCGACCGTGTGAGTGCGCGGTAACGCTCTAGCTTAGCATTCAGGAGGATGCTGGTTCTAATCACTGTCCAGCCATCCAATTTGGATTTCCATAGTTTTACCAAATCACTCCATACCAACGCAGTGATGGTTCCTTTAATAGGCCATGACAGAATTTCTTCCCATTCCTTGCCCTCAGTCCTTTCCCACCTCTAATGACTTCGACGTCGAAACAAGAAAGAAGTTATAGTAGTGGACTAAGACTGAAAAAGGTAGTTCTTATTGCACGATTATTATTGAAACTGCAATAACCGTGCAATAAGTACGACTTTTCCGGTCTTGGTTATTATTGAAACTGGAAACTGCCTACTGAAAAACTAACTAGCACACGATGGTGAGCTGATCATGAAGTGATAAGAAATACGGCTATGGCTCTATGCTTTGGTGCAGGGGAATACGCGTCAGCTCATTCAGAACAAGTGGACATTGCTCTTAACGAAACAGCAAGAATCGTTATTGGATGTTTGAGACCGACATCTCTCACAACGGTATATGAACTAGCCGATGTAGCGCCACCACAAATCAGAAGAACAGTAGTCTCAGATAAAGAGAGGAAGACGCAATTAGAATACTTTCGGCTAGCACCACATAATCACAACGACTGGGGCTCTGAAAGAGTTTCCTCAAGAGAGCTATACCCATATCAACCACACCAGAGACTAGACGAATAAAGCTCTGGAAGGAGAATCACAGCGATCATAATCATGAGTATAAAGAGTAACTACCCAGAGGAAACAATTTAATATATACAACATGGAGGGCATTTAATCGCCTCAGGGCAGGAGTCTCTAAAAGCGAAAGCTACCTGAAGAAATGATGCTGTGTAGAGGACGAAACATGCCAATGTGGAGAATTGCAGACGCAAGATCACCTACTCATCTGTCCACCCCCAGACGAACCTTTGAATCAGCAGGATTTAACCTTACCAAAAGACAACGCTGTGAAATCCGCTGAATACTGGATCGAGAAGATATAGTAACCCCACCATCCTTTTAGACGTACCTGGGAATCAAGAGGACTTACTTTGTTTATCAACGGATAATGCTGAGAAAGCTGCTGAAAATGAGAAGGTTAGTGCGGTTCTGGACATGGAAAGTAAAGTAAGTATTGAAACTACAGCACTCTTTGGCTTTAATTTGACGTATTAGTAACACTTCCAACCATGTAACTCTGCTGTCGACTTCTCAGACATTTCTTCACAAAAGCATTAATTTCTGTAAGTTAATAATACGACATTCCTTAATTAATTCTGTGGTGTAAGTGCATAGTTTTGTTGTAAGTGAACCCGAGACCACGTGACCAGCGCACTGTGTCGATACATTAGCCTGACTCCCGTGCAAGTCCCCGAGGAGTACCAGTTCCTCCCGGCACCTAATCAAAACTTGGTCCTAGCCGAGTCGAGGTCACTCATTACTGCCCCGGAAACTTAATCACTGTCTTTAGCGCAGCTCATTAGGTTACATTATAGCGACCCCGTGGCCCTCGTTTCATTACCCGGCGGTGAGTAAGTTTACCCGGGCCCTCTCTCCGTCTATTCCTCGGGGTAATTAGCGTCATGCACCGCTGATTCCCTGCGGATTGTTGGCTGACGTGGAATCTGCAGAGCTTTCTCCGTTGCTCGTCATTTGGGTAATGGCCACCATTTCCGAAGAAAAGCGACGGGCACTGCATTCATCAAGAGAATGCCGACGAGAAAGCAGCTTATTTCATACTCCATATGCGGTATTCTATACCAAAAACTGCGAAGAAACTTTATTTAAAAATTGTAGTCAATCTTCAGTTTTTTAAATCATTTTTTGCCTGTCTTCGGATTAATACCTGTAAAAGATTCTTAAGAACATAGCAACCTGAAATATATTAATAAACCTCTCACCAAATTTTGTGCTTATTTGCTCTGTACATATTCCAATTGTGTAAATATACCTCAAAGAAATTTAAGAGTATTTGTTTCACAACCTGTTCATGATTTTATTTTTCTGTCAGTAACATGGCTAAAATATTTAGTGTTTTATGTAAATCAAGATCTAATGTGTAACTATTATCGTATTTAGTGTTGCAAACTTCCACTAAAATTGGAACTTAACGAAGATATGTTTTGTAACCGTTAAGTGAATTGAGAATTTGTAATTTTCGTTGCATAACAATAACCCGATTTTCATTTTGTGCTGGAAATTTCTGCACACGTTATAATATTTTTGCTTTACTAACCTTTCCTGTTAGTATTAAAGATTAACATTTCTTTATTATTCTTCATTAAAAAAATAAATAAACAAATAAAAACTTCACTTAGTTTTTATTTTAAATTCCTTTAATTTTACTGCTTCTTCGGGCACAGATATAATTCACAGTTTATCCAAACGTCCGCCGTGCATACCGCTTTCATCTCTTCTCCTTGCCCAAAGATCTTCCTCCTGTACTGTTTATCGTCCAGAGATTTTCATGTACTTTGTTCATCTGGTAATAACGACGCGTGGATTTCTTTGACACAATACTTAAGAAATAATAATAACACGACATAAAACACTTTTCAACAACATACACATGCACATACACGTTAATCCGATACAAAATAGTGAATCGAAAATACCACTGTCAATAAACAGTTCCCACAGAAATAACATTAATTACTAACTCTTCAAAAATTAAGAGGCTGTGTATCCTTACAACGTTTTAACAAAGCTAAATTTGGTGTGCAGTTCACTCATTTTAAGCGATATTTCAGCCTGCACATTTGCTATTTTTCTTTGTCGTAGTTTTGTCACGGTTGACGATATTCGCGTTCATAATTTAAATATCTTTTCATGTTTCTGCTGTACTCCGGTTTCGTCTCCTGCCTGACCGTTGAAGAGGTTTGTATGCTACGTTCTTTTTATTCTTTGTGGTTGCACGTATTGACACAACCGGCAATTAATACTGCTTTATTGGTGTATTTATTATGCGCACATTTTAATATCCTAGCAGTTTAATTAGTTCCGACGTCAAATATGATTAAAAAGCAAATTAAAATTATAACGAATAGCTGCATAAAATAGGTGACTAGAGAAACAATTTGAAACCGATTGCAATTACATAACCATTTACTACAAGGGAATAGCGAGAACCACAATCTGTTTAGTACTTAAATCATTTTTAACTCTCATTTATTAGTATATATTCACTGGCTTTAAACGAATAGATGAAACCTTCATACGGAAATTCTCGTAAATATAAAATCCAATCATTTTGCCATTATGATTCCTCATTTGCCTACGAAAATGTTAATAAAAATTGCTTCAAAATTAATCTGAGCAAACAAAATGGATGGGTTTGTATCAGTAAAAGATAAATCTCAGTGCAGCTCTATATTTTAATGAATTTAAATTATACTTTTTCCTACTTACATAAGGTCTCGAACGAGTAAACAAAATGTTCCTGCTGATAATCATAACATCATTTTGAATATGAATAACAAGAGAAGCTCTTCTCTGTAAACAGGTGAAGCCGAAACTTGAAAAGGGCTTTGCTAATATCCCATTCTAGTGACAAAGTCTTTTTTTTAAATCGTAAACGCTGGATTAGTGGGATTAAAACGACCTTAATCTGTGTTTGCATGTCAATCAACCTCACTGCCATTACCATCTCAGTTACTGAACGCAGCAAATCCTCCAGGCGATCATTTGACTCGGATCTCTTAACTGGACTTCTGCCAGATACGAGAGAATTCTACCTGCTTCTCGTTCTAACCGCATCTCTACCCCATTGCTGGTAAAATAAAAGGTGGTGGAAGATTCCATTAGATGATTAAAGTAGGATGAAAACTTCTGCATTCCTTTACATGGACTTGGCATTAGAATTCACGAATTGTGATCAGCACAGCAAACCTTGTCTTTTTACTTCCAGATTGGATGCCATCACCACAGTACTGATCTTAAGCAGATTAAGTCAACCCGAAGAGAACCTTCCTGATCCACAGTTTCTAAAGGTGTGTTCCCACGGCGCGTGGTTTTGTAGGCCGCGCAGCATCAGCATAAGTGTACGGATCAGCACGCGCCACTTGTTAGCCCTCGCCACCTCCTCACCACCTTGCCTAGTGTTGTATCAGCTACCCGGGCGTTTGATCTCTACCGACTGGGCGAGGGATAGAGGCGCGCTATCCCTTCAAGCACAGGCGAGACCCTTCCCATGGCCCACTCTTGGTAACTGGATCGGTCCGGCCGCCAAATGCGCGGGTCGTGGTTAGTCAGCTCAAGAAAGATCCTCGCTTATAACGGGTTTAGAATACCGGTAATTCATAGAGATGTCAGTGTTTCTACCTGCTAATCCACCGCACTCCTGTTGTGTCTAGAAATTTTTGAAGTGAAACTTCTTTGGGCTAGATAGAAAGAAATTTGTTACCGTTACGCATTAGAGTTACGCGCCAAGATATGCGTTACGCGTTAAATGCGCTCATAATGTTCTACGCATACGCACTTACCAATACTCTATAATCTAACAAAGTGTGGTTTAACTTTTCAATAATTTTCTTTTATTTAAGGGTGCATGCATAAACCACGTAGTTCGATTTTTGCCTCCTGTGAACCCCCCCACGTAGCCCTACGTGGCTTTTGCCTCTACCCCCGCCCCCCCCCCCGGTAGCACGTAGCTTTTTTACCTTTTGATTTCAGAAGACATTTTGTACTGTTTTCTTTAGTCAGACGATGGTAAATTTGATACGGAAATAATTAACTGAGGGAAACAAATATTCACATGCTGTTGTGAGTTCTGTTCCTCATTTTAACTGTGAAAAGTGTTATGAAAGGAAAGCTACGTGGCCTGGCTCGGAGCTCGGAGGCCCCCCCCCCTCCCCTCCAGCGTAGCTTTCCAGCCAACCGCAGCCCCCCCCCCCCCCCCTGGACTGAGCCACGTAGTTTGTGCACGGTCCCTAAGACAATAACTTGGACCAATTTCCTATTTCCTGTACAAATGCAATAAAGACAGTATCCTTCTTCCACTTGAGTGCAAAAGAAACATTAAAAAAATTTAAAGCAAATATACACACACACAAAAAATGTACACTATAATACACAAACCAAAAATTTATTTTTTTCAAGAGAGAAAGCTGAATTTTAGGGACTCAAGGTAACCGTAAAGATTGTCAGGATAGTGACTGTAGGTACATAAGCTGCTTTTATCACATTGAAAAAAAAAAATGATTGGTGTAGGTAGAAATGATGTCCAGAACTGGAGACACGATGTATTGAGTTATACGATATAGCGACAGTTTGGCTGCGCTGTTAGACACATAGAGCGCGCACAGTGGCATTGCCCGTCCCTTTGCGAGTCGCTGGCGCCTTTGTGGCCGTAATCTCATTAGCACGGTGGAGCCAAGGCACGCGTGCTCGCCGCTCGGCGCGCTCAAAGCCGACCGGATGTCCACCACTGTCCGGTCGCAGGGCGTTAATTGGCGAGCGGCGCAGTCGGCGCGCGACTAATTCTGCGCCGCCTCGCTCGCCCGTCAAGGCGTCGCCGCGCCGGAGGCTCATTTAACAAGTGTCTCGACAGAGGCGCCGCTAGGCAAGTTATTTCCGCCGTGCTCCATCGATTCTGCCTTTGAGCGTTGCATAGTATCTGTACTCTTCGTGATAAACAAACAGGTACATCTTCCCCTCCACCACTCCGCAATTGAGTTTATTGTAAAGGATTATTTCATAAAATATTCAAAGATTTTTACATCCGGTGGAAAGATTTATGTTAAAATTAGACGCTTTCAAAAAGAACCTTAAAAAAAGAGCTGTGAACGTATTGATATCCGCTTAGGTCACTAACTTGTTGGTAATGTTCAGTTCAGTTGTTGTTAATATTCACATCTTATTTAAGGGTGCAGGGTACTTTTCCAGCTCAATATTATGAAAAAATCGACTCCTATTATTTTCATGCACTGTTTGTATTGTATATGTTTTACAAATTTTTAGTTTATATTAGGTAATGCAGTACACTTACTAAATAATTAAAGTATTTTCAATAATTTTGAACCTGTTTATGGTTATTAAAAATTTACAAAGAAATTGATGCAAATTTTTTCCAAAATGCTTCCCCAAACTGAGGTACCATTTAATCCAGTATTATACATTTGAAGAAGACCAAATTTTTATCATATAAGTATGACATGATGGCTGAGGTACTAGGCATACTTAATTCCACCTATTGTGTATATTACAATGAACAAAAAATATCACTTCTTACATTTTAATTAATTTTAATATTTAGAATTTTTTCATAATAAATTCTTTATTATTCCTATAATTTAGTTGAAACTGCAATAAATCTTAGATCTACTACATAAATATGGACTATTGCAAGTTACAGAAAAAGAAATTAGTGTAATGCTTTATAAACTTTAGGAAATATTTGTACCTGAATTCTGAAAAATACAACTTGCGGGAAATTGGAAATGAAGATATGAGTCCAATGAAATTGTGCCTTAGAACATTCCTGAATAGTTGGCATATATAACTCATTTTCAATTTGAAACCCTGCAACGTATATATAAATGTAATACGGGAAGAATTTAATAATTTCATAAAAAAAATGATTTTCCATCATTTATAATTACCTTGTATCCTTAAGAAATCTCAAAACAAGCCACGCGAGAATGAGGATATCAGCTTCAGTAAGTTTTTTTAAATGGTTTTACGCCTTGTCGATGTTGAGGTAGTTAGAGGCGAGATGGGACTGGGGACAAGGAATGAGAAAGAATTAGCCATGGCCTTTTTGAAGGAAGCATCCCGGCATCCACCTGAAGGGATTTGAGGAACAATGGAAAACCTAAATCTGAATGCCCGGAAGAGGATTTGAGCCTATGTCCTCCCGAATGTGAGTCCATAGCGTTATCGCTCACCCATTACGCTCGCTACTTCAGTAAGTACAGCGCATTAATCCAACATGACATCCAGTAAAATGGACCATTAGTGTCATACGAGAAATAAGGCTTTCCCGGCGTATCTTTGACAAGAAATCTTCCAGTGCAGTTCTAGTTGTTCTCTTAAGTACAATGGATCCGATGATGGCGGCAGAGCAAGCAACCGAAAGCTAATTCTTTGAAAATATCATCCGGTGGCAAATCTGTGAAGATTTCGTGTGATTAGTGTCATGTTTACGAAACATATTGTATCCTGTACATGAAAAAATTAGGAATAATATATTATGCCCTAGTACATATTCAGAGTTTAATTCGTAGATTCGCCCAGTGCGAGTAGAAAGACTGGTGTAAATTTAGTTTCTGATAACTGTCTTGGGCCAGTTCCAAAATTGATTGCTGTACAGGCCAGCCTCTTACACGATTTGGGCTCGGTGTTTTAACTGTCTAAATTTTAATGTAAAATGTGCAGAAACAACACTTGTTAGTACAGACGTATGAAACCTAAACTGTAAAATTTCGTAACGCACCTAATTAATTCGAAGCATAAAAGGATAATAACAGTAGTGAGTGAATGAAGCTACTGGCGTATGCTTTCTTTCTGAGGTCAGTAGAACTAATTTTTGTTGTTCGAAGCTGAACGTCTAAACAACCCACGAAGCTTACTTAATAATGAGTTGCAAGAAGTAAACTTCTCATGGAGGGAAAATATGCCACGACGCCTATTCTGTGGCTCCGAAGCTCACTGCTGCGAGGTTGGAACCCTAAATGCTTACTAAGTACGGAAACGAATGACGATTACGGTTTTATAGTTCTGTGTAATTGTGTCACACTCAGAATGTCACTCACGAGCTAACTATTAATGATAATATACACGTATAACGAATAAAATAATCCTAGCGCGAAAACTGACCGAACGAATTTTCAGCCTTGTTTCCTGCCTCACGCTGATGCTAATCGGTTACAATGTGGTCTCACGTACGGTTGTTTTTGATTAAATGTTGTGGTGATCCTTAATTTTAAATTACCACATGGCTCCATTACCGATGGTCCAAATGTCATGTTTACATATAAAAAATAACAAATGAAACTAGCTTGCAACAAATTTTGTCTGTGCACAGTACCAGAAGATTACCATTCCCGATTCTACATCTAAATTACTTGAGAAATTGATATTTTACAACCATCATCTCATTTAGTTGTATCTATTTTACCCAATTTTCTTCACGTACTTTAGCATCTTGTTACGGCATTGACTGCTCCTACCGAACAGAACCATGTGACCCGCACGCCTATAAGCGCTCACGGTTGCCTGACTATAAGGCGCTCCGATAGTAGCTGAGTCTGTGACATGGGAGACGCCCAAACCAAACACATCATTTTTCGACTTTAGCATGACACACGGGCAGAACAACGTCCTATAAATTTGTTTCCATTACTATCTTATCTATACATTTGAGACAGATTTTACGTACAACTTGCATGATACTCAAATAGCTGTGGCTGATATAACTATAGAACAGAATCCTCGTACTGTACACCGAGCTCGATCTTCCCCAGAAGGAAATAAATTTTTGACTATTAGCCACTTGACAAGCACGATAGGAGAGCTGTTACACAGAAGTTCAAAGTACCAGTTTGTCTAACAATGCCTTATCACAAACTTCGCCGTTGCGTGTATGGGGAAAGCGCATGCCACACGGCTAATGATGGAACATTTTCTGAGAAATATCAAATTTAGTGTCTTTGGGAGCGGTATCTCTAAAATACTGACACTGGATTTTATCCTCTCCCTCGTTTCTTCCTCAAGCACTACGCTACATTCAGCTAAGACTTAAAAAAACTTTCACCCTCACGTATGGATGCAGTCTGCTTCTATTTCACTCGTCTAATACTAGCAGTTCCAATAAGAGTTAAAGGTTGCATATAATACGCAGTTACAACAACGGTTTTTCACTGTCCTTACTCGAGGTATGTGCGGAGCAATGTGGCTCAAAAGCTAATTCATGTTGTAAGAAGTTACGAAAATTTGATTAAGCACCCTATCCCTAGTCCACAATTCCAATTTTAAACGCTTTCATAAACAAGTCGGAAAATCTTCGACTTCAATATGTTGTAATACGTAGGACACAGCATTTTTTTTTTACTAGAATATGACAGCGAGACTCAACTGTAATACCGAATTAAATCTGACAGAAGATGGAATGTAATGCGTTAATTCAAAATAGAAAATAAACCAGCAAATAAAACCGTTCACCAGTGACTCTCATTTTTCCTTCAACAACTTTATCATCCTCAATAGGATCTTAAAACATTCTTAAAATTTCTGTATGTTGAGATAATTTTCTCTTAATTGACTTTTTGTTTTGATCGTATAGTTTTCCCTAGGTCACATACACGAAAATTCCGTGAGGCAGAATACGTGGCTCCCCTGTTTACAGCGCTCCTCGTGAGCAATATACCGCCCGAGCGATCCGAGAAGAATTCGGCGAGGGGCGGGTGCCGCAAGCTGGCCGTGAATGCGATCACTTCGTCCTGCTACCCCCATTAGCATGTTAATGGACCGAGCCAGGGGCCAGCACCGTCGAACCAGCGGGGTACGCCTTCAAATTGCATTCCTGGGCAGCGGCCAGATTGTCACCGACTGCCTGGCATTCACAGCCACCCACTGCTCAACTGGCGCACCCCCTACGCGATGCCCTAAAACTAGTCCAGCCATTCATGCATATGCACCGGTGATTTTAGATTCACGCATAAAACTATACCTATCTTTCAAAAAATCTACAAGAGCTACTTTAAAATTTTAAGTAAGTTACTGCGTATGTGTTAAGAGGCGTCAAGCAGTTTCGCATTTCTCCACTTTGAAGAAACATCATTCCGTTGAGTGCAGAACGTTTTATTACCAGGCATAATTTATTTATTTAGAAAAAAGTGGAAAAATATGACCCAAATTTTAAAGAAATCAAGTCTAAGATACGGAGATGGAAGAATATAACAATGAAGTGGTTACAATAAAAGAAGAGAACTATAAGAGACATGCATCCATTGAAAGGAGTGTGAGGCAAGGATGTAGTCTACCCCCGTTAATATTGTATTTAGAGGAAGCAATGAATGAAGTAAAAGAAATTTTTTAATTGCCGTATGTGTTCAAGAAGAAAAAAAAGTCAAGCAATTGGCTGATGGCATTGTCCTGTTACCAGCACAGACTGAGGATTTCTTTACTGAATGGCATGAATAAAATATTTAAGGATTTCGGACTAATTAGAAACCAAAACAAACGTGATGAATTGTAACAAATATAATAGCAATAATTGTAGATTAAATATAAAAACAGCATAATGTGCACTCGGAGAAGTATGTGAATTCTGTTACTTAGGAAGTAAAATTACAACTGATGGTCGAAGCAGGAATGATTTTAACAGCATAATACCACTGGCGAAAAGACCCTTCATAAAAAAGAAATATTTTTGGTTCAAATATTTATCTGGGACTCAGAAAGAACTTTTAAAAAAACTGCGGAGCACAGCAGTTTATGGTAGCGAAGTTTTGACTTTAGGATTAGCATAAAGAAGGAAAATTAAAGCATTTAAAATGAGGTACTACAGAAAGATGTTGAAATTTAAGTGGACAGATGAAATAAGAAATGAACGTGTTTTGGAAATGATGGATGAGGAAAGAAATTTATGGAAGACTCTTACAGAAAGAAAGGATCACATTTTAAGACATGCTTGGCTGGTTAATTTAACAGTGGAGGGAAAAGCCGGAGATAAGAAAAGTAAAGGCAGGCAGAGATTAGAATATTAGATAATTGAAGTCGTAGGTTGTAAGGGATACGTTGAGATGAAGATGTTAGCACAAGATAGAAAGAGAGATTGAGGATTTTATCAAACAACTCGAGAGACTTACGAGAGCAAACAAATATTATTATTATTAATAATATTTACAGCAATAATTTGTGTTTTTACCATCAAAAATTATGTTATTATGAATCAAAAAGCAATGTCTATTTTGTTGAAAGTTGCAAGAGTATTCAGATGACCTACTGTGTGCATGTGCAGTTAATAGAATGTGGAGAATCAGTGTAAACACATAGTCGGCAGTATTCTCTCTGACACCATTCTCCAACAACGTCACCTTAAACCTGAGAAATAATCGGAAAGCAACAGAACAAAATACATTGCAATTGCATGTTTTTGGAGGGAGAGCATGTCTACCAACCTCAGAATGCTCCTGAATTTTTTTTTTTACTTCTAGTACCAGGATAAATATGTTGGCTTTTCTACTTTCTCCGTGGCCTGTCTGCAGTTCTTTTGCATATGGATGGTAATTCATTATCTACTTTGAGACAACGTCGTCTTTTATTATTGTAGTCACATGTTATTTCAGCTTCTCCGTACATTATTCAGTGCATTGATTCAGATTAGTGAAGTATAAATTGGAAATTACCGTATTTCGGAAACTCAACTTATGTTAATAGATTCACTATCTTTCTTGATTATTAAAGCTTCATATTTTTTTACGGATGACCTATACGTGATTCAGACACGTGTTTTAACAATGAAATGGAAAAAATGAAGAGGAGTAGAAAATAAGATGCCATGGTGACATGGTTCCTAGTACTTAATACAAATTCCATTTGATCTAGACAACCTGGTATAGCGGCCAACTCTTTGCCTGTCTGAAGCCCTAGCGAAGGAAGAAACGAAACGCGGTGGGTGTACAATCCATCAGCAGGACTGACCGCCGGACAGATTTATGTGCGGTGTCTGTGGTCCACGTGCCACGGGCGGACACGTGGTGCGACTGGCGGCGACGGCAGTCCCTATCGACGAGCAACAACGCCGCCAGGCGGGCGCCGCCGCAACCGTCTGCCTGGTTGCATTCTACTCCTTGCGTCTCCTACACGCACCAGAACAATCTCTGCAATACGCCGATAGTAATATCGTGAACGGTGCAGTGCCTCCAAATAAGTTAAGAGTTTTATCGGTTTATTATAACCGTAACAAATTAAAAACATTAAAAATGTAATAATCATTCTTTTGTTGATACTAGTTCATAAAATTTATGAAAATGTATCATAGAGTCTCATTTTACAGTAATAATAAAACTATATGCAGCCAAAATAGTATACATTGTATTTTTATATTGAAGCTGGACAAGCTGATAAATGGAAACGAACAAATCAACTGAACGCCTTGGATGGCATAACTGCTCCTATGAATTGATTGTTGGATCAGATGCATAATGCGTATATAGATTTTTTGTTAAAAAAAGAGCTTATATAAATGGAGCGTAATGATGATAATATGAGCAATGACACTGGTAACGCCCCTAAAGAAAGCTGAAACTGTTAAATTATACAGTGCTCTAAACTACATTTTTGAAACATACATATGAAACCAAAACATCATTAAAATAAAAAAAAACTTCACGTTACTATTAACGATGTATTATTAAAATCGGTGATCTGGGATTTTTGTAATGAAAAATCCTTCCTGCCTGTTCCCATCAACTTTCAGACTGGACACACTTAAGCAGAAAACTTGAGGAAAACATTACTAATTAAAGATACTTCATATGAAAATATTCAGGAATTAGTGGGTAGAGATTCACAAAGCCGTGTAATGTAAAATTTGGTAGAGACATTGTGTTGAATATTTCATGATGAAAAATCTTTGACATATCACTGTAATATAGAGTGATTACAATACTTTCTCTAAACAGGAAAGTGAAAATGTTCATATAACATACAGAGAATTAATAAATATTTTTCAACTTAGTAAGGGATGTCTTAAAATTGTTCCCTTCAAATTTTTACACATATATCTAACAAATCTTTCTTCTCGTCGTCGAAAAGAATTGTGCACTAAGCAGAATATGCTGTATAGACCATAGGTGTAAGTAGGATATTCGAATATCATCAGTGGTTTTGTTTAAACTGCAGCCTGTCAGAGTAGGAAATAATAAAACGAGAAAGAAGACGCGTTTATTAAAACTGATAGGATAATCATATCATTTTCGTCCCCACATAGTAATAAACTTGCATACATTTTCATATTCAGCATGAAAATAAAAATTCCGAAAATTTACAGCTGTTAATATTGATATGAAGTTTAAAAAAAAAAAAAAAAAAAAAAAAAACCCTCCAGCAAAGCTTTTAAGTATATTTACAATGTACGTAAGATTTCTAAAATCTAAACAACCTTAAACTTTAAGCCTATTAGCAGTAGATGAATCGGTATATCAAGAAACTTAAAAACTAATACCTGATAATTAACATCAGAAAATCTTTTCTACAAGTTGGAACTTTCCGAAACAGATATAGATCTTGAGAAATCAATTCAATGAATGACATCTACAGAATTTAAGTTATGAAGGACGGGAGATCTCAAATTATTGAATGAAAAAATTTATCTCAGCCCTCTTAAAGAAAGCGCAAGCTGATAAATGAGAAAATTTAGTCCAGTAACGGGGTCGTAAAAAAGGGGTCTCACAAACATCACATCACGTAGAAGATTTTTTTTTCTTATCTTGTATATATTGGTGAGAGTATGCAGAAACCAAGTTTTCGACCTCCAACACCCTCGGCACAATTTTCTGTGGCCAAAAAACATCAAAATTTGGGTACTTTTATCAGTTTTTCGTCTATAACTCCTTCCTGATAAGTCCTATCAAGAAATATTCTATTTTCAATTTGAAAAAGGACAAAATTTCCTACAACTTTCGTATTACAAACTTTTTTCTAAACTCAAAATTAAGCGAGCTACAGTTCTTCGAAAATCAGCCAAATTTCACACTTTTCCTAAAAGTTGGGTTTTTACCTACTTTGCAGCTCAAAATGACCTGAAACCCCTGTATATATAACCAATATATATGTATTTCTGTATGACATAGTATATATATGTACTATACTTTGATTACTGATGGTCCATTCAATAATCATATAGCATTGTTGGCCGGAAGATCCCGAAGGATTGTTCGGCCGCCAGGTTACAGTGTTATGGATAGTCCGCGCAGTGCGCTTCTTGTGGCTATCTAACCTGACCAAGTACTAGTACGGCATATAGGGAACCTACAGCTTAAGGTGGAATTAAAACCACAGAATCGTTCTGGCTTTCTCCATATTACACAGCAAGCTGTGGCAGAGGTAAAGGTCGGGTTAATGGCCTTGGAAAATTACTGCTGAGAACGGGATTTCGATCTTCAGTCAGATACCTTAACCACTGAGCTACCATTTCGTTCTATTACCTGATGGTATTTGTACCAGTTTGAAAAACGGATTTGCAAAACTGAAAACATAATGTTATGGCACAAAGTTTATTTATGCAGTCAAAATTAAGTCATAATAAGTCAAAAATTAGTCATAAATCCATTTCTTTTCCGTTTTAATGGATTGAAACAATGTGTTCCATTTGAATTTGTTCCGCACAACAATGGAAAAAAATTATCGCTATATGAAGCATTTAAATCTCTTCAAGATACAACACCCAACACAAAAATTTTTGCTATGCACGGATGATTCCTCCTGCATAAGTTTATGTGGCATATTAGTAAATACCTTGGCTGCTTCTGTGGAAAATATGAAGCCTATTTGACAACGAACTATAGATCCAACATCACAGTTATATTTGACGGATACCGAAGTTAAGCTGCGCAGAGAGGAATAAAGTCATCTGAAATGATTTATAGTTTGAAAACATCAGATACTTCAGCAGGCATCATTTTCAGTGAGGAAATAAGTGCTACAGTGACGCAGCAAATCAGAGCAGCAAGAACTGTGTAATGTTGATACTAATGCAAAAACTGAAAAAAAGGAGGCATCAAAGATCAACAGGCAAAACAAGATGCTGCTGGATTGATCGTTGACGCAGCAATTTCCCAAGCAGCAAAATTCGACAGTGTGATGATTCTAAGTGAGTATATTGGCTTTCTCATTTTGCTAATGGGCTTTGATACCACGAGTTTGAACCCACACACATCCTCTTCATCCATGCATTTGCTGGATGTGATACAATATCAGCATATTTCGGCTATGGGAAAGAAAACGTCTACTGCATGATTCAATACCAACCATATCCGAAAGTAACATGCATGCTAACTTCTCAGAACTCTAGCCTCCAGAGAACATTTGGAGAACACGCAGGGGAACAGATCATCTTGGAACGGTACGGAAAAATTGCTTGTGGAACATTGGAAGGCTCAGATATGAAATGATTAAGAAATCTGCCCAAAAAATGCATTCAGACTAGCACGGTTGCCACCAAAATCAGATGCGGCAACGTTTCACTCAATATGCACGTACCACCAAGTAAAGGTTGGTTGGGTCGAGAAACGTACCCATTGCTGTGAGGATGAAGGAAAGGCTCGTCCAGTCTTATTACAGTTACAATAATAAATGCATTCAGGAGGACGTCGGTTCGAATTCCCGTCCAAGCATCCAGATTTGGGTTTTCCATGTTTTCCTCAAATCACTCCAGCCGAATGCCGGGCCATGCTTCCTTCAAAAGGCCATGGCCGAAATTCTTCACGTTCCTTGTCCCCAGTCCCATCGTGCCACTAATGAACTCGACGTCGACGAGGCGTAAAGTCATAAAAAAAACAATAATAAAAGACGATGCACTTGAGTTTACTTCGAAGGTTGTATCATATTCCTTCCAGAAACCTTGTTCTCCTCCATGCAGCTGTCGCTAATCAGGACTGCATTGTTCAGCTGCTTGCAAAAATTGCTCTCGCCTGCCTCGTGAAAGCGTTCCTGGAAGGTAATAGATGAAGGAGAGGAAGATTTCTTCGACCTCGAGGAAGCTGTTCCTGATGCAATGGATGAAAGAGACACAATTCATTGATAAGCCGGGACAATCCAAACGGAAAAGAAATTTATTTATGACCATTTTTTAAACTTATTTCGAAATTATTATGACTTTATAACTATGCGTCATAACATTATGCATTGTTGTTCGCTCTATTATCTTCAGATAATAGAGCGATCTGGTAGCTCAAGGCGTCTGATTGGAGATCGAAATTCCGATCTCAGCAATGATTTTCAAAGGCCATTAACCCGACCTTTACCTCTGCCACAGCTTGCTGTGTAATATGAAGTAAGCCAGAACGATTCTATGGTTTGGATTCCACCTTAAGCTGTAGGTTCCCTATATGCGGTACTAGTACTTGGTCAGGTTAGATAGCCACAAGAAGCGCACTGCGCGACCTATCCATAAAACTGTAACCTGGCGGCCGAACAATCCTTCGGGATCTCCCGGCCAACAATGCTATATGATTATTGAATGGACCATCAGTAATCAAAGTATAGTACATATATATACTATGTCATACAGAAGTACATATATATCGGTTATATATACAGGGGTTTCAGGTCATTTTGAGCTGCAAAGTAGGTAAAAACCCAACTTTTAGGAAAAGTGTGAAATTTGGCTGATTTTCAAAGAACTGTAGCTCGCTTAATTTTGAGTTTAGAAAAAAGTTTGTAATACGAAAGTTGTAGGAAATTTTGTCCTCTTTCAAATTGAAAATAGAATATTTCTTGATAGGACTTATCAGGAAGGAGTTATAGACGAAAAACTGAAAAAAGTACCCAAATTTTGATGTTTTTTGGCCACAGAAAATTGTGCCGAGGGTGTTGGAGGTCGAAAACTTGGTTTCTGCATACTCTCACCAATATATACAAGATAAGAAAAAAAAATCTTCTACGTGATGTGATGTAAGTGAGAACTACCCAGTTACTGGACTAATTATCGCATGTCATGAAATTACTAACAGAAGAATTGGAAGTAAAGCGGAAGAGATGTTAGATGAAGATCAAATTGAGCTTGAAAAACCCGGCTTTTAAGTTATTTTAATAATATTAGAAGAGACGTCAATAATTTTAAAGGCACCAGGTCTAAATTATTGATACTCGTACAAAAAATAATTTATAATCCGTTTAAGAGTTATGTGAATATAACGAAAATGGAAAATCATGATAGACAAGTGTATGATAAAAATTGTTTCAGTCAAGGTCGTAGTATATTCTCACTAATATTAAACTTGTGTCTGGAGGAGACAATCAAGAAAGCTTAGGTTTGAATGTGACATAAATATTCAAGAAGATTTGATGATATCATTGTGCTGTTAACAGACGAGAATGAACATATTGATAAGCTGCTGTTCGGTATCAAGGAAACATTTTTAGAAGAATTACCACTAAACAAATACCTAAGATGTACAATTTCATAAAATATTGAAGAAATTATAAATATAACAGTATGATAAATGTAAAAAACAGGACCGGACGTAACAGAAGAAGGGCACTGATGGGCAAAGAACAATAATGATAAAAGTGCCATCTTCAAAAACCGAAATCTTTTAGTTCTAAACATGGACATAGGACTAAGACATAATTTTATAAAGATGAATATATGTGTAGAACACTCTACTGAAGTGAATTTTGGATTTGCAAAAAAGAAGGAGGAAAAGTTCAAACATTTGGAATGTGGACCCATAGAAAGGGAATTGAAAATTAAATGAACTTTTTGAGGGAAAAAAGGTTTCCGATTGGATCTCATGGAAAGGAAAAAAGGGATGTTTGGCGAAATTTTAAGACTATTGGGGTTTGTTGAATTGTTGATTTGCTGGTGGAGGGAGCATTAATTTAAAAATTTAGATTGCAATGGGTATGATGAGAAGAAATGATTAGTTCCAGGATTAGGATACCATAACCAAACGGTTCTGAAAATAATTCTGCAGCCGATTATAACGAAGGATTGCTTCAAACAATTTTAAAATCATTTTCAACTGTTTATTCACACAGAAGAAAAGGTTAATAACGGCATACATGGATAACAGTTTGGACTTTATTTAACAGCAGCCAACGTTTCACTGGAACACTGAAATCAATGATTCCATTTGCTTCTTCGTTTCCTCTTTTACTTTTTTGTTGCACTTTCTTTGCGAAATGTGCAGAAGATAATTATAATACGCAGGAAAATAGGTATACACTTTTTTTTCTCTCTTCCCCGATTTTATTTATTTGTGTATCATATCTGTGCACAAAATAATTAGAACAGCGGTTCTATGTTTTAGGTTAATCTACTACTTGTTCGTGTAACGCAGTTTATTAGGGGTACATCAGTGATAATTGCTGTGGTGACAGAATTTTGACGTCTCTATTATAAGAAGGAAATTCTTATGACGGTAACACTTTTTAATTTTTATTGAATGCAGTAAGTATCTTGAAGTTAATTGCGTTCAACCTGCTGTTCAAATAACCTTAATATTACGTTGCGCTGGTTGCCTACAACTCAGGTAATCCCTGAAAGGGAAAAAAACACCCCCAAATGAAAATCACTGCTACACCCAAAATATTAAATCGAAATCAAATATTTAATAGGTCCAACAATCGTCCTGCCTCTGGCAAGCAACTCCATTAAAATATAGAGTTTTGGCAATCTTAGATCCAAAGATAAAGTACAATTATTTCTAAGTAATCAATACAAGTTGTAACTAATAGCATTATCTTAAATTACTTAATCAACTTAAAATAGCCTGATAGAATTATATTTGACTAAGCGTGACATAAAGTTGCGGAAAGCCCTACGTTTCTTAGATATAACTAGACTAGTAAGAAAATACTACATCTAGTTTAGCTGAGAACGTTAACACATCATCATAATGGTCTCAGCAAGGCTACAGTAGGCGTGAGTTCAAATATGGAGGTGGCTTTGGTACATGCAGCACTAGTCGAGGATATTAAATACTTTTATGGAGCTCAAAACAACTGCTCGTGTATACTCCACTTCCAGATAAAAATTCAGGAAGGGTAACAGGGAGGCACATTAGCATAAAACTTATACTTTCGCAAACTTTGACACACACAAATTTCATAAATGTTATTCTGGTTCAATTAGCAGTACTCTGGTGCTAACATTAGCGTAGATCATCCTGATGAACTTATCAGTTGACGGAAAGTTTAGTCCCTCTATAGAAAAAATATGTAAATGAGAAAGAGAAGAAATAAATTTAGCAAATGATTGCTTTAAAAATAGGTAAAAAAAATTCTGTGGCATTAATACAGTATTTGGTTGATGTAAAGTCATTACGTCTAAGTTCAAGATATCAAATGAAATTCTTCCGCTATTTTAATGTATGTCTAATGTATGTAATGGTACATCTCTTGCATCCATCAAATATATAAAAAAATTAAAAAAGGTGCTATCACTTCTCAACCTAAAAATATTACTAAAATTACAGAATATTTAAGATTTTATTGCCACTTCAGATTTCAGACATCTTTTCAACGCTCCCATACCTTGAATTTACATAACGGAAAATTAGTTTCTTCTCCCATGACGCAGGTAGAAGCATGTAATGAAAGTATATAGTGGGAATAGAGAAGTATTGATACTGAAGTTTTGAATAAACAATCTATTAATTCGATTAAAAATACTTTTATTCGCATTATGAATATAAATTCTCATATATAAAATCCATTGCTCCCGAGCTATCTTTAAAATATCCAAATACAGCGTTCTCTGATCTTGCTCTAGACAAAATATATTTGGTGTAGAGTCAGATAACATAATACAGCGAACTGAAAGCAAACGTGTTATACATAAATGTTAACTTCGTCCCATGAGGAAACAGCCTAGACTGAAACACAATCTTCCTCATCTTTCCTGTCAGATAGGACTTTTGATATTCTATCTACTAGATTGTTTTAAAGGAATGTGGAAATATCTAACTACAACCAGTTTATGACCTGTAGCTCGAAGAGTTTTGTAACTGCACGGCAAATCCTAATTTTAAGAAAAAGGATTTCACTTAATAATTGAGCCGTTCTGCTGTTTGAAGGACATTTCAAATACTCTACACTGTATACATTACATGAAGGCTGAAGTCGTAAGAAGTTTGAAGGTAAATATAATATATATATATATGAAGCTGATAGTTGAAGACGTAGGTTGTAAAGGGTGTGTTGAGATGAAGAGGTTAGCGTAAGATAGGAAGGGATGGAGGGTTGCATCAAACTAATCGAGAAATTGATGACAGAAAAAAAAAAGAGAGTACCTATGAAATGTTCATATTTCGTGGAAGATGCATATATTTCTCGTTTCTTATAAAATGTTCTCCCCTTTCATTTCTTACTAACAGTGATACTATTGGAGCATAAAACATTTATTCATAAACATTCGTTATTGGCCATTAGATGTATACAAATAATAAATATTTCTTAAGAACGCAAAGTTTGTACATTTACAATCACTGACGATCTCCATTTCATAAGGGAGAAACGTGTCTGATATTATTTTAATCAAAAATTGTTGTTAACCGTTGTTTCTCATTTACAAATGTTTCTTAAAATACCTTACACTCCCCAAGCAGCTAACATCATCATCGTAATTTGACTTTTTTACCTATTTCGCTGTCTGGAACATTCTCTTTCCAGTTGAGATCTTGTTTTCACTTATTTAGTTAACTCGCTTGGTTTCACAGTCCTCTGTCTCAGCCATCAGTCTTTTTGTTCCTTGTGTACTGACAGGTCTCCACTATATCTTACTCACTTTTTTTTAAAAAAAGGTATCAACTTACGAATTGTTTCCTTCTCTATTCTCATCACAAGACTCAGCCAATGAAATTAATTCTTGCCACTGTTCGACTTCCAGCCCTTAGCACAACCCAAATCAATCCATAAGTCGAAGTATGAGTAGTGACCATTTTCCTTACAGTTGTTTCCTTAGTGTTCCAACTCAGTGACATTGATTTCCGCAGTCACGAAGTTATTTCATTCCAGAAACCGGCTACAATTAGAAGTTAAAGCTTTTATCGTTTAATTATAAAGTCTACACTTAGGATTTCTACCGACACTATCAAGGTTAACTGAAGCATCCTTCCTGCCAAAAAATAAATAAATAAAAAGATCAAAATCCGAAACTATGGGGCGGACTTCCCTTGCGCGAGTTAACAGAACGTGTTGCACAGTGGTTAAAAAAACACCGGACCGTCGCGGCCCATTTCACATTCCGCGGTTCACCCGGGAAACACTGCTCCCGCCGCAGCACACGAAAATTTAATTTCTGACCCAAGCACTGCCTGAGCTCGGACACAAAAATCAGCACTCGCTCTGCACTCACAACGACATAAAGCGCATTCGGGAGAAGTAAACGTTTGTGTAATTAACACGGAAAGATCGGGGTGGAGAAGCGTCTACTAAAATAAACGAAAATTTTCTTTAATTTCATTAAGCATTGTTTTGCTAAATTTAACTATAGCCAAATGGATAATGAAGTATAATTCCACATACTCTTCAGGAAGCTTCATGCATGTACGCTGTCCACAATTCCACCACACTGAGAAGATTACTGAATGACTCCTCGCCTTCCATCTGCGAGTTGAATGGCCAAAGTTTGGAAAGCTTCGGAGTAAAAGAATAGGAATGTTCCTTTAGCCGGAGGGCATGGGATAACCTGCCCGGATGGGCTATAAAAGATGGCTCCGCAGCGGGGGAATCATTATTAATTTTATTATTATTGTGGTGAGTCTGCTGCTGCAAGAGCGATGATTAATCTCTTCTTGGAGAGAGGGGAAGCTGTAGATCTATGACTGTGTTACAGTTTGATAATTCAGTGCAGTTCTCTAGGAAGGAGGTTAATCAACGATCCAATACAGCATAGTTTACTGAAAGTGTCGCTTTCCATTTTCAATTGTGACGTGTTGTCGCAGTAACCACCTCAACATAGCATTTCAACTGATAAAGGTAGCTGTGGTAGCTGTCGAAACTTCATGGATGGCAGGACTTGTCAGGCAGAATATCCTAGAAGTATTGTTAGTAGCTGTATGCTGGAATAGACTCAATTCTCACATTTTTGATTGTGTCACAGTAATAGTTGTTAGTATGCAACATCTAGATGCTATAAATTCTGACATTACAACACTTGCTTCTATTTCGGTATTGAAGTTTTAAGAAATAACAACACAATTACATAAGTCTAGAAATAACAGTTTTTAAATTTTGCTGTCTAATCAATGTTCCTAATACAGCATTGCCAATTCAGTTTGCTAGCAACCTGAATTTGCAAAGACTGAGCATATCGCTATGTCGCTATTTTTTAGCTTTTCCATGCACTTTTTTACAGGAAAGTTTACTCAAAAACAGCTCCCAAATACACATTCAAAAATGACTGCCAGTATATCAAACATCGTAAGTGGAATGGAGATACTGAAACACAACGTTCCATAGTCCCAACTTTACTGGCATCGAACCTGAAGAGTGAAAGGCCTCAATTCGATTCTCAATTCAGACTAGAACAGTTCGTGATCATTAATTAGAACTATGACAAAGTATGATTTGAGTGTGTGAAGTACGCTGTGATAACTCCATCCTCCGTAGGTCTGGAAGGAAAGGAACTGTTGGTCGTATATCCTCATACATGGACTTAGTACCTCTTCTTCGATAGGATCAGCCAACCATCAACGTTCACTACGTTACTGTGTAGATAATATCAGTAAATGTGTTTCATTTAGTTCCACTCTTCAAAGTCTGTTCAGATTTCATTAAGTGCTTGTGCATATTTTGTACCTGTGACATATTATGGGGGATATATAATTTAAACCACTGAAGTCTCGTGTCGAGCATTTCATCCAGTACATCATCTCTTTTCAGATGTTGCATTTTATTTTCACTTCAACAAACTGTGAAATTTAATTCGATAAATCATTTTCTATATGAAGTTAGTAATTTGATCCGAAAAATTTTTGTTTCCTTTTTTTTAATATTCTTAGGGCACCGGTAATTTAATATATGACTTTATCGTTTTTATGGTATTTAATTTTACGGCAAAACGTTTTTAGTCTTACATAGAAAACTTTAAAGTAAATAATCAAACAGTAACTAAGAAACGTAGTGGTAGGGTCTACCTAGGTCTTAGTTTTCATGGCTAACTTCTGCATAACTGTGCAAAATATTCATACTACATCAGTAATATACCCGGTATGCTATTATTACCATATCCGAGAGAGTATTAGCTCTTTACCAGACTAAAATGTTCGCAAGACATGATAAATGCTCATATACCCCCCCATACTCATTCAATTCTACCAATAAATGTAGCAGTATCATTTTTAAAGTTAATTTCACGTTTTAGAGTAGCTTAGCTATGTTCGCTACATATAACATCTACTGTAATAGGACATGTTTTGAGATTATTAAAGGTCGTGCTTACTTATGTTTACAGGATATGGTAGCCGTATGTTATCACCAAGCAGGGCAAAACGGCCAATCGCATAATGTAAGTTTACTGGGTTATACACCGGGAGAAATGAGAGACTTATTAATCACGAGCGCCATATTACCGTAAGAGGAGGATATTATAAGCTAGGTAAGATTCCCTGCTGGTACGCCGGTGTTCTGAAAGCACCTCGACATCAGCAGCGGAGGTTCTGGCCGTGACTGGCCGCCTCCAGCACCGAATTAAAACAAGAGTCCCGCAGAAAAGTTCCCCGCGATAAGCTGCGCACCCGCGGTACACACCAGGAGCCAATTACGATGCGGAAAGCTAACAAAAGTGTGCCCGCAATTTATAGGCAATGTTTGCCGGACCTTATGTGTGCAGTGTTGAAAGTTCATTCGGCGCTAATTAGCTTTTAAATTGAGCAAGCTAATTAAGGTGGGGAGGGCGACATCAGTCCACTGTGCCCGACATAAAGCGTTCCGATAGGCACGTGGCTAGAACTAGGCCAGTTGAGAACTCAAATCTACAACCATAGAGTCAGTAATAAGTAACGAGGACATAGGATACGAATAATGTGTGCATCATGCAGATGTGCAGGCACCATTAAGTGTTTCGTATAGTAAATTAACGCAATTTTTCATTATTTAGAGTTGTGAAATGAAAGAAGCACTGAATGAAGCGATTAGAACCGTTCTGTTAGTAATTGTGCTCAGAAATTAGGTTTGTTTGGTTTGCCCCACATGTAAGCTAGGGTTTGGTGGGTGCCATAAATGAAGCAAGCCTTGTCTCAATATAACATTAACGATCATAGAGCATGTTAGGTAGAGAATCTCGCCAAATGTATGAACGGAGTATAAGTGGATTTTGTTGATAGTTAATAAATGTAGTGTTAATTAAAGAGTGTTAGTTATAAGGAGATGAAAGGAAAGTGAAATCATTGGGGATATTTGAACAGAGGTGGTGTGAAGATAGCATCAAGGAATAAAAGAAGTTGGTAGTTGAATGCTTTAGTGTAGTATGTGCAGAGGCTTGTATAAAGAAAGAATTTTATATGAGTAATGAACGGAGAAATACGAGAGTTAGCAAGAATATTTCAGAGAATTGTGTGAGAATAGCCAGAGGATTGCAAGAGAATTGTATGAGTACTGTACAAGTACGGAGAGTATAAGACGTTGTACTTAACATGGTGGTTAAGTATAGAAAGGTGGAGGAATGTAAGACAATTATTTTAAAATATGATACAGTAAATAGTTGTAATAAAGTTAAGAGGATAATTATTCAAGAGCGAGAAAATGAAGAAATTTCTAGGTTAAAAAGAACCGTCCTTTTCTGTAAAGTAAGTTTTCTCTTTACATATTACCATGACGATTAACTTGCAAAGATTTGTTACTAGACTTCTCTAATAACCCGTGCAGTTGACAGATTTACAGCAAAGGTTAGCAAACTTAAAAAGGTAACTGAGGTCACAGATCAACTGAGTTGAGCGAATTCAGTTTAAATAAACTTTTTTTTTTCCCTCAGCAGCGTGGTTACTTGAGAGAGGTTACCTTCAACTTCATTATCTTTTCCTCGCAATTAATCAATAAAAATTAGTAATTTAGGAACCTGGAGTATTTTAGTTGTGATCTTTATCCCAAGAATTCTATCAGAATGTCGGTCTACAGAGAACCATTTACTCATGCGATAAATTAGCATCCAATTCTTTTTCAAAGCAGGTCCCCTCTTGTGCCACATACATATTCTAGACATGCTCCTACAGCCATCATTAGCTACGGCCGAATTTTTTTCTGGATTGAACGTCAATAATTATGTGGCAGGGGGAGTGGTGGGGAGAAAAGGAAACTTAAAATAATTGAAACACAATCATTCAGTCGTGACGTAATTTTGGAAAACAGCTAGAAATCTTTTACCGAAATCCGAAATTAAAATTAAGCAATTTAGACTCCGAGGAAAATGAGCCATGCATGAGCACCGATCACGTTTTCTATAACCAGAAACTAACATCGATACTTAGCATGAAGTTCAGTTAGTAATAGTATGTCATTCTATTACCATTCCGTTGAAAACATGGAAACTTCTATTTTTGAAATACCCTTGCTGAGCCTGTATTTGGGAAGCAAGTATTGTGCTGTTCTCTTAGCGGATAGTGAAACGTCCAATATGGTACAGCGCCATCGCATGTTTGATCAAGAGCCTGTTAGGTTTCACTTGAAATCAGGAGCAGCTGTTTATTCAGATAACATTTCCGAACTTGTAGCTGAAATCATAAACAGTGAGATATTTGTATCTACATTCCAGTGAGAAAAGAGGTCGTAATCATTAACGTCGCAATGAATCACATCTATGGCTGCTGGAACTACAATCAGGGGACCTTAAACCGTTCTCTCCGAGGAAAACTCGCTGAGAGTGCACAAATTTTTTCCCAACAGACCCAACGTTGCTGGAAGAATTTCAAGAACTCTGTTTTAAAAAAATAGTACGGTGTATTGTTTCACACAATGACGTCTCATGATTTAAATAGTACCCATTTCTGCGGTAATTTCAGCTCCGCTAGTTCAAAAAATAATCCCAGGAAGTAATATAGAGAGAATATGGAAATATAAAAATAAGACTGGATTAATGATTTTTTAACAGATCTCTTGTGATATGCTAAGCTGTCGAATACAACCGTACACCAAATATTATTTAGTGTAGCTTACGTGTTATCAGGAGACACGTTAAATTTGAAGCCACGTTAAAGTACTTTCTTTATATAGTTGTCTAAGACATGAGTTGAGTTTATTACTCATAGTGGATATAACTGAAAAGCTTGCATCGGTAATAAAACTCTAGTAAATGAAAGTTTAGCATCAAGAGATTAATAATCCAATCTCATCAAAGGGTTGCAGAATTCAAACGTAGTCGTGATATTTGTAAAAGAATTCTAGAGAATGGGACATCAATAGAAATCAGTTAAGTAATACAAATGCCATATTAGATCACCCGCAAGTAAACCTCAATAATTCCCGAGCCTGTACGTATTTCTTTATTCATAAAAAAAGTATGTGAAATGTTATACGTGCATTGTATGATAAAATGATTTTCCAAGATTGGCGACGAATCTAAGTATATGTTAGGCTCAAAGACCGAAAACGCTCATTGAGCGAAACAAAAAACGACCAAAACACGTTCTGGTTTCCTGAAAACGGCCACAAAACGTTATTGGCGTCATGGCAGTTACAAAAAACAGCCAGAACGCTCAAAACGGCCACAACGCTAAATTCGCGTTTGATTTACGTCGCATTCTTCAAGCATGACGACTCACATTTTTATTTTTTATAGCCTTGTAACTCGACGGGTAAGAAGAATCATATGTATTAAGTGCAGCCTGGGCCGATTCGTCGTGAACATAAAGAGTTAGATACTGACAAGCCGCAAAGTGTTGCGGCCGTTTTTTCTTCTTCTTTTTTCGCTCAATGAGCGTTTTCGGTGTTCGAGCATAATATATACACATATATATTACACATTCGCACACATTGGTTGTTACACACTAGAATCGAAGCGAGATGTGAAATACTGGATTCAACGAAAACAATTTAACGTGTAAAAAGAAACATACGCCGATAATACACCTGCTCACTAAACGTCTTTGCAGATGAGAAATTAAATCGTCAGAATTACAAATTGTTGCTATGTGCCACATTTTACTGATGTTGCTTTTTTATCTTTCTTTTTTATAGTTTGTAATCTAATTGAGAGGTTATTATAGCTGCAGAGGAAGATTTTGGATATCTTGAAGAAACATGTTTCGAAAGCTGGTTAATGACACTGTAACATAATTAGAATAATTTTTTTAATATTATTAATTCATTCATTCATTGGACAGCAGAAAGTATTTCAAACGAACAACCTAATTTGTTTAATCACTGGAAGCACAGAAATACGTAATAGCTCTTCATAAAAAAAACCCACTAAAAATTATTTCTTAAATTTAAGTCACGTAATTAGAATAACATGAGTTCAAAAAGCGTTATTGGTGATATTGTTACCGTCTCAGCAACACTTATAAAATAACAAACTTTCTAAGATGATCAGTGCAGAAAAAGATTTTCACGTTTATAAAATTATAGTTGTATGATAACTGTGTTAAGACGAATTTTATGTTTCAATACTTAATTTTGTAAATGTATAGCGTATTTTTATGTAATTAACTGTATTTTGTCCTGCTTACAGGAGCAAATAAACTGCACAGAGAAAATTTTCGCCATACTTTCGAAGGCTTCGATTATTTTGAGAACGTAGAATCCAAACCAAAACTTCTCACCGAAGTCAACAGCACAACCCGCTGCTCATTACGGGCTGCGGTTCACAGATCTTCCAGTTGGCTCTGGTCCTAATCGATAGCGGAAAGCAATTACTGCAGTGACTTCCGCGCAATTATGCGTGACGATTTCCGTGTGGTTGCCTGCTCTGATTTAGCACATACCTGACTAACGGCTTCCGCGCCCGCTCGCGCCCAGACATTAGCGCACTGCACAGAAAAGTGGACGCTTCGCGGGATATCAAAACCAGGTGTTCGGCCCCGATGTCAGAGATCGCTTCACTGAACGTAGTGAAGTTTCTAGGGCGCGAATTCAATGCCATCACGGACGAATAGAGTAAAGTCATTACAGTTTATAGTTAGCACTACACCTGCTTCATCGTTTCTCTACAACTTATGAGCTATTCTTTGGAGTTATTTTGGTTAATTAGGCTTATTAATTGTGGTACAAACCTAAGATGAACTGGTTTGCTGGGATATATTTCGCCACTTATACTTCAAAAACATAAAATGGATAAAGTTACTGACCCACTTTATCAAGGACGAAAATTGCTGCAGCTCAAGTCGTTAGAATATATATATATGTAATCACTTCATAAAGCATACTCGATGAATAAAAATCTATACAAGGAAGAATAAAATGAAAGTATTTCAGACACGATCAGAAAGAGGACAATCAGTTTTTTGGTTGCATAATGAGAACGGATAATCGGAGACGTACAAAAAGAATTCTCAATCACATTTACAAGAGTAAGAATGCCAACCATTGGGTACAAGGAGTAAAGACCGGAATAACAAAAGTTATAATACAAGACAAGCAACTTACAGAAGATTAATACAAAATTTCAAGGGCTCTCAGGAGAAGAGGAAAGTTAATAACATCTGGATCGAAGGAAGGGAGAAATAGCAAAGTGAAAGGACGAAGAACTGGCGGAAGGCCAAAATCAAAGAAACGAAGAAAACATACTCCGGTTGATAGTCACGATGAATTCATGAAGCAATAATACGATGAATTTTGAGTTGTTCTTATATGTATAAAAAAGTTCTAATCACCTTGACAACACTTTAATAATAATAAAAAAAACACGTTAATTACCTTCATTAATCGCGAAATCTCAATGAAACAAGTCTAATTCTTGGCATTTTGCCGCGCAAAAACGAGTCCGTTAACACGCTTCGTAAAATGTAACTATGCACCAAGCGTTCGGGACTAGGATTCGAAAGAACGCCAGTTCAATCCCCACCTGGCCATCCTGATCTCACTTTTTCATGGTTTTCCGAAATCGCTCAAGACTAATGCCGGGATTATTCCTAAATAATTTCATGGTCGAATTCCTTCCCGTACCTTGCCCCCGACCGCTCAAGATGTAATGACCTTGACGTCGACGAGCCTTAAATCTAGAAGCAAAAACAAAAACACTAACTTGACTCAAATGCCGGTCTAATTCAACAATACGACGGTCGTTCCGTATGTTATAGCTATAATGGCATTGTTTGCCAACATGTGACAACGCTGTAATTCCCCGGCTACACGCTCCGTCTTGCACGTGCAGGGAAACTGCGCAGTGAAAAACTGTACAAAACAACGGAACACGGAAGAGTGGCCACACGGTACAGGTAAGCTTGTGCAAGCCTAGTGTGTCGACAGCTGAGAGTCTGTGACGGTGTGGCCAACAGAAGAGGTTCTTTTAATGGAATCATTATTTTATTGTTTACTTATAAAGAAACAACAGACACATAAGCGACGCTGTAGGAGTAAGTGGAGTAAAAAGTGGTTTTTATGGAGAAACATACATTCTCATGTCAACTTAATTGATGATTTGAGAGAAGATCCGGAAGACTGGCGTGGTTATCTTAGGATGGATGAAGCAGCCTATTTATAGTTACTGCGTTTGGTGACACCGATAATTAAAAGAAAATATACTCTTATGCGCCAGTCTATATCTCCACATGAAAGACTAACCTGTAACTTAAGGTTTCTAGCAACTGGCAGGACTTATAGGTACCTCAGATTCTCAGCAGCGATTTCTCATCATTATCCATGGTTTTTCAATTTAAACAACCCAAGAAAAATAAAGAATTATGAGCTCTGTGGCAGTAGCATTCCCTATTAAAGAACTAAAATCTTGTTACTAAAACAATAACTATTTACCTCGGATTCCAGGACTTGTTGAAAATTAGATATTGGGGTCCGAGCAGCTTTTTGGTCATCTAAAAATTCTAACAAGTCATAGTACCATAAGGATGGGTGGTATATGTTGTCTCTACCGATACCTGACTTGAGAGAATTCTTAACTTTGATTATTTGTTTCCGATAATAACTTCTAAAGGATTTTTTTTTTTTTTTTTTTTTTTTTTTGCCACCATGTTCCTTGTTGCATTTGATTCCACCTGAATTGCAATAAATTTAACATTTTCGGAAAACGATAAAAAATATTGCGTATGATAATGTAAATAATACATAACAATGTAAACATGAATGCGCATGCAAGACGGAGCTCAAGACGTATCGTGTAGCCGGGGCATAAATGGAGTATACTTTTTCAATAGCTTCAAACATATGATCCTCAATGCCAGCTCAAAACGATACCGCGGTACAGTATGTAGCTGCCGCAACAAACCAAAAATTAGCTGGATAGAGAGCGGTCAGGTGGCTCAGTGGTTAAGGTGTCTGACTGTGGATTGAAAGATCCTCGGTTCGAATCCCTGTCTCGGAGGAGATCTTCATAGGCCCTTAACCCGACGTTCACCTCTGGTGCAGCTTGCTGTGTAATATGAAGTACGCCAGAACACTCCCATGGTTCGGATTCCACGTTAAACTGTAGGTCCCCTGTACCAGGTAGGATTGTCGGGTTAGGCTAAGGTGGCTACGACAGGGGCGAAATTCGCAGCCAATAGATACCCTGTCACCAGGCCATTACGACTACACGGAATTATTTTAATTATTATTGCTGAATAGAAAGCAATTTTTGATGCAAAATAAAAACAGGAATGCACAGTAGCAGAAATGGACCGTACAGTCAGCTGACAGCCAAACGCTTTACCAACGGTGCGGAAGTCACTAAGTACAGTACACTGATGGATTTACCGCCAATTACTGGTTCAATGCTCTGCAAAATTGTGTCTTTTAGCAATAAGTAAGCTTACTCGGATTTTACGAAAACGCCAAAAAAAAAAAAAAAAAAAAATTTAATAGAGAGCGAAGATTCTTACTACTAATACCAAAAAAAGAATTGCGTTGTTAATATGAGACTTTTTCATCCAAAACATAATAATAGACAGTGGGCTCTAAATTCAGGGAAATTCTGTCTTCTAGGAGAATAAAAACTACACCCCAGTAATTTAGCTCCACATTTCCTGTATTCACGGTGGCTTCAGCGTAATCCCTAAATAAAAATATATAAAAATTTACATCGAACCCGTGAATAAATAGTATTATGATGAACAATGCATCAAGTTTTCAGCTTCGTAGCCAGTACACGCAAAGATTTTAATCAGTACGACTAAATTATTACTGGAGACGTGAAGTTTTATTTTTGTTTGCTTATAGCAGCCAAACCCAACATCAAAATCCGTGACTATTCATCCTTGGGATCCAGTTGTGAGGAGCATCAAGACCGTTATTACATTTATATATATATAAAGAAAACACGTTTATCGTCACGTGTCGTGACGCATTCTTATCGGATTTGTCCGTTGGGCCTCTGTAGGTGGGGAATTTTTTTAACGGATGCTTCACGATGCTCGATTTAGTAGAATGATCTCACAACAATGTAATCCCCTGCCGACGTTTTCGAATTAGTTGGTAAACAGCTCAGCAGCTCCCCTGGCGGCCGATCTTGTAAGCTCCCAGCCGTCTGCCGGTATGCATAACGCCAAGGGGAGTTGGCTGCTTCCTACGCGGAAATTCTGACCGTGCAGCCGGAGAAGAGAGCCGCTTAAGCGATTACTGAACGAGGCAGCTCCCTGATGTATTACCAGCAGCTCCCTCTTCTTCAACCGGATACTACATTTTGTAACCGCCTAAGGAGATACAAAAATAGGACAAAAATAAAACAGAAATAATGTTCACACCATTTCCACTCTGCTAATTAATTCGTATTAAAATTTTAATACCACCATGAAAATAAAACAACATTAAGTAAATTCATTAGCTTTTACAATATTTCTGATGTTCACAGCTAGAATTTCGAGTGCTACAGAAATGAACGATGTTTTAACAAGGAAGCTTCGAACTGGAAGGATGTCAAAATAATTAAATGAAATAAACGCATAAAGCCAATAAGAATTTTAGATTTTTACAGAAAAATTATAGTTTTCCCCCTTTTCTTAAGGCATTATTTTTGGATATGGAGGCACTTAATATAATAGGTTGGAGAAACATCAGAAATATTTATTTTCAATACGTTCTTTGCAGAACGAAACGACACACTTTGTTTCACTCTATTCTTCTTGTATTTTGATTTCCTTGGTTCTGTTATATTATTGTAGCTCTTGTCTATTTTATCTCAGTAATGTGTTCTTGGCTGATGGTTTCATTAGACAATCACACCATCAACAGTCAGAATATTAGGGTTTGTTTCTAAACAATAGGTAATCTGTCAGTCCTGCCCCTCTCCTTCAATACAATTTTCTGACTCTTGGATAACCCAAAAGTTAAACTATCTCCTGTCAAGTCGAATAGTTTTCATTCAATGATAATTTGAGATTGAAGCCACTGAGCCGAATGTAATAGTATAAGTCTTCATGTTACAGATTCAGTTTAATTGCCGGATTCTTTTATCACAGCTAGTTTATTGCTCTTTTTGTTTGGTCATTTCAGAGTTTATAAAAGTTATAGGCGCCTCAAATATGATGCAGGTTATTTTGGAGTAATTGCTAACAAATATTATTACCCATATGCGTGAACACTTCGAAAGAATATAAAAGGTTTCATAACGATCAGTTAAACATGGGTTAATGATAGATTCAGACACTTCCAAAAATCTTAAGAAACTTTTCTATGTATACCATTCATCTTGATATTTCAAATTTCTAATACAGTCAGAAAGTTTTTAAAAAAAAATTACAAGCGATTCAGATATGGAAATTACAGTTTTTTTCATTAATGAAATGATCTTTAAAATTCATTTGACTAATAATGAAATTTAGTAATTTGGTTTACTATTTTTATTCTATTTTTTGATTTTCTGGAATTTCTATGCGCGTGATCTACTGTTTCTTATTTTTACTGTGGACTGGTGTTGCGAGCTTATAATTATTGGAATAATTACTGGAATATTAAAGGTGTTTCTGCACAGGTTGTAGAATCATAAGAATAGGATGTGTAATAACAATGTGACTATTTGAACTAGCAGCGGTCGTAACATCCCAAGTTTTGTGTGATACTTAACCAAAGTCCAGATTCAAATTAAAGTTTTTTAATTAATAAAATATTTGAGCTACTTCTTTGTGACTGTTATATAATCAGTTTCGCATATCTTGCAATCCTTACTTCAATTGCATTGGAAGTGTTCAGTCTGTCAATCCAAACGCAGTACATAGCATCTGCGGTATACATTCGAAAAACTAATGGATACCAGCCAATATTAAACACTATACTTTTTTGATACGTAGCTGGGTGTTATTAATGGTCTGTTAACTAGCTGTTCCCTGAAATTATTTCTTTACAATAATGCAGTGCAAGAATTAAAAAGTTAATAAAGTATATTCTACGTAATTCATTTAGCTGTTCTTTTGACGAGAAATTCGTGCTTTATCTTCAAAAGTTGTATCCTTTTAAAACATAATCAGAAATTCTTTTATAGTTACTACAAGGAAAAGGATACTTAAGGGGAAACTAATATACATCATTTCTAGTGAATTATTATTATCGATCGACTAGTTTGTATTAGATTCTCAATAGCAATTCAGTGTCTTATTACGCACAGAAACTGTAATACAAATCGATGCGATAGCTTTAATTTAAAATCTGTACAACTTGAAAGGACTTGTTATGTGGAGACAAGGTTTTTAAAAAGAGGCTCTTCCCAACCTTGTATCGGCTTAGTTCACCATGGTGGCCTTATGGAGGTGGTACATAACTCCTACTGCAATGTGAGACACTGTGTTCGACTTGCTTCTCCATATTCACGAGACACAGACTTTCCAGAGATAAAGGAAAGGTTTGCTATCGAAAGTGCTTCGTGGAGAAACTTCGTAACTCTTTACATTGCGCTAAGGCTTTCATCTGCGTATATTCTCTTCGTGTACATAAGAGAAACCCGGATTAAATTCATGATAAGCGTAGTGTTATACCTGGCAAATTTCTACTGCATCTCTCCCTTTTTAGTAAACTGTATTGAAAATTCATGTTTTCTTGTCTACTACGTAATTTATGTTACGCCCGTGGCCAGGAATTATTAGGCAATAACGAATGCTTAATTGGTATAGCACTAATCTCATTTCGTTTTTTACAGTTATACCATTGGGCGTATTTTTAAGAGGGTTTTACGCAACAGTAAAAATTAAATTAATTTAGCTCTGATCGGGGTTATTCAACAACGATTTGAAGTGATGTCAGCATCCAAAATGATTTGAACCATTATAAATCAGATATCGTATTATAACTTCAATTCACGAAACCAAAATCGAGCTTGAGAAATATCCATACACAGAAATATCGTAACAATTCCTTTACTATTTCCAGAATAAGTTAAATCAATCTCAAGAGTCTGTTAGCACGAAATGCTGCTTGAAAATTTGTATATCAGCTGCGTTCTAACCTGATAAACAGATGATCGCACAAAGTCAGCCAGGGTGTATATAAACTGGAACCAAAAAATATTATAATTTACAGTGATAGAAAGATCACATGTCTTACTTGATACTGCCGATGTGTCATTCACCTACTATCGCACAGGCAAGTTGAATGTTATCAAACTGTGGATATTCGCTTGTTACTTAGCCATCAAGCTGTCAGTACTTTATGGTTTCCCCAATTCACTCCAGGCGAATGCCGGGAAGCTTCCTTCAAAATGCCATGGCCGAATTCCTCCCGTTCCTCGGCCCCCGTCCCATCCCGCCTCTAATGACGTCAACGAGTAGTAAAGCCATAAGTAAAAGTACTTTTCAACTATTTGGAAAAAAAGAACAACATTTAACGTTGATATTGTCTAATACTTCTGTGCTATTAAAACTAAATACTTAAAAGACAACAAGAAAACATTTACTACATAACGATTAGTTATTTACTGCAATGATAACAAATTTCTAAAATGGTTTTTGAACATGGCTAATAATTACGAAAAATGCGAAGAAACATGTAACTTTCTCACTTCTTTAAAATATTTGCTACAGAAGTAATGAGCCAAAAATGATTTTTTCGAAAATGCAAGTATGTGCGTGTTTCTAATTGATATTCACGAAACTAAACTGACGTAGAATGTAGGGAGTCTCAATTCTAAAAAAAATTTACGGTTTGAGATTCGTAATTAAATTTCTCACTAATTACATCTAATTATAACAAAATTGAGATGCATCTAGCATCTGTTCGAGACGAAACTGGGCCTCTCTCGTCCATAACACGCTGTTATCCCAACTGGTGTGAAAATACTATTAACTTAGGTAATTCTTCCGAGTCTATCTGGTAACTGTTAGCAGCTAATTATTCCACACTAATTGAGTGGAAAGCCCACTTAACAAAAAATTTACACAGTTTGTGGACAGATGTCGAATGCTATTTCACTAAATAGTATTTTCAGCATGCCTGTTAATTTGTGGGATCTGGATTTATATTTATCAGAGAATTAGCAGTAGTATGACACAGGGAACAATCGGCCATGATTAATGGATCTCAGAAGAAAGGTTTTTGAAGGTTTTTCTTTGAATGTGGCTCACGCATTTGTGGGGCTAAGCCCCAACAATCCCACCTCCACCCCTGCTTTTCGAGTTATTGCTCATATCAGCAGGCATCTTCTATAAGCGGCTTCATAACCTCCTTTTTCAGATCTCTATCTGAGCCTGATAATTTCTCAAGACCACGTGAGCCACCTAAGATATGCTTCTTTCATCATCGATCTTTATCTAGACACCTTCAACACTTACAATCATCTACTTTGAAATTCTTTGCATGAGTCATTCTACTTTCTTTATTTCTTCACGTTTCTTTCCGATTTTTATAAATGTGTCCATCAAATATGACAGGGATTTTCTTCCGTTGGCTACTGTTCCCTGTGAATCGAACGTGACAAATGCAACATGTAAAAATCGAATCAGCTCTTAACACTATTAATTATATTTTCGACATTCGTACATGGCATGTACTGAAGTTTTTAATTGGTTTCACAATGCACAATGTGCGTCTTTCGTTAGTTTACATTCCTTCAATTTTCCTCGGAGGTCTCTGTCCTCTAAAGTATGTTTTCTAATATTTTAGTAGAATCAATTTCATTTCTGTCCTGTCAGTTATACTCTGAGAGTATTCATAGGTGACCCTACTCTTGGTAGAACGTTCCCAGTGCGTCCGCCAATCCTGTAGCCAACGATCTCTCTCATCAGTACTTATCACCACAATGGGTTCTTTTGCAGCCTTTCTACGGAACATATCATCGGCTTTTCTTTATAAAGCAATACAGGAATTACTCCTAAAGCATCATTAGAAACAGTTCTGTTAGCCCTGGTAATCATTGGAAGAGCCATGCGTTGTGCCTGCACCAGTTTCAGCCTGTTTTTCTGGCTAGACAGACGTACACACGACAATCTTAACACACGACAAGAATCAACACACTATTATAGATTAGCATGTCAGCTTGGAAATTCATACCGCAGTTTGCTTTGACAACCATCTTCAGCTTCATAAATGATACAGAGATTTTTCCCGCTAATTTTTTAAGTATTAATCCACGCTAAATCCCTCGTTTATAGTGATTCAAAGATATATATATAAGGATTTCACATATTGTACACTTTGGTCATTAGAATTAACAGCAGGTTTCATATGCAGCCTACTATCTAAACTACCGGCATTACCTCTTTTATTCGTACTAGAACGTATGTGGGCTACATTGATTTGCATAAAGCCATCTTAGCCATTTCCTGGGAAAATCTTAGTTTTACCTGAAGGCACCACGAAGACTGTAATTTAGTGCAGCATTAGCCCTGTCCCTCAATTTCCCACTTGCTCAAGCCTTCCACGAGCAACAGTCCGTCATCCACGGAAGCCACGTTCCATACACCAACTCCATAGTCCAGGGACATTCCAGAGCAGTGGTCCCAAAATGAACACTTGCGCGCAACGGTGGTTGGTTTTTTTCCACCGTGTAATTGTTTTGCACCTGATTAATGCATTCCTATCACTTAGATAGTTCTTTATATAGTTATACAAGTTTCGAGGACAGTTGAATCTCAACAAAACACCAAGCACTATCGAAGGCATCACTTATGGCTATGAAAATTGAAGGACATACGGATACGCTGATTTCATTACACGTCATTTTAGCTTCACTGGGATATCCACATCACCCTTTCCTTTGGTGAATCCATATTGCCGGCGTTAAAAATACCCTCATAATTCAAATATTCCATTAGTTTGCAGTCTTCGCTAGAACTGGGAGCAACGTAAGTGTTCTGTAGGAATTTACATTTTATGTGCACAATTGTAGAGTATTCTAAACACCCTACCTTCCAAATCTTGCGAAATCTACCTCTCACTAGAATTTTATCCATAAGCATGATAGTCCTTATTCTACCGAAACTCCGTTTTATTATC